>JAWPHD010000994.1:0-369715 GCA_037043455.1 Cyrtodaria siliqua
AGCTCATTGCTACAGAGAGACACGGTGTGGTATGACTGAAAGAGAGCTCATTGCTACAAAAAGACATGGTGTGATATGAAAGGGAGCTCATTGCTACAAAAAGCCACGGGGTGGTATGACTGAAAGAGAGCTCATTGGTACAAAAAGACACGGTGTGGTATGACTGAAAGAGAGTTCATTGCTACAAAAAGACACGGTGTTGTATGACTGAAAGAGAGCTCATTGCTACAAAAAGCCCCGGTGTGGTATAACTGAAAGAGAGCTCATTGCTACAAAAAGCCACGGTGTGGTATGACTGAATGAGAGCTCATTGCTACAAAAAGCCACGGGGTGTTATGGCTGAAAGAGAGCTCAATGCTACAAAAAGCCACGGTGTGGTATGACTGAAAGAGACCTCATTGCTACAAAAAGATACGGTGTGGTATGACTGAAAGAGAGCTCATTGCTACAAAAAGACACGGTGTGGTAAATAAATGGTACTAGTAGTCCCTTGCTTGACGTGCAAGCATATACAGTCTAATTCTAGGACTGGTCAGCCCGGAGTCTATAAAATGCGACTGGGTGGTGGGTTTATCATGTTATTTGTCTACGGCGTGGTATTCAGTAATGCAGCCCTATAAAATTGAGCTTAGAGCTCATTGCTACAAAAGACACGGTGTGGTATGAATGAAAGAGAGCTCATTGCTACAAAAAGACACGGTGTGGTATGACTGAAAGAGAGCTCATTCCTACAAAAAGACACGGTGTGGTATGACTGAAAGAGAGCTAATTGCTACAAGAAAACACGGTGTGGAATGACTGAAAGAGAGCTCATTGCTACAAAAAGACACGGTGTGGTATGACTGAAAGTGAGCTCTTTGCTACAAAAAGACACGGTGTGATATTACTGAAAGAGAGCTCATTGCTACAAAAATACACGGTGTGGTATGACTGAAAGAGAGCTCATTGCTGCAAAAAAACACGGTGTGGTATGACTGAAAGAGAGTTCATTGCTACAAAAAGCCACGGTGCGGTATGACTGAAAGAGATCTTATTGCTACAAAAAGCCACGGGGTGGTATGGGTGAAAGAGAGCTCATTGCTACAAAAAGACACGGTGTGGTATGATTGAAAGAGAGCTCATTGCCATAAAAAAAACACGGTGTGGTATGACTGAAAGAGAGCTCATTGCTACAAAAAACCACGGTGTGGTATGACTGAAAGAGAGCTCACTGCTACAAAAGGACACGGTGTGGTATGACTGAAAGAGAGCTGATTGCTACAAAAAGACACGGTGTGGTATGACTGAAAGAGAGCTCATTGCTACAAAAATATACGGTGTGGTATGACTGAAAGAGAGCTCATTGCTACAAAAAGACACGGTGTGGTTAAAAAATGGTACTTGTAGTCCCTTGCTTGACGTGCAAGCATATAAAGTCTAATTCTAGGACTGGTCAGCCCGGAGTCTGTAAAATGCGACTGGGTGGTGGGCTTATCATGCTATTTGTCTACGGCGTGGTATTCCAGTAATGCAGCCCTATAAAATTGAGCATAGAGCTCATTGCTACAAAAAGACACGGTGTGGTATGACTGAAAGAGAGCTCATTGCTACAAAAAGACAAGGTGTGGTATGACTGAAAGAGAGCTAATTGCTACAGCTACAAAAAGACACGGTATGGAATGACTAAAAGAGAGCTCATTGCTACAAAAAGACATGGTGTGATATGACTGAAAGAGAGCTCATTGGTACAAAAAGCCACGGGGTGGTATGACTGAAAGAGAGCTCATTGGTACAAAAAGACACGGTGTGGTATGACTGAAAGAGAGTTCATTGCTACAAAAAGACACGGTGTGGTATGACTGAAAGAGAGCTCATTGCTATAAAAAGCCATGGTGTGGTATGACTGAATGAGAGCTCATTGCTACAAAAAGCCACGGGGTGGAATCTCTGAAAGAGAGCTCATTGCTACAGAGAGACACGGTGTGGTATGACTGAAAGAGAGCTCATTGCTACAAAAAGACATGGTGTGATATGAAAGGGAGTTCATTGCTACAAAAAGCCACGGGGTGGTATGACTGAAAGAGAGCTCATTGGTACAAAAAGACACGGTGTGGTATGACTGAAAGAGAGTTCATTGCTACAAAAAGACACGGTGTTGTATGACTGAAAGAGAGCTCATTGCTACAAAAAGCCCCGGTGTGGTATAACTGAAAGAGAGCTCATTGCTACAAAAAGCCACGGTGTGGTATGACTGAATGAGAGCTCATTGCTACAAAAAGCCACGGGGTGGTATGGCTGAAAGAGAGCTCATTGCTACAAAAAGCCACGGGGTGGTATGACTGAAGGAGAGCTCATTGCTACAAAAAGACACGGTGTGGTATGACTGAAAGAGAGCTCATTGCTACAAAAAGACACGATGTGGTATGACTGAAAGAGAGCTCATTGCTACAAAAAACCACGGTGTGGTATGACTGAAAGGGAGCTCATTGCTACAAAAGGACACGGTGTGGTATGTCTGAAAGATAGCTCATTGCTACAAAAAGACACGGTGTGGTATGACTGAAAGAGAGCTCAGTGCTACAAAAAGCCACGGTGAGGTATGACTGTAAGAGCTCATTGCTACAAAAAGCCACGGTGTGATATGACTGAAAGAGAGCTTATTGCTACAAAACGACACTGTGTGGTATGACTGAAAGAGAGCTCATTGTTACAAAAAGTCACTGTGTGGTATGACTGAAAGAGAGCTCATTGCTACAAAAAGATACGGTGTGGTATGACTGAAAGAGAGCTCATTGCTACAAAAAGACACGGTGTCGTAAATACATGGTACTAGTAGTCCCTTGCTTGACGTGCAAGCATATAAAGTCTAATTCTAGGACTGGTCAGCCCGGAGTCTGTAAAATGCGACTGGGTGGTGGGTTTATCATGTTATTTGTCTACGGCGTGGTATTCCAGTAATGCAGCACTATAAAATTGAGCTTAGAGCTCATTGCTACAAAAGACACGGTGTGGTATGACTGAAAGAGAGCTCATTGCTACAAAAAGACACGGTGTGGTATGACTGAAAGAGAGCTCATTCCTACAAAAAGACACGGTGTGGTATGACTGAAAGAGAGCTAATTGCTACAAAAAAACACGGTGTGGAATGACTGAAAGAGAGCTCATTGCTACAAAAAGACACGATGTGGTATGACTGAAAGTGAGCTCTTTGTTAAAAAAGACACGGTGTGATATTACTGAAAGAGAGCTCATTGCTACAAAAAGACACGGTGTGGTATGACTGAAAGAGAGCTCATTGCTGCAAAAAAACACAGTGTGGTATGACTGAAAGAGAGTTCATTGCTACAAAAAGCCACGGTGTGGTATGACTGAAAGAGATCTTATTGCTACAAAAAGCCACGGGGTGGTATGACTGAAAGAGAGCTCATTGCTACAAAAATACACGGTGTGGTATGATTGAAAGAGAGCTCATTGCCATAAAAAAACACGGTGTGGTATGACTGAAAGAGAGCTCATTGCTACAAAAAACCACGGTGTGGTATGACTGAAAGAGAGCTCACTGCTACAAAAGGACACGGTGTGGTATGACTGAAAGAGAGCTGATTGCTACAAAAAGACACGGTGTGGTATGACTGAAAGAGAGCTCATTGCTACAAAAAGATACGGTGTGGTATGTCTGAAAGAGAGCTCATTGCTACAAAAAGACACGGTGTGGTTAAAAAAATGGTACTTGTAGTCCCTTGCTTGACGTGCAAGCATATAAAGTCTAATTCTAGGACTGGTCAGCCCGGAGTCTGTAAAATGCGACTGGGTGGTGGGTTTATCATGCTATTTGTCTACGGCGTGGTATTCCAGTAATGCAGCCCTATAAAATTGAGCATAGAGCTCATTGCTACAAAAAGACACGGTGTGGTATGACTGAAAGAGAGCTCATTGCTACAAAAAGACAAGGTGTGGTATGACTGAAAGAGAGCTAATTGCTACAGCTACAAAAAGATACGGTATGGAATGACTGAAAGAGAGCTCATTGCTACAAAAAGACATGGTGTGATATGACTGAAAGAGAGCTCATTGCTACAAAAAGCCACGGGGTTGTATGACTGAAAGAGAGCTCATTGGTACAAAAAGACACGGTGTGGTATGACTGAAAGAGAGTTCATTGCTACAAAAAGACACGGTGTGGTATGACTGAAAGAGAGCTCATTGCTATAAAAAGCCACGGTGTGGTATGACTGAATGAGAGCTCATTGCTACAAAAAGCCACGGGGTGGAATCTCTGAAAGAGAGCTCATTGCTACAGAGAGACACGGTGTGGTATGACTGAAAGAGAGCTCATTGCTACAAAAAGACATGGTGTGATATGAAAGGGAGCTCATTGCTACAAAAAGCCACGGGGTGGTATGACTGAAAGAGAGCTCATTGGTACAAAAAGACACGGTGTGGTATGACTGAAAGAGAGTTCTTTGCTACAAAAAGACACGGTGTGGTATGACTGAAAGAGAGCTCATTGCTACAAAAAGCCACGGTGTGGTATGACTGAATGAGAGCTCATTGCTACAAAAAGCCATAGAGAGCTCATTGCTACAGAAAGACACGGTGTGGTATGACTGAAAGAGAGCTCATTGCTACAAAAAGCCACGGTTAGGTATGACTGAATGAGAGCTCATTGCTACAAAAAGCCTCGGGGTGGTATGGCTGAAAGAGAGCTCATTGCTACAAAAAGCCACGGGGTGGTATGACTGAAGGAGAGCTCATTGCTACAAAACGACACGGTGTGGTATGCTGAAAGAGAGCTCATTGCTACAAAAAGACACGATGTGGTATGACTGAAAGTGAGCTCATTGCTATAAAAAACCACGGTGTGGTATGACTGAAAGGGAGCTCATTGCTACAAAAGGACACGGTGTGGTATGTCTGAAAGATAGCTCATTGCTACAAAAAGACACGGTGTGGTATGACTGAAAGAGAGCTCATTGCTATAAAAAGCCACGGTGAGGTATGACTGTAAGAGAGCTCATTGCTACAAAAAGCCACGGTGTGATATGACTGAAAGAGAGCTCATTGCTACAAAACTACACTGTGTGGTATGACTGAAAGAGAGCTCATTGTTACAAAAAGACACTGTGTGGTATGACTGAAAGAGAGCTCATTGCTACAAAAAGACACGGTGTGATATGACTGAAAGAGAGCTCATTGCTACAAAAAGACATGGTGTGGTATGACTGGAAGAGGGCTCATTGCTACAAAAAGCCACGGTGTGATATGACTGAAAGAGAGCTCATTGGTACAAAAAGACACGGTGTGGTATGACTGAAAGAGAGTTCATTGCTACAAAAAGACACGGTGTGGTATGAGTGAAAGAGAGCTCATTGCTACAAAAAGACACAGTGTGGTATTACTGAAAGAGAGCTCATTGCTACAAAAAGACACGGTGTGGTATGCTTGAAAGAGAGCTCATTGCTACAGAAAACCACGGTGTGGTATGACTGCAAGAGCGCTCATTGCTACAAAAGGATACGGTGTGGTATGACTAAAAGAGAGCTCATTGCTACAAAAAGACACGGTGTGGTATGACTGAAAGAGAGCACATTGCTACAAAAAGCCACTGTGTGTTTTGACTGAAAGAGAGCTCATTGCTACAAAAAGCCACGGTGTGGTATGACTTAAAGAGAGCTCATTGCTACAAAAAGCCACGGTGTGGTATGACTGAAAGAGAGCTCATTGCTTGAAAAGCCACGGTGTGGTATGACTGAAAGAGAGCTCCATGCTACAAAAAGGCACGGTGTGGTTTGACTGAAAGAGCTCATTGCTACAAAAAGACACGGTGTGGTATGACTGAAAGAGAGCTCTTTGCTACAAAAAGACGCGGTGTGGTATGGCTGAAAGAGAGCTCATTGCTACAAAAAGCCACGGTGTGGTATGAATGAAAGAGAGCTCATTGCTACAAAAAGCCACGGTATGATTTGACTGAAAGAGAGCTCATTGTTACAAAAAGACACGGTGTGGTATGACTGAAAGAGAGCTCTTTGCTACAAAAAGACGCGGTGTGGTATGGCTGAAAGAGAGCTCATTGCTACAAAAAGACACTGGGTGGTATGACTGAAAGAAAGCTCTAATTGCTACAAAAAGACGCGGTGTGGTAAGACTGAAAGATTGTTAAAGCAACGGTAAACCACATACATATATTCATTGCAATTGTACTGAGGGGTTCTCAAAATGCAACCCATGAACAAGATAAAACACTCCAATATACAATAATCTGTAATTATAACAGCACATGTGGCTTCTAAAGGGCTTAAATAAATAGAGTTTAATCGTGCTCCGCGCTCGTTCTTATATCGGGGCCATTTCTCTACCTCGGGAGGTATTTCCGACGGTGTCCGGTTGGGGCCAGATACAATGTCGCATTGTCGTAAGTTCCAGAATATCCTGAATGTGCGCTATTAGACATCATATTGATACTTCCTACCAAGTTTCATGAACATCAGTTGAAAAACATAGTAGGAGATGAGCGGAAATGCTTTACATCTGACAAATTTCAAAGTCCCATAACTCCGCCAAAAATCATTCAACTAGACCGACCTAACAATATGCGCTTCTAGACATCATAGTGATACTTCCTATGAAGTATCATTAAAATCAGATAAAAAAAGGAGTTGAGCGTACAAGCTTTTGATTTGAAAATACTTAATTCAAATTCAAGTAACTCCGCCAAAAAGCCTTTAACCGGAACGTCCTGACATTATGTGCTACTAGACATCATGCTTTCAATGCAGTTTCATGAACATTGGATGAAAAACGTAGGAGGAGTTGAGCGGACAAGCTTTAGATTCGGAAAACTTCAAAGTCCCGTTACTCAGTCAAAAATATTAACATTTGGATTCAGTTCGGGGTTCAACTGGGTCTGAATGCTGAATACCGAACAGTGTTTGAAAGTTTAACTTCGAACTGGATCCGACTGTGGAATATCCAGTTCAGTGTTCAACATTCAAACACCTTTCGATATTCAAAAGTTCGGGGCTCAACATTTAAACCAATTTCGGTATTCAACATTCAGACTCATTTCATTATTCAACATTCGGATCCAGTTCGGGGTTCGACATTCAAGCCCAGTTTGGGAGTTAACATTCGCACCCACATGACTGTGCGTCCAGTTTACAATTTTATGTAATGAACACACGTGGTCACCATCAGGGATGTATCGAGACGACAGTATTTTCACAGTATTTTAATAATGATAATAACAAGTGTGTGCAAGTAATCAATAACGAGCACGTTATCGACAATATTGCTGAATTCAAGGCCCTGACCGTGATCAACTACTTTGAAACTGCACCAAAAATAACGGAGAGCTGATTTCTAGAGTAAACGCCACAAAGGCTCTGATTCGTCACTAATTTTAGCAGAATTGGCTTCCACGTTTTCAAGGCTCTGTCTACGTCCCTAACCATAATAAGATGTCATGAACCCAGTAATTTTAGCCGAATATGGCTTCTACATTTTCAATGCATAATATGACGTATGACAAACCCAGGTCAGTAACAAAGAGATCAAGGTGACATGGTTCAGGTGAAACGTAAAGAGGGTTTCGTCTCCGTAGCCGGTATAATATATACATTGCGCCTAAAACGTTCTCGACTCTTACTGCTGAGGGTTCGAATCCCACTGGGAGCTCGATTTGTGAAATAAGAAAGTGTCGATTCTTACGGATGGCGGGAGTTATATAGTACGGGTTCTACCCAGGAAAAATGGGTTGGTCTGCCTCTACACAAAAGATCGACATGTACTTAAATTACGTAAAACATGATTCAAACAAACAAACAAACAAACAATTTTATTGGCAGAGAGTTTTACTACAGCGGCAATAGTATGACCAACGGAATTTGTTGGAAAGAGGAACGAAAATTCTCGTTTTTTTTATCAGACTCTGTAAAAAAGACTTTTATCACTTAGATGTTTTTCAATAATCCAGCTCGACCTACTGTGACCTACTTTGACTACATTGCATATTATACAAATTAAGAATGACGGAACTCGCAACAAGCCTACTGTCTGGTGCTGAACCCGTGAAAACAACTGATTTTTAATCTCGCGCGTGCGTGCGTTTCTGTGGGCGTGTGTGAGCAGTGATGATTTAACCTCGCACCGTAATATGTAAGCGTTTTGTATTTTCTGTTAATATAGTGTGTTGAACTAACTATATTTATATATATTTTCCATGTAAAGATAATTCATTAATTGTTAGTTATCTGAGTTTTCAATAGGAAAAATGTTGTTTTCAAAATGTTCAGTTTTAGATTATAAATATATCTTTTCATTTATCATCTGTTGTATCAATTAAACAATTTAAACATTTGAAGAATTGTATATATTAAATATACTGTTTATTGATTTAGTATCCAACGGAATATATCTATATATCCCTGGGCTAGAGGGCGTGAACGTTAGCAAGTTTTTTTTTACCGTTCATGAACAGTCTCAATTAAATCGAGACTGCAATATTTCTGTATTTACATTGATCGTGTTCGGAGATTTCTTAAGTTCTCCTTTCATACTCTTTCAAGTTATTACATACAACTGATATAAATTACGTTTTACTGATTTGTCATCACACTATTTATGTACTTCCTGGTGGCCACAATAAACAGAAGGAGATTAACACTATTAAATACGGTTGCGTTTGATGTTTGTGTATGATCTTTCTTGTAGTGCCCTTAATAGTTTATTCTTTTGTTGCTCTGGCTTTGGCAAGTCATTGAGTACCTTCATTGTGGCTTTCTAGGCTATTGTTGTTTTGTATTATATTTACACGAGCATATTTGTGCTTTACTTATATTGCTTGTTGGTTAGAGATTAGATCATGGCGGAGATTTCTGTATTTACCATGTCCTGTTTTAATGGGATGACAGTAGGGTAAGTGTGAGGTTTGTTGCACCCTAGAACCGCTTTAAACCCGCAGTGGCCTACTTTGCCACTGACCGTTTCAAAGCGGTAGCCCTATTGTCAACCCTTTTGTGTTTGTGATGTCGTTTGCATTTATTATTACCTTTGCCTTCTTGTTTGTCTGTTTGCGTGTTTGTTTCTGTGTTTTGTGGTTGACTGTCCTCATTGAATGCTACTTTCCCTGTCCTATCTTTTTATATTTCTTAATACCATTATCTTATAGTTTTCTGTGGATTTAAAAAACAAATGAATAATATAGTCTCATACTTTAAAAGTATTTATTTATACATTCAGACTTGTGTATGTTTATATAACATGTTAATATAACAGTCAACTGTGTAACATAATGTACAATAATAACTTTTATTAAGCAACTAATATATGTGTAACCTTTTGTTCTCACGAAACCTTGCAAAATTACGTGACATATGAACAGGGTTTCTCTTTATTTTGTGAGTAAACCACATATACTCATAATACTTATTTTCTCAACAATCCCAGTAAATCCTTTATATTTGAGTTAAATAGTAAAACCATTTGTTTTCAAAAGGTTCCATTTGCTAATGAATGTTATGGAAACTGAAAACCTTTGCTTTATTCATAACGAATATATAAAGTCATAAAATAGAGAAAAAAAAGGTAAATTTTGCAATGTTACGATTAACGACAATGCTATTGATTTAATTTTGAATTTCATAATTTTTAGACTCGATTTTTCGGATACAAAAACGGGATTATGCTAAAGTCAAAGTAGAAAAATAAAAATTCACAGAAACTAATTTAATCACGAAATTCAATCATTCTAGTGTAATACTGAAAACAACTGGGACAACGCCCATCGTAGATAGAAGCACAACACGCAGTGGTGCTTTCTGAAAATCACCAGCACGATTAATTATGTATAGTGTTTATAATTGTACTATTAATATTCAATATATAACACATGTCTGAGGTTAAGATAAACAAGTAATACTTGTAAAACAGACGGGGAATGCTTAAAAAATAAATCGCTACACAATTGAGTTAATAAGAGTGTCACTATTTCAGTGACGGAGATTCACTGTTTCTGTGACGGAGATTCACGGTTTCAGTGACGTAGTAATTGTAATTGTGGTAAGCACATATGTGGATATGTGACCTAACGATGTATCCAGTAATTGTTTCTGTTTCACTTGGAACTATAACGAAGAATATACATGTACATTTAAGCATCTATGTTCAAAATACTTCATTGGTGCTTTATCGCATAACTTCAACTATTATAAAAATGCTAATTACTAATTAAATTAATTTAATTAATAATCATGTTACTATTGATATCACACTTGGGACCACTGTCTCAGCTTTAAGGATTTGGAAATCTAGTATATTACAGGACAAAAAGATAATTAAAATAATATATACACTACAATATGCTTCGAATGGCGATAAATAACAAAAAAAGGGGTGTACTCTGTGATGTACCAGCAGGTGTAATAAGTACCGGACTTGTTTTTATCTAGAGGAGGCAAATAGTTGATGAGCATTATCTGGGTTATTCGTTAGTGCAAAATCAGCGGCCACTTGAGGTCAACTGGAAGCCACATGATCCATAACTCGAATGTGGCACATAGTGAGTTTGCTTGCAGGTACTATGGATGGATGGATGGATGGATGGGTGGGTGGGTGGGTGGGTGTGATAGTTGGGTGGGTGGGTGATAGATAGATAGATAGATAGATAGATAGATAGATAGATAGATAGATAGATAGATAGATAGATAGATAGATAGATAGATAGATAGATAGATAGATAGATAGATAGATAGATAGATAGATAGATAGATAGATAGATAGATAGATAGATAGATAGATAGATAGATAGATAGATAGATAGATAGATAGATAGATAGATAGATAGATAGATAGATAGATAGATAGATGGCGGAGTCACCAAGACAATTTGTATACGATGCTATGTGCCATAGCAGACTGTGCAAATGCTTATCTGTACTTTCAATTAGATTACCAATGTTTCTTGCGTACCGCAGACAAGTGGAACAATAGTTTGTTGAAAGTATCCAGTTTCAATCAGATTTTCAACTTGAACAAACAATCATGACTGAATGCATATCCAGCACTTTATTTTGAATTATTGCGTTATATTTGATCTTCAGCATCGTCAATTTGTACAAAATATGAAACATAAATTTACTAACTTCACGAAGTAGAGACGAACTAATAAAAATTGAAAATCTAAATATCAAAATGCAGTGTGTCTAAACTTCTAGGAACAATGCACTGCTTCCATACGATACACTATTATTCCAACTATCATTACATATGCACTACATACTGTAATAATGTTTTGGTTCATTTGATTTATTCTTAGTAAATGCGATCTCTACAATTATTATCTACCATAAAGATGTTAAACAACAATAACAGTTTTCAAAGAAAATCCTTAACATAAAATCAAAAGGACAACGAGTGTGTTAACTTTCAAATATACTATTTGATAACACTCCAGTATTTACTCCAACATCATACATATAGCTAGTGTCGCTTTTGGGATGAATTCAACAGATTTTGATACAATTTACATAGACTTACCAGAATTGTTATTGTAATGTTATATGATTCAACACCAAAAGAGAACAAAAATATGAAAAAATATAAGAACTCAGACAGATTCAAGAAAAAAAATATAGCTTTAAAACTGTTTTTAAATTTACTATTTAGGATTGGAATTTATTTAAAGATTGACTGTATTAATATTTATAATGATATATACACCGCATTCATTAGGATGAACACCACTACACCTGTTATGGTGCCACTGAAGTTACAGTCAGCATTATGACTCATTTCGTCTCTTTTTCATGATGCTCAGATAGAGTGTCACGCAATGGATATATATGTGTTGCACTGTAAATTGCGCGAGTGCACTGTCACAGATTTGGTTTCCTTAACAGAGTTTAATTTTTAAATTGTTTATCTTTATCAAAATAATTAACTAAAACATGTAGGTAAATGTGTTTTACGTAATAGAGGAATTTATTTGATTTGTTTGAATCAAATAACCATATTAAGTTAAAACTATAGACACAATATTAAACGAAACACCTAACACATATCTTGTCTTTTGATTATATTAGTTGGTAACATGGTGATTTTGGTCAGATTCATTTTGTTGTTTGTTCAAAGCAGGACCATTTCCAACTATGCCCCACCATCTAACACATAAAATGGTCACACGGACTAGACAGCCAACACGGTCGCTTAAATTACCTGTTCATTGAATCATCTTTAATTTGACATATCGACATTAAAGAGGCTCTACCTATATCTTTTTGTCCACCAATTGATATAAACTTTACTTAATTATAAAGAGGACTATGAAAAAGGTAAATGGCAATAATTTTTACCCAATGTAATATGCGTTTTGCTGGGGAAAAACAGGATTGAAAAGATCGGATTTTTGAAATTGTATTCGTAATTGTTTTAGACAAGCCGATTGCGGAGATTTCCCGATCTTATTCGTTTACAATCGGAACTACCTCGTCTGATTAGCGAAGAGTTCCGATCGATTCGTTTGCTATCGGAACTGCGCCGAATAGTTTGTAATCGCATTGCGCATGTCCGAGAAAATCGTAAGGATTAAACGGCTGGGCAGCATTTTATTCAAGATATTGTTTTGATCATAATTAATAATTTACAGAACTGGAATACGAACCATGTTTCTTCTTAGAATACTCATAAAATAGCTTTGTATACATATAAATACAGTAATATTGAGTATTTAATATTTTACATTAAAAATCGCGTAGATATAGGTAGTGCCTCTTTAAGTTAAACTAAAACTTCATTGAATCGTTGTTTGACTACAACTTATGAAATATATATGTTGCCTATACACATACACTCGATTTAAGCTAACCAGTAGATCGTATTACCTACTGACTGTTCTTAGTCAGTAACTATGTCTTCGCCACCCGTTATGTTGTGTATTATCCTGTTCCTTGAATGTTTAATTTGCTTATTTGATTTAGTTTGTGTAGCAGTACACATCTAAGGTGCTATAGCGTTTGGATTGATGTATAAAACGAAAAACAAAAAAAAAGGGAACAACGGCCCTGAAATTACTTCGTGGATTTATGAAAATGGAAACATGTTTAGGCATGTGTTTGCGGAACACCAACATAAATAGTATACGTATACACGTCGAATAATACAAGGTTTCGCCATGCCGTTCGTGCTGCTTCGATAGAGAAATACGAGATAATACTTTATTTCATACTGTTAAACGCATTCCTAAGGCAAACGTTCATTAAATAAATTATTATAGAACACCTTTTAAACAAACAAATTGGTGTTTCTTTTTCATTCATTACTTATTTATTTATTTATTTACTTATCTATTTATACTATTAATTAATTAATTAATTAATAAATAAATTAATTTCTTTCTTTCTATTTATTAATTAATTAATTAATTAATTAATTAATTAATTAATTTATGAATGAATGAATGAATGAATGAATGAATTATTTAATTAATTAATTTATTATTTATTTATACTATTAATGAATGAATTAATTAATTTATTTGTTTTTATTTATTATTTTTATTTTATATATATATATATATATATATATATATATACTATATATTGATGACTTTTGTATTCATTTGTTTTGCTATTTATTGACATATTAATGAGCTTTTAAAATATCTATCCATTGATATATGTATTCAGTGCATACAACTATTTGGTTATTTGCGCGATGATCGGATCTTATAAAATCCACATATCACTTTTATTACATGGAGAAGTGTAACGTATTATTAATAATATCAACTGTAGGGACGATGGCATGAAAACAGCGTTCATGCAAAAGTGTTGATCCATATGTAGACGAAGAATAGCAAACTTATTTGTAAATATATATGTCACTCTGGAAATATGTTGTTTTTTCTGGGTTAAATACAACAACAGATGTTTATCTATAACTATTTAGTTAGGACTTTGGTTGACTGTGATATTTGAATGTTATATTTCCTATTCGACTGTTATATCTACTGTTATTGTTTTATCTATTAGGGAACTTTCCTGTTTTAGGAGTATAGAAGTTTATGTTTCATGAAAATTTCCGCCAAAAGTTCACCATCTGTATATATCATGTATCTATGCGTGCAGAATCTTTTTTATATAAACCTAAACTGTGTACCTTTGAACTTTTGCACATACGCTCAATAGAATAAATTGCTTTTATGTCAAACATAGCCACATCTAAATCCGTAGGCGCATACTTTACTTTACACGAAGTGCATACTGTCAACAATATATGTTATCTTCAAGCAAAACTCTTGTTGCTTTTAAAAACGTCAATTTCCATTGTCTTTTCAGTCTAATACGTTTCTTCGGAAATTAATGGAAACTTCCGTAAAATGTCTAGAACTCAGCAAAAAGGAAAATCAGAATTTTGAAATAACGAGGATATAACAGTAATAGACGATGCAATATGCACTTGTTTTATTTTTTGAAATTATCATTTTCATAACCGTATACTTCATATACATAATAAATCCCCAGGGCGGCATAGTGGTAGAGTGTCCGTCTCGCCTGCGGGAGGTCATGGGTTCAATCCCTGGCCTGGTCATACCAAAGACTTCTTAATAAACATACTTGTAGCTTACTTGATTTGCGTCCATCATATAAAGGTAAGTTCTAGGACTGGTCGACCCGAAGTCAGGATAATGTATGGTTATCATGCGTCTACGGCGTGGTGGACTTTAACATTAAGCATTGAGATAACTTTACAAGTAGATAAGTGACTTAAATATGTCTAAGAGCGAAATTAAGCACAAACATCAATATATTTAGAGTTAACCTATAATACGCAACTTATAAATGTATTAATAGTAAGTGCGTTTAAGGAAATGTGCTTATCAGGGTACGTGTAGTTCTATACACTCTTGTTCTACATAAAACACCATCATGCCTCAGAGAGGGCTGTTTACCAGCAGAATTATATTGTACATGGCTAAACTGACGGTAAAAGGATATCGAGGTTTGTTTTGAAATTAGGAAAACAAAATAAGTACATGTATATGAAATGCCACCTGTAATATAGTTAACTGATCAAAATACATTTTAAATTTATTATACAATATATAGCAGAAGAGATAAAACATTCAAAACTTTAAATTTGATCAATGCAAATGAGTTCAGAACTTTTTAACTATTTTGCATTAAAACTAACCTCAGTTATGTTAACATGAGGAAGGGATCAAACACAAAATATCTCACTCATGATGCTAAGTTAATTATATACGAACAATAGCAGCATATAACAAGTTCGACCATGGATATACAAGGGGGGTTCAATATATTCTGTCACTGGTATTCGGAACTAACAGATACTGGAAATATACAAAAACTTCTTATTACAATCCTTCAAAGTATTCCCCCTGAACAGACACACACTTTCGGAGTCGCGCTATGCATGACGTAAACGCAGCAAAGTAGTCTCCCCTTGGTATACTGTTGAAACACTGAAATATTCCGGCACCAAGGGCACTTCTGGAAGCATAGCGTCTACCAGAGAGGTTTTCCTTCAGCAAAAGGAATAGGAAAAAGTCACAGGGACTAAGATCGGGAGAATAAGTTGAGTGTTCAAGCTGTACCACCTTTTCTTGCTCCAAGAAAGACTGCACAAGTTTAGCTTTGTGAGCCGAGGCATTGTCATGAATCAGCTGGATGCCATTCAAAACTTTACTTGGGCGTTTTTCTGGTAATTATTTTTTACTGCTTTGAGAACTTTGTCCTTGTAAAATTTGGCCGCGATGGTTTTTCCCTGTTTGCATGGAATTTGTATCACAGGGCCACTGGAATTAAAGAAAATTGCATAAAAACCTTTTTAGCGCTTTTTGTTCGTTTTGCAATAACCGGTCTTGCCTGATTTTTACCCAACTATTGTTTATTGTTTATCCGCCGCTGGGGCTCAAAATAGTACACCCACGTTTCATCTCCAGTGAGCAACTCAGAAATATTTCTAGGATGACAATTTTCATATTGTTTAAGAAGATTTTTAGCACATTTTAAGCGTTTGGCCTTTTGTTCAGTTGACAGCAAATGAGGGACCCATCTAGCACAAAGCTTCTTTAATTTCAAACAGTTGGTCAACATGTGATGAGTTGTGCCTTTTGAGATGCCAATACTATTAGCTATCTTAAAACTGTATACCGCCCATCTTCGTCTACCATGGCCTTCACAGCATCAATGTTCTCCTTTGTTGCTGCAACAACAGGCCTGCCAGGACGGTTACGGTCTTTAATGCTAAGTTCCCCCCTTTTAAAACCGTTCTCAATGTCACGGCAGAACTGCCATGTACACGGCACAGTTCAGCATAAATCTCTTTTTCAGGTTCTTTTAAAGCAATCCTGGCTTTAATGTAAGCCCTAATTTCAATTTTTTCTTCACTTTTCATGATAGCATTGAAATATAGCCACTATACATGAGTGCGCATATATCTCCGTCAATTGTTATCGGATTTAGTGAAATCGCCTTCACATGCACGAGTTTTCAGTGCGGTAATGTAAGGCGGTTTCTAAGGAATCGCATTAGTGACAGAATATATTGAATGCCCCTCGTACATACTGAAGACATTTTGACATCCTATAGTGGTTAAACATACAGGTAGAAGGTAAACACACAAATAGTGCATCCAAGTCTAAAACGGTAAAAAGACACACACAGTATAAGGTAGCAGTACATATAACCTAACTAGCTCAAACATTCAAGGAACCTGCAACACATGCTAATTATTAAATCAAAGCTCATATAGCAACTATCCACGAAAGGTGTTCAAGTATATAGAGAGACAAATACTGTTAAACATGTCACATATCTACTTAATATTTAGTTTTGAAGATGTATACTAATGAAAAAGGACAGAATCCAAAGTGCAGTTGCACAGTCTCGTACGTCAATGCGAAGCATATCATTTTGAGAGTGTGTAACTTTATAAACCCGTTTAAAGATAATGCAAAATATTTATATATCATTTGATTTATGTCGAAACTATTGCGCGGCTATTTCCTTCGCTTAATTATGTTACCCCCGATGGATACAAATTAATAACATGATAACGTTTTGCTCAAGTACATGATTAAAAACCACTATTAGATAGGTCGCAGGTGCCTTAAACCTCTATAACATGCATATTCCATCGGTTCGGAATTTCTAATACGTAATTAATGATAAGGAGAAAGTCCAAGTATATTTCCATTCCTAAAACAAATTGAAATTCATCGACTTAAAATATATCACATAGATAACTCCAGTTTACCAAAAAATAGTTACTAAAATATTCCTATTTGCATAAATAAATGATGATACATATACTTTGTCAATGAAATAATTGCCTCATTTGCAAACAATAGTAATGACTATGAAAATAGTGTAAACAAAATGTGGCTATATTTAATATGGTTATTGCATTGTGTTCTTATATTGTTCTTTATGATTAGAGTTGTTTCAAAATGTGTTGCCGATCTTAAATTACATTATATATTCCGTTCCGATGAACATACAGTTCCTTGCTTCAATATATGTCTAGTTGAGCTTTAATACAAGTGCAAAAAGTACTGTTATTGCACTAGCTGTAATGGCCGTGGCACTGCTGCACTGGCTTGCACTGCCAACACAAACAGTGACCGTCGTTGATGATGAGAGAGCACCGGGAGTAGTTCCAGTGTCGGTTGCAACGGCCACCAAGGTGTAGCTAGGAGTTGTTGCACGTGCGAGAGTTTGCCCTGTTGATACGGTTATGACCCCCGCGGAACTGATTGAGAACGTTGTACTGACAGCTGAAATAAACGATTTAATCAAACTGAAACCAGTGCCAGAATATATTTATACATAAAACATATAGGTATGCAGAATGATATATAATGTTATGAAGTTTTATTGTCCAGCATGTATGGTTTGATGTAAAGAAGTAGTATACGAGAGCCTTAAAGAAACTATTAAAAGTGGAGACATTATCTCAATATCAATAACAAAATTACTGGCTGTGTTTTTAAAAACACACCTTAATGACGATATTAATACGATATTGATACTGCCGTTGTTCCATTACTTTACAGATGCTTGTCTTATATCTTATATGTTCCTTAGTTCAAACAATATACCCATGGATCAACCTCTACGAAAGACTTATGGTAAATAGAATATACATGTAATATGATTCGAACAAAATAAACGTAGATGGAGATGCTATTAATAATTTAAAATGTGTTTAAATATACATGTATAATATACAAGTGTGTGCATCAATATGTAAGTAACATACGACTTCGATTAACGTTTAAAATGTGCTCTTACGTAAAAATGTATATCCAAATACATTGTTGGGTGAAGCACCATCGGCGTCTGTAGCAGTAACTGTAATGACGCTGGTTGCTAAACAAAAGATAAAATAGTGTATATTATTCCATAATTTGGCAACACCACATGTTGCTGGTACACGGTAGTCTGATTATAATAATTGAAATTATCATACATATATATATATATACACGCATTCTTGGCCCGCACAAAATTATCCTACAATAACCTCTTCTGAAAACATGCGGTCCAATAATCGGTCATATGACCGTTACGATTATTGGCGATTGCGTATAATTTCTTTTGTTTTACCCGTTTTGACGTTAAAGCCGCCAATGACATGACGTAACTGAAGTGACGTGAGCTTACTTAAGTGACGTCACTTACATAAACGTTCAACAAAATGAGAAATGTAAATTTATATTCCTTTAGAGAAGGATTTTAATCGATACGTGATAGTCCTTTAGATAAGAATTTTCAGCATTCAAGGGGCGTACTGACAGCCAAACGAACAGCTATGAAGCAGCAATGAATGAAAAAAAATCTCTACAAACAATAAAATTAAAGTTAAAACTATGTTGTTTTGGTCGTCCATTTATTTTTGTCAGTTTTTAATATAAAAAAAGTGATAAAATCCCACAGAAAATTCGTATATATATGTTTAAAAGATTAAAACGTGGGTGATGCGTTATTACCCGTCATATCGGCCCTGGACCAATATTGGCCCTCAGGCTAAAGGACAATAACGCATCAACCATGTATTAATCTCTAATTAGCAATTGCATTTCGTTAATAATATCTGAATTATTCAACTGCATAAACTGTTTCAATCATGATATCTGCATGCCATCTGACATTATCAGTACATTACATGGAGCCATGCATGTACGTGTTTATAATACAATAATTCCTAAACAAGGTTATCACTGCAATATGTGGTAACCGTTCATGGCAATTTCATAGGACTGGAAACAACCTAAACATTACATAAACCGAAACTATATTTATACAAAACAGGAGCAATATAAGTAAGTATAAGTTCGCATAAAAATGGAACAGGAAATGTGTGCGACATGCATCGTACGGTTTGCTTTTCTCAATAAATTAATAATATGTGTCATGTGCCTATAATCCGAAATATCTGGACTTACGCGTTAAACCTAAACATATCTTACATGATTAAAATTAAAATGCAAAATCTAAGTGGAAATCCATAGTGAAACATATGAAAATGTACACTAATATTAAAACAATACCCGTTCGATATAGCGGGCTTGTCATTGTATATTATATAGTATATGAATTAACCACATCTTATATACGCGTTATATAAAAACTACATTTTAATACTATGAAATTAAATTGCAGATAAATCAATGTGTGTTACTTATTAAAATTCAAATGTAACAACATATTCAGTTCAGTAATGTTAGCCATACCTGCTACAGCACCATCTGCAACGGTTGCACTGTATGTTGTCGGGCTAAATGTTGGCGTATTGTCATTGATATCCGTAACAGTGATAACAGTTGTTGCTGTTGCTGTGAAAAATGTTCCGCCGGTAGTGGAATCGATAGCACTGCAATGGTATACTACATTGTTATGCATTGTAAAGTTAGGAGCAGTGAAACTACTGTTGACAGTGTATGCCTTGCTTAAACAACATATTTGTAAACACTATACTATACATGTATGTAACGGTGTGCTTGTATTTAACCTCAAGTATTATGAGTTCATTAGCTTCTCTGTAGTTTGACAAAAATATCTATTTCAAAATAACAAAGCAATGCCATGTTTAAAACGTGACTATATGTATCATTTACCAAACGCGATATAAGCATTATTAGCTGACTAAAAAACGAAACACGTATTAATTAGACACAAACTAAAAGAACATGTTAACACTGTCAGGAAATATGAAACGATTTACGATTAAACAAACTTACAATACTTCCACTGTATAAGTTGCCGTGGTTTCATAATCCAGAACATTTCCAGTCGCTAGTGACAGAACACCGGTGGTTCCAACTATTGCAAAGTGACCGCTGACTGTTTGAGTATTGATCGAATATGCGATGGGAGTCACGCCACCCGTTGCTGTAAACGTGATGCTAACAGTGCCACCTTCAGCTACGCTTTGGGCTGTTGTAGAACCAGACTTAGTACCTACTGTAGAAGGCGCTGACCATCCAGAGAAATCCGCAGCATCTAGAAATCGGAATATAAAACAAAATATGTTGTAATTCTTTTGATGTTCTTCATTCAAGAATTCACAACCACATTTTTTTTAAATTTCGATTACCAAATTAATGATAATCCATTTATTCACCCCGTAAAAGGTCTGTGAGGGTCGGGGTGGGCCACCCCTCAACAAACCGTATAGATATAGATGTAATATGCATAATATTTATTATATATAAACAGTTTTCAAAATATTTAGAAGAAAAAAAACGCATGTCATGATTAGAAACTATAAAAATGGGGAGTTTTTTTAAAATTTCTTTACAAAATTCAAATGGTTTTATCCACAATTAAATATATAAAGATTTGATATAAACGAATCACTTAATTATACACATGGTGTGAAAGTACTTAACGACGAAGGGGCAGCAGGTCACTCGGTGCGCTCACGGCCAAGCATTTTGCAAACAAGGGACTTAATTTTGACACATACAAAAAACTATATAATAGTACAGTTATTCCGATCACCGATTATGCTGCAGGCTACAAACAATACGATGATCTGGACAGACTGCAACACAAAGCCATTCGAACATTTCTCGGGGTTGGAAGGCAAAAGTCGTTGGCGGCTCTAGATGGAGATACAGGGTGGGACAGCCCACGGTTAAGACAACACGGAGACATAGTTCGTTTATGGTATAGACTGACAAGGTTACCGACAACTCGAATAGCCTATCATGTGTTAATGTGGGACCCTAACAACACTGTACATTTAAGAGACAATTGGTGTTCAGATTTGAAAATCATACTAGATTAATGTAACATTGTCAATTTTTTTTGAAATTGACATCGTTAAACATGTGTCTCTTCGTTATTTATTAAATATTGTTAAAACAAATTTGAAACGAAATCTCACTACGAATTGGCAAGCTGATGTGATAAACTCACCAAAACTGAGGACTAATAAACAGTTTAAAACCGGCTATACACGCGAACACTATTTAGACAGGCAATTGTCGCTTAAACAGAGATCAGCCATTGCTCGTTTCGGATGTGGTGTTTTTCCCCTCGCTGTTGAGCTTGGTCGATACAGACGCCCCCAAGTACCGATTAAGAACAGGCTATGTAAAACGTGTGATGAAGGGAAAGTTGAAGATAAAACGCACTTCCTGGTAACGTGTAAATCTTACCACGAGCTTCGAAATAAACATTTTGGCGATACTGGTAGAACTGGTAGTGACAGTGATGTTTTCAACAATATAATGAAAAATGTAGATTGTAAAATATTAGCAAACTTTTCGATTGAAGCATTTGATGAACGCATTGAACTACTTAAACGCTAAGACAGAAAAAACACTAACTGTGTATGTTAAATATGACTAAAGTCGTATTTATGCATGATACACTCTTAACTGTCATTAACTGTTTATAAAATAGAGTCATTATTCCATGCTGTGAAAACATTATATAGGAACTGATAATAACTAGACAAAGAACGGTTATGAAATAACAGAGTTTCAATCAACTGAGTAATACGGTGTTTAACAGAACGTTTGTGACAGTTAATATTACCAGGAAGATGGCAATGAAATAAACATTCAATGAACATAATTTGTTAAAAATGATAGTGCTTCGTAAGCCTCTGCAAGCTGGCTGTTTAAACTAATATTGCTTTAATGTTGTATTACATGTAGATTGGTGTAAACAGGGTGCACTTTAATAAATAATATATATAAAATTATATATAAATAAAATACAAGATATTTCTACTGAGATGTGACTCTTCAATATTCAGTGGGAACAGCGGGGAACATAATTAACAGATATAATTAAACATTTCTTGGGGTTTTCCTTTTGATTTTTCTTTTGTCAAAAAAACAGACGAAGAAGGAACAAGATGGATGTGTTAAAATTTAAGACAAAACTAATTATTAAGTAGGGATTTATAAGTCAACCAAGGTTTTTCAAGTTTATCAAATGTAAACATTTTAACTGCGTTCATTTTTTCAGTTTGATATATGTATTTAATTTGTGGTTTGAAATTTCCGAACAATGGTAATTTTCGATCTAACTTGCATTTATATATGAAGTATTTTGCATGCAAAATTAGTTTATTTAGAACATTGTCATATTCACTAGACCCAAATGTTATTTATTTTATAGTCCATTACGGCTGGAATTTTATATTATTGTCATTGAAAGTAATCTTAAAAATATTCCAAAATGTTTTGGTATATTTACCTTCCCAAACTAATATATAATGGTTTCTGGAGATTCTGTGCAAAAAGCTACATGAGTTGTCATTTGGTTATCTTCATTTTTGTCAAAAGGATGTTTGTAGCAGTAATTCTGTGGTTTATTTTTCCCTGAAACCTTTGTAATCTAGTATATTTTGTTCATTTGAAAGGTATTTTGAATAAGTCATACCAATCTCTGTCTATATGTATACCATATTTCCCCCATTTGTCTATAGGTGTTGGATGTACATTTGATTTAAGAAGTATATCATAAATAGGACGACAGCCTTTCAGTGCGCTTGTTATTAGGGACACTATTGATGGGCAAATTAGATTTTCTAAATAGATAGCAATATGAGCACAATTTTGTTTCTGAAGATAGCCCCGTATTGCTGCAGGCATACCTTCATATTCTAAAAAAAAGTGAATGTACAGCAAACTTTTTGATAAATAGGGTAAAAGAGAGAGGATTACCATTGTTATCCATTATATCATTAATAAATAAAATACCTTTATCATACCATCTTTTATAAAAACAAGAGGTCAATGACCTTGAAGCTCTACTGATTGATTTTGATTTCAGGAAGTTTTTTGAAAATCTATTTTTAGCCGTGGCGGCCATCTTGAATTTTTGCTAGGATCAATTAGACATCAAGAGCAACATTGCTGTGAAGTTTCATGAAAATCCGTCAAGTAGTTTCACAGGAATAGTCGCTACAAGTTTTCATTATATAACTCTATGTGAACAAAGATGGCCACTGGCAGCCATGTTTAACGTCGAATCAAAATAATGTTCGACTCGGATAACCATCATGTCATGCTGATCATTTTAGAAAAAGTCCCATATCAATATCTCTTATAGTTTTCAAGAAGTAGCCGCTACAAACTTATTTATTAAAAATCTATTTTTAGCTGTGGCGGCCATCTTGAATTTCCGGCGAGCCTGAAATTTTTCTAGGATCAACTAGGCATCAAGAGCATCATTCGTGTGAAGTTTCATGAACATCCGTCAAGTAGTTTCAGAGGAGTAGTCGCTACAAGTTTTTACTATATAACTCTATGTAAACAAAGATGGCCGCTGGCAGCCATGTTTAACATCGAATCAAAACGATTTTTGACAAGGACCAACATCAAGTCATGCTGATCATTTTAGAAAAAGTCCCATATCAATATCACTTATAGTTTTCAAGAAGTAGTCGCTACAAACTTGTATTTTAAAACTCTATTTTTAGCTTTGGCGGCCATCTTGGATTTCACATCAACATGAATTTTTGCTAGGATCAACTAGATGTTATGGGGAACATTTCTGTAAAGTTTCATGAATTTCCATCCAGTAGTTTCAGAGGAGTAGTCGCTACAAATAAAAGTTTACGGACAGACGGACAGACAGACGGACAGACGGACAACGGACGCCGCACCACGGCATAAGCTCTGCTGATCTCTGATCAGTCGAGCTAAAAACACTTGATCTTCCAATCTTAATGTTATTATTGTACCATAACGATTGTGTTAAGAACTCTTTCCATGACAATAGGTTTTTAACATCTAATAGAATGTTAAGACTTGTGTAAACATCCTTCCAGAAGGGAATGCATATTTTTGCAAGTTATTTTATAGCTTACTGGTGGTAAATGGGTACATATGTTTATGGATTTCCATACATTTATTATTCCCAATCATAAGTATTCTAATCCACGTTAATTTCAGAGAGTATATGAACTGTTTAATATTGATCATTCTAAGCCCAAAACAATCATAATCTTGAGTTACAACATATCTCTTTATTTTGTCGGGGTGATTATTCCAGAGGAAATTAAAACACATGTTTTGCAACAGTGTGACCTGGTCTTCAGGTAGATTAGGTAATGATGAAATTAAGTGATTTTACTTTGGAAAGCTAAACTTTTTATAACAGTGATTTTTTCAAAGGGTGCGAGAATTCTTGTTGACCAGGACAGTAGTAATTATTTAATTTCGTTTATTTTTCTGTCATAATTTAATGCAAGCACACTCCTCAAATGTGTTGACATAGTAATTCCTAAGATCACAAATTTCCCCTGATCCCAATAAAGGTCTGTGTCTGTGCATAATTTTACATTAGAACCTTTATTTTTCCCAAACCATATAACTCTGGTTTCATCAACATTAACATTAAGACCTGAACTATCTCCAAAGAATTTTAAAACCTATACAGCATGTTTAAGGAATTTTTCGGTGCTGTCTAATATAAAGGAGGTGTCGTCGTCATATTGAGAAATTATGTATTCAGTATCTCCTACTTTAACTCCTTTAATATCTTTATTTGTCCTGACCAATACAGCCAACATAGAATATATAGAATATGGACACACAGAATAAAAATGTATTGGGAGAGTGGATCTCCCTGTCGGCAACTCACAACCACATTTGTATCAGAACTATATGACGGCAATGATGATATTAACTCTAAATAGCAAATATTAAACTGATGTATCCATGAATACTTGAAAAATATAATTACAAATGAAACATATATCGCAATCAATCTGAACATATATATGTATATTGTTACTGCTATCAGTTATTGGTTACTTTGAATTAAACCTTATATTATACCTTTTTGTATAAGTAGTCTTTTAAATAGTATATGCATCATGATCTAAACATTGAAATGTAGACTTAATTGGAGAACATATTTGATAGCTCTATCAGATGTAGTTCCATATGATTTCCGGAGATAAATTAGTGCTGTGAGACCGATGTTGTTAAGACATATACTCTGTAAAATAATGATGAACCGCTTGAATTGATGAAGGATATCTTAAACTTTAAAACACACATCATAAACCATTTTTTAAAAGTAAACGTTATATCTGCTTTATTATTTCCACGAAGCCTCTGTGCAATGTTTTGAAGGGTTGATGCGTATTGGTATTAAATAAGCTGCGTAATAACGGACGATCCACATATTGTTGAATATTCTTGACACTTTTTGGTGCACATAAGTGTGCTCAGCATCTTGCTATTGATACATTTGTTGTTATTTTCATATAAGATTAAAAGCAACGGATACATACTTTCAGATACAGATTGACGTCCAAAAAGGCCTAATAAACAGGTGGTTCACACTGCTCCACAAGCATAGTTAAAATGAAAACGATAGTATCATTTGGCATGTGACGTAAGTGTAAGGTATACGGATTGTCAATTCGGAGGGCTCGAGTTTCAATTTCGAGCAAACTGTTTGTTCAATGATTAGGACAGATATAGGTTTTGATATCGATGTTGCTACAACGAAAGAGGATTAAAGATGATGTCCTGGTATAAGTTTCTCACCATATAAATGGGTTTACGGCCATGTTTCCTAAGCTTGAATTTAATAGTAAACCAAGAGTAAAACGCCTCCCATTGCTTTAGATACATGTCCCTAGCCTTATATACAACTAGAGTTTCTTTAAGTTAACTAGTAGGCCATATTGCCAACTGACCGTTCTAATTCAGTAACCCTGTCTTCACCACTCTTTGTGTTGTTTATTTTCATTTTCATTGTACATGTGCGTTGCTCTTTGCTTGTGGTACAGTGCGCGTCTATGGTGCCATTGTGTTTGGGTGCTGTGTTATATATAGCTCTACTGTTCTCATTTTCGATAATATCAGTGTTCAGCCGGTGGAATAGATCATCTATGATAAAGATGCCACCAACGACTTTAAAATAAAAGCTGTACAAACATATTGCTAACGTTAAAGTCGATGACAAACTTGCAGACATCATAACCATTTGGGCTTAGTGAAAATATTTATCAATAAGGGAATATTGCAAATTACCCTAATATTGATATTGTTTTTTTTTATATTTTCTTTTCGAAAGCATAACTCATGGCCGTAGACGAAATGGTAACATTAAACGGAAATCACAATGTCAGTCATTAATTTACATAAAAGTCTAGATGACACCAAGGGCTTAAATATAATGTTGTAACAAAAAAGGTGAGAAACTGTTATAAATGTTCTGTATATGTGAAATAATATTTATCAGCGTGTGCAGTCGTCCACTCTTACAATCTATGAGTTGGCGTGTTTATAATCTTTAATAGCAGATGTAGATCTAAACGGAATGGACTAGTCTGAAGTGAACACTTTGCTTTTAGTTTATGGGTAGATCACGATATATAACAGATGAATCATGTTTTAAACGTTTTACCCAGGTTGATTAAAAAATATACTTCTTTTGGGTTATTTCGTAATTTCTAGTCATTTCGTTATTGTTTTCTTAATTATTTTTTTCTTGCAGAATATATTCTTACAATTATTGTATCTACAATCTAGATAAATGCATCAGATAGACAAGAAGATAAAATATACTATATGATGGGTAATAGCACCAATTTAAATACATTGAAACATTTTAGTATTAACAGGTATATCTATTTCATGCTATTTGTGGCTGTTGCCATCCTGCGTTTCTAACTCAGAATATATTGAAACTGTCTGTAAAGCAAAAGCTGTTTATATTTTCGTTTTGCTACTTTGTGTTGCTTAAGTGACATTCAACGAGATCAGGATATTAAACGAAAAAATACAATTTAATATTATTTATTTCCAACATGTCCAAACCCGGTATATTAGTAACACCATTAAACATAAAACGTGTTTAAGATTAAAAATGCTTGGTACCTTTTAGTACACGAATACTATTGAAGCAAATATTATAATTTTATTTTTATTTTCATAATCTGTCTTTGCCATTATACTTTAGTGCATAAAGGCTAAACACAGGACAAGTGACATCCCTGTCGTCTTGCTATTCTTCCTTTCTATAGTTATTCATGTTAAAGCATCTTCAATTAGAATTGAGATATTCATGATTAGAATATATTACCAAAGTTAAATAAGTAAAACTCTCTCATTATCGGCACAAAATACAATTTAAGGCGAATTAATGTTTTGTAAATATCTAATAATATAACATGTAAAAAGAAAGCATTACTGGTTTGTTTTAAATAAAGAATATTACATACACATTATTGTCAAAGTACATTATGTTTTATCATGAAATACCTTGCAATGTGTTTGCCATGATCAAACTAATGCTTATTTTTATTTTAGAAAATGTAATTTTAATATTTATTAAGCTTTTTTAATCAAAAGTAAATACATATGAAGAATAATACATTTTAATATTAGTTTTATCTCGAATACAAACGAAGAGCCTTACCTCCATTTTGCAGGGTAGCGAATAAGCCCAAAACTATTAATGCCGCGGAAAACATATTCAAATGTTCACAAGATCACTCGGTGTTCAAATGCTCAATTTGGAAACAAAGTTGCGACTACGTTATGGCTATGTCTGCAACCCTATTTATACCGTTGTGAAGAGATTGTTTCTAGGTCTTAATTTATAAATTAGCATATTTGATCTTAAGATAACCATAATGGTAGTTCAAAACGCCAAACTACAGTAACTTAGACTCCTAGAAATCATTGTTAGATTAAACAGTTCTAAATATTATTGCAACATTGTCTATTTATTAATGACACAGCAGTTGCTGTCACACACTAGACGTGTTAATACTCGAATGCCAACTGATACCAGATTAAGAAATTGTAACTAATGAGCAGGTCTTTAGTTAAAACTTCGTTCGTTTGTGTTTTTCAAATTGCATATTCTACATTCGCATAGAAGACATCAATGGCTACAGTGCTTAAAGTTATCATGTTGTAAATCAAAGTCATGTTACGGTTCAGTTTGTTTGACATCACATTCAAGATATATGCCATTAAAGCTAGAGATACGTCGAGATACGTCCATTGAGAAAATCAAATCTTTAGTTGCTATTTTGTCAATTTGAGAAACGGAGTGTATACCTTTCCATACGGCTATCACACGCATGTGTCTTTTGAATGGACAGTCAGTCTTTAGGTGTCTTGATTGGACATTGTGTCTGTTTGATAATAAAGTAAATGATTAAAATAAAGGTCGTATACTGTTTTCTTGTACACATCATTTGCTTAATGGGCCGTTTATTAATCTTTAAAGTTGTTCTGTTTCTGTGTGCGTCTGTTGTTGACTGTCGTCCTTGAGTGCTACCTTTCCTGTTCGATTTTTATATCTATATTTAAAGATATATTATCACCAGACAGTAGTCGCATGCTTTTTATCTGACAAAATATTTAAAAACTCTTCTTATATAACGTCGAAAACCCAGCCGTAATATTTACTGATTGTTGCACAGGATATCTTCTGTGTGAATATAACTTCTTGGCGTCTATTGGCACCAAATGTAAAGTTGGTGATGGTTTTTAATATTAGTGTTTTCGAAGTGTCCGTGAGTAGGAAGAAGAGGAGAATCTGGATCCTCCCATCGTAGACTTTAGATGCATGTTTTGGTTGACCGTGATTGCTCCTGTAATGTAGGATAAACTGATATACTGTTTACAGCGATTAAAAATGCAAAATAATGCACGTGTTGTCCCATGCATTCGTCAGGGAGTTTAGCTTTTGAGAACGGTTATCCAACTAACATTCCATCAAGCCGAATTAAGTCAACGCAACATGGTAGAATATATCAGGATACTACCTTTTTCAGTATATCCTCGTTGAATTTTTAAACGCGCTAGGATTACATTCGGTCAAAACTCGTTTTAGAACAGTAAACATACACTTTTAGGTAAAAGAAATTGGCACTGAAATGGTTTTAACTGATTCTGGTTCCAAAAATTATGGAAAAAAATATATCCAAAGTCCTCATCTCAAATCACGCGCTAAATATGTTATTTTGGGGCTAAAAGATGTAAAATAATGAAAAAAACACCTTTTTTGGGAATAATTTAAAAAAATTATAATTAAACAATAAAAAATACAGTTATATAGTAAATAATGCTTGTAATAGATAAGACAATCAGAATGTATGATCAATTTGACCAAATAAATAGACAGACTCTCAGTTTTGGGATAAAATGGTGAAAAAAGTGATAAAATCACCGATTTTTGGAGATAAAATATTTAAATTAAATCTGTGTGTAAATATCATATTTTTGTTTTGTATTTTACTATTTATGTTGTTCTCCATCAGATATCTAAATTACAATTCACAACTCAAGTTGAAAGTGTACTTATTTTGAGGTTGAAAGTTTAAGAAAAATAGGAAAAAATCAACGATTTTTGGGAACATAATTTTATAATGATATTTACGTATTAATGTTAAATTAAGTAAGATATCCAACTTTTTATAATAGATCTACTTGTTTGATCTCACTAAATGTTTTAGATTGGTCATAACAGTAGTTTTGTAGTAAATATTTCAGATAATCTCCCTTAATTAAAATGTGTTTGATTTGATAGAGTATATATATACCTTCCCTTAAAAGTTTGTCGCTCTTTTTGACAACACATGTTTTGGTACTGAGGTAAACACCAATTCAGTGAACTGATACACACTTGATGGAGCCTGTTATACAGTTACATAGATGACAAGTATGTATATGTTTGATTTTGAAATAAAACATAATTTTAAAGGTAGTAACAGATCTGTGTGCTACTTAAGATTGTTGTTATAAATGTGAAGCAACACGTACTGACCAGTGCAACTTTAGTATATAAACCATTATACATTATACAATACATGTCCTCTCCTTTCTGTTTCTAAGAGTCGGGTATACTGGTTATAAATCGGGGCGGATTCAGGCGAGGGCGTACCCGGCCACCCTCACCTCCACCCACATTTCACCTCCACATTTCATGGGCATGGCACTTTCCATGGAATGGGGGTAATAGCACCTGGTGGAAATATGTCCAACCAATACTGAGATTCAAAATGAAGGCTTAAGATATCGCACTTGTAGGCAGAATACCGATTCATTTCTACACTCCACACGGAAATGCTAAACTGAAATACACCCCGTTTACCGGTAGTATTGCTAAAGACATGGCATTTAACATTGATATCCTGTAGAAATCCACTTTGTTGCTGAAACCTCGTACGTCATCTTGGAATGGAACAATGCAAACAGTACACACTAGTTGAGCATATCCCGGCCTGTCAACGGTTATGTTTATGCCAATGATCGACCTTAGCCCGAGTGATAAAACCTGTATCTACTCAACATTGCATTTTATAAATGACCAGGCCAAGAAATACGAGATGACGCCAATCCTCACATTTGACCAACCTCTATGGTGGAAAGACCTGAACATCGTTCTATCAGAACCCAGTAACAGCGACCTGCTACACATTGTGCTCAGATTGGGAGGACTGCACATGGAAATGAGTTTCCTAGGCTGTATTGGTCATATAATGACAGACTCGGGGTTAACAGAACTGCTAGAAACAATATATGCGGTGAATGCTGATATGCACATGCTTACAGGCAAAGCCATATCACGAGCAGTTAGAGGCCACAACCATGTAGATATGGCCCTGTATTCGTTAATGGCCGCCAAAGTCTTTAATTTTGACATACGTAAGAACTAACCGAGTGGTGAAACTGAAGGTGACGAAACAAATGACGGAGCTGAGTTCAATGGTGGTTCGGAAAATGATGTGACATGTAAAGTTGGACTGGAAACAAATATGAAGGAAAGTACCTCTGTGGACACGAAAAATCACCTAATCGAGACAGCAGAATTGTTTGCTGAAGAAACATATAGACATGAAAGAATAGGCATTGACAATGATATCGCGTGTGCATTGATTGTGTTTGATCAGGTTCTTGCAGGTGAGTTAGATGTTGAATCTGCATGTTCATCTGCTGTAGTAGAGCGCATAAAAGAGAGAGTAGATACGCACCGAAGTAACTTAAAACAAAGTCGCACATCAAGATTGTTGCTTCAATACATGGAAAAGGTTGATATACTGAGGACATTTATTAAGGCAGAACAATCTGGCAACTGGAAGCTCCATTTACAGGCAGTATTAGATGTTAGCCTATTTCACAACATCTGGCCACAACTTATATGCGGTCGGCACACGTATACCTTGCAAACATGCTAGCATTAGAAACAAGTAGTCCTGATGTGTACAGGTACTTTATGGAGGGGTATCATGTACTAAAACAAAGCGATCGATTTTGGGCAGGACTCTTGACTGATTTAGTCATAAAACAAATGCTCATGAGAAGTTTGAAAACAACTGGTGGGCTAACACGAGGAAGGGGAATGAATGAAACACAGAGGATGCTGTGGGAACGTTCTCGCCCCGCTTGCTCAGAAATCAACGAAGCTATGCAACACTATCAGGAACAGAATTCATCACCAGTGACCAGCATAAAGATATTTAAACACAAGGCAACAGAGAGACAAGAAAGACACGAACATTCTAATAGGATATCTCATTGAAAGAAACCCCTTTAATAAGGATCCTGAGCTAAAAAGTATATCAAGTGAAGTTGTTTCTGATGATTCTGTCAATGTAGATGATGCAAAAGCTGTTGGGAACAAGATTCTAGACAAAATGGCTGGAAGCAATGTTATGGATTTTGCTTTCAATCGAAAAGATCAAGTAAAAACAATGTCGGATATGGCTGGTTTGAAAATAGGCGATGACGTTGTCAAGGTAGACTTGCAACTATTATTTCAACGGCTTGTTTCTGCGGCAAGAAGATCACTCCCAGAAGACGAACTGGATTCGCTATTCTCTTATGAGTTATGCATTTACCCTCCAGCAATATTTGGAACCCCGCACTTGCTGAGAGAGGCTGATAAGCCAGCATTGGCAGAAGCTATACGAGATAAAGTAAAACCACAGTGAAAGACCCACTGGTGAAATGAAATATATACTTGATGGAGAGGAGTAAGTTGTGAGAATTCGGCACGACCCGAAATATACAGTGATTAAAGTGAGTTCCTGTGCCAATTTCTTTTACCTTAGGCTATATTTAAGGCTAAAATGACCTGCCTATTTCTCTGACTCAGCTGGACGATGTAGTAATTACTATATAATAGTCGATACATGTAGGTGTTTTTCAGCCAACGACTTTAAAGTAGAATACCACTTAAGCTGGTGCTAGGGCACGCCCTAGGAGGTGTGGAAAATTATATTACTTCTCATGAACAAACCCAATAAAACAGAGTCTGCTATTTTTCTCTCTCGTTTGTTTGTTGCTTTCAATGGATCTCCTTTTCAGTATTTATCATTTGTTTTAATTTAGATGGACCTGTCTTACAACACGTCACGGACGTTTAGATGTGCCTATGGATATTGTGCTAGATCATAGGCACTCCCATAACAGCATTCTAGAATTCGAGCTCGTGCATATACATTTTTATATGCCTTTAATTCTGCGTAGTAGTGTCCGAGTTCCACCGCAATGACCTGGGTTCAGTTCTGTGCTTGGTGACATGATGTGTCATAAATGCATTAGCAGGCTAGTAGAGAATTTCTGTATACACATGTTTAAAGGTATAGCATCTCCTTATTTGTTTTACATCTTTTGATTATGAATATTAATATCACAATGAAATCATACATTATCATACCATAATATGTATACTGTATAGTTGTAGCCTTCATTTCGTAATATAAGGATTCAAGGTTATACAAGTGTTAATGAGTCTCCATGCCCCTTCCATAGTACAGTGATACTGCAGACAACTCCAACTTGGTTAGAATTATTGGAAACATATTTTATCATGCTAATAAACATGTCTGCTATTAAACATCAATACGAAAAAATAGAAAGATATAACAATCGGACAGGGAAAGTAGCATTTAATGACGACAGTCAACCACAAAACACAGAAACAAACACGCAAACAGGCAAACGAGAAGGCAAAAGTAATAAAAAATGCAAACGACATCACAAACTCAAAAGGGTTGACAATAGGGCTTCCGCCTTGGAAAGGTCAGTGGCCAAAAAGGCCACTGGGGGTTTAAACCAGGTTCTAGAGTGCACCAATCTTCACACTTACCCTATTTTCATCCAAGTTAAACGGGACAGTGTAAATAAAGAAATCCCCGCCATGAAATATTCTCTAACCAACAAGGCAGCGTTAAAAGGCAATATAAGTAAAACACCTAGATGCTCGTGTATATATAAATACAAAAAAAAGCCTAGAAAGCCAATATGAAGGTACTCGATGACTTGGCAGAAGCCAGATCAACAAGAGAGTAAACCACTGAGGACACGAAAATAGGGGGTTTAATATCATCTAAGAAACATTTCTTCAGCTGTATACTAACACCGGGTCAAAGGCCAACGTTATTTTTACCCCTTGCAATTTCATACCCTGTCTACTTTCACTTCTGAAATGTATATAAAAAACTGTCAAAAGCATGATGAGCTGCATTTTCAAATATCAACAACATGTCCAGAATACAGTTACAGACAACAAATAACAGGAAACTGAACTAAAAGTAGTTTTTACAGGACAAAAACAGATTAGCACTCTTCAATAGAGAACTGTTTCAAATGCATCCAGCTGATTTAGTGGAATATAAACCTCAACATATCTGATGTAAAATAAGTAGCTTTAATATAATTAGATATGTAATGCTTTATGTTCCAAACAAATGTTTCGGGGAAGGCTACACTTATCATTCCAATATGCCAAATATGGATGCGACATATTTGTGTTGTTGGCATTTTACCGGCGCTGTTAAAAAAGAACTTCATTGTGCGATTACCGGACAGGCTGTGGACCCTATTATCACCTAAAGCCCAAAAAGGACGGTTACATTTGATGTTTGTCTGCAATCTTGTCTTGTCGTGCCCTCAATGGTTTGTTCTCTTATTGGTTTCTGGTTTTCTAGGCTATTGTTGTTTCTGTATTTATATATACATGAGCATCTTTCTGTTTTACTTATATTGCCTATTAATGCTGCCTTGTTGGTTACACTGTCCCGTTTTGTTGGGATGACAGAAGGTAAGTGTGAGGTTTGGTGCACCCTAGAACCTGGTTTAAGCCCCAACGGCCTTTTTGCCACTGACCGTTCCAAGGCGGTAGCCTATTGTCAACCCTTTTGTGTTTGTGATGTCTTAGTTGGCCTTTTATTCATCTTTAAAGTTTGTCATAGTTTTAGTGTTTGTGGTTGTCTGTCGTCCTTGAATGCTACTTTTCCTGTTCAATTTGTACATCTATATTCGTATGGTAGTAAATGTGTAACAATAATAACGAACAAAAATAACTTCATGTCAGTGCTCTTGTAATTTCTATCTGAAAGATTCAACTAAAATGTCTATGTACAATCAATTTTCTATCTAGTTGTGGTATCAACATACATTTAAGTTATAGACCATACAACTGAAAACTGGATATTGTTTTATTGTTGATGTTTTTGTTGTTGCTGTTTAGTTTTTGTTGTTGTTTTTTTGTCGTTGTTCTTTTTTCAGATTATAAATATTCCTAATTCAGAGCAAAAACATAATGAACAATATTTAGAAAGTTTAATTATATGTCAACTATCATCCGAAACAGCGTACAAATATTGGTGTGTATTTTACATAAATACCATTGAAAACAATAGAAGGCTTTGTTAATGTGTAAATAGCAACAATATAAATGGTCTCGTTTCCTGCCTGTAACGGTCATTTTAAAATCAATAAACAATGCCCAGTATCAAATTGATGGTTCACTAGTTGAAATTCAAAGGTCAATACTTCTAAGCATTGTCAATTGAAAACGTATTTTCAACTGGAATTGGGCCGGTAACCAGGGAGTCAAAATGGTAGTTGCCGAAATTAGTCCCATACACATTTGACAGTGCTGCATTTGTGGTTTTGTATTAATGAAAATACATCCATAGGTAGTATTGATGCATATGTTTGAATAGAGAGGGATTCCCAGATGGTTTGCTTCACGAATCTGGATAATCTGAGCCAAGTGAGTGACACTTTTTTTTGTTTAGGTGAGAGACTATTTTTTTCGCATACCGGATAAGGCTATCCACGTTTTACATGGGGGATGGAGTATTATCCTTATGGGTAAAGATAAAAGTCTCGCGCTCACAGAGCCTCAGTTCCGATAAAAGCAATTATACATCGGGCTGGAATTCCCTATCTTCATCGGATACCCATGAAAGACTCTTATAGTGTTCTTAATAAGATTTCACCCGATTTGCCTAGAATCGATTCCTATTTTCACTTTTCTCACAATTCTGAATTTGTTAGTTTGTTATGTCGGTGTTGTGCTTGGTTTGAAGATGGTTTACTGACAGTTATAGTATGACGGAGCACGTGTGGCAACATATTAGACTTTAATGTATGTCTATGTTAAATAATGGTGGTCCACTTCCAACTGTTATCAGTTTCCATATAAGTATCCGTTCAAGGTACAAATGACAATGATATCACACTGGAAATCATTAAGATGCATAGGGAAATTTGCGCTATATGTAACTGCTATTTAGCTTTCAGTTAAATTATTTCCGAAGAAAGCATTCGGCATTTTAGCATTCATTAATGGGTATCAATAATATATAATAAATAGTTTGAAAGAATGATATCCTTATGACGGTTTAAATGGTTATATGCTTGTTTGTGGCTATTACTTCTTTAACATTAAAAACAAAATTAATTTTTACACTGACAAATCCTGAACTTCCAACCTTAGAAATGTAATAAAGTTAATAAGCCATATTGTTTAAATATGTAAAAAACATGTAAAATACAATAATGCAAACCAATCCCATCGAAGTTTGTGGTAACGATAGCCCTGCTAGAGTAACTCTTTAGTTATACCAACATTACGAATGTTAAAGTCCTCAACACGACTATACTCTCTAGAAAAACGAATAAGTTGAGATACATAGATCCCATAAGAAATAGGACGGGGAACATCCCAATCTAATTATTATTACTAATTATTTCACCAATTTCAATAGTGAGATGTAAAAAAAATAAAAGAAGCGACAGTATCAGAACTGTTAGCTTTGTTGAGTTGAAGTTTTGTTGATAGATAATATTGACTATAGTAGAAAAGAAAGGTTTGTCAATGTTCAGTATGTCATCCAAATACCAAAAGGTGCCATAAAAAGTTTCTGCCTGAGTATCGGATGGAAGACTCAACATGAAATCTCTTTCATAGCAATACAAGAACAAATCTTCTACAAGAGTTGCACATGTGATACCCACAGTGATACCAACAATTTGTTTAGAACGGCAGTTTCATACCTGGCGAAACTATTATCTAATAGAAAAAGAAGTGCTTCACAAACTTCTTGGCCATGTAGTGTAATTGTCTAAACTGCCGTTAGTAAAATATTTATTTTTATTCTTTAGTATTGTTACAGGTAACCCATGTAGTTCTTTGGCAAATGTTTTTTGAATGAAATTTATCAGCTTGTCATCGATAAGGTGGTGTGGTAAGGTTGTAAATAGTGTTGAGAAGTCATAAGTACTCATAGAGGAAACTTGACGTATATTGCACGTTTTATCAATAACGTCTCCTGAAGTTATAATTGACCAACATAAATTAATCCCAGAGTTGACATAAGCTTTAACACGCTAGTGTTTAACGTGAACTTTAACGGCAGTATGACTAGAAGTTAACATTTTGGAGATATTTGTAGTGGGTTACCGTTATCACACTATTGCTTAACGTGATCTTTAACGGCGGTAAGTCTAGAAGTAAAACGTTTGGAAATGTTTGATTCATTCATTGCAAACATGAAAGTTATGTAGAAACACCCACAGCACGCCGCTATTGTTAACGTATTTAAGGTTGCAGTGTGCTCCTTATATTAATGTAAAATATAACTTAATATGTTACATTCAGTGGAGACCGTTCGCAAATCATTTTGACGGTATATACTCGTCAATATACCCATCACTTCTTCAATGAATAATAATATCAAATTGTATCTACTTAGAAACCAGTCGACCAATTATGTTCCATTGATTGATATTAATCAAGTTTGTACAATCAAACTAGTTGATGTGCTTGAACGTATGAGTTGTAACTAAAATACGCAGAAAGATCGGCATGTTAGGCTAGATCTCGTCTTATATCATAAGACTTATTGCACTTGCAGGGGTCTTTGGCTAACACAAGTTAAAATAGATATCCTCTGAAATCAGAAGAGGATATTAATTTCAGTTCATGTGCGTGTGTCTTCGGTGAATATGTGTACGACTCAATGTAGGTCAATTAATGAAATAGTTGCTACAACAATTTGTTTTCTTATTAGGAATTGTCATCCCGTTTAAGGCCGCTATTCAAATTTCAATGAAATCAAAATAAAATCATCATCTAAAGACTTTTGATACCGAAGACATCGGCATTAGAGACGACAAAACATGTTTTGGGGAAAAAAACATTTTCTTGTTTAAAAAGCTTTATGGTACAACGCACACAACCCGTACTTCAATGTTCCAATAAATACTGACAAGGGGATCGTTCAATTATATTTGTAAATACTTGGATGCTTTAATTTATCATCAAGCTCAATGTTAAAACATCACAGCAAAATGTTGATCTATCAGGTTGGAGAGACTATAATCCTTAGACTCCTAAGTACGCTTTGTAACGTTTAGACGTCAGAACAAATTCAACTGCAGTTCCACTTACAACGCCGAAACAGGAAATCTAATCCGTGTTGCGCTGTTGAAAAGCTATACTGAAAAAAATACAGTTTATGCACATCTAGCTTAAATAAAGTAATGTTATTTTATATTGTAAAATATTTTAAATCATCGGCATGACTTAGGTTGATCTTCTTTTTCACTTGCTTTTTGTATTCCAATGTAAGTATCAGAGTTATCTCCCATTTAGTTAAAACATATGATTTCACATTTAAAAAATACAAATAAGATAAAGAGCAAGATTAAACATTACAAAATGACTGTTATGGGTCTCAGTTTATAAAAACCGCTATAACAATCGACAATTTCCTTGCTATTATAAAGTTTTAGGGAGCCAAAGTTTACCATTTGTGAAATAACCTCCATTTACATTGAAATAAGAGCAAAATTATAATTTCTGTAAAACATGTAGATTACCACATGTTGCTATTGTTTTCGCATATTTCTTTTGAGACTCATTCCCTTAATATACATGTAACTGATAAGTATGTAAGTTATATTGCCTATGACCGCTTCAACACATATCCTAGAATGTGGTCAATGGGATTTATATGTTATTTACTTGCTAAACTTATTTTTATCAATATATTTCGCTATCAACTACGTTTCCCGTATTTCAGTATTTCAGTATTTCACTTTCATACACTTTTTAATTAAAACACAGTTTAACTCTTCAAAGGCGAATCCAAAAGATGTGTAATTGAATTTAAAACCTGTGCTATGTGACTAACTGTTTAAATCACAAACAGGTGTAAAATTAATGTGCAAAAAACACACAGCTGTTTGTTTGTCAAATGCGGAGTTGTGGTAAATGTGTGTTCTTAATGTTCCCACGCTCTTCAAATGATCAAACAATAGGAAGGTATCTGATAAATTATTTCAATTGTTCGCTCTGGCACAAGGGGGCATATTACTGCAGTAGGGGGGTTTAATTCTTAGTTAGATTAAGCGACTAAATAGCTGAGGACAATTACTCATTGATGGCCCAATATATTAAATGACGAAACTAAAGTATATGTAAAATATAATGGCTAAAGGCATTATCAAATAAACATTATACCTGTACATTAAATTCGATATCTTGGCATATCCAAAAAATACAGTATTAAAGAAGTACGACTTTAAATCTGCAATTTGCAGTTTTAACTGTTAAAAGTAGATAACAAACTCGAACAGGAAATTTCCGATTGCCTACCTGCCTGGTGCCTGGCATTAACGAATAGGAATCGGGAAGTAATGATGTTCAAGACAAAGGTGTCGCATAAGTCAAAATTGACTGGCCCTTTCAATAGGGATGACACTATAATAAACACTTTACTTTACTTTACTTATAGCATTCAAAGACCATCGTCTATCATAAACACACAGAAACAAACAATACTTACATAGACGAATAAAGTGCAAGATATGACGCAAAACACATAAAAGGGTTGACAATAGGGCTACCATCTTGGAATGGTCAGTGGAAAGAAAGACCAGTGGGGTTTAATAATAAATAACCTCCGAAATGGGGAAAGGAAAGACAATACGCCCAATGGAAGGAATTGATTACAACACTAGAACTAAAAAAACACGCTTGAACATAAAATGTCAGCTAAAGCATGTCAGTGGAACATGCAGGTATCCTTTTGTATCTTTATGCCAACATGGCAATAATACATCATGTTTAATAGCTATTGGGTAACTAGTACTTGCCATAGAATATGTGCCCTATACGTAAAGAAAGTGTAACATTATTATATTTGAAACAAAAAACAATTAACATTAACGTTAACCTGTATGAAAAAGTCAGGTTGAAACATTTTAAACACAAAATAAATGTGTTATACAATCTCATTTATCTTCAACTTTGCATTAACTGATACAACGATGTTGTCAATGCTCTGACATTTGAGAAATTCATTCAGGTATACTTGGTTTGTACTGATTTCATCTGAGTCATGTACCTTGCTCCAATGTACCAAACTATGAACCAAACTATGAACCACCAATTACTAAACTCATTACTTTAATATTTATTTTTATAACATTACTACTGTTTTAACATTAGTTTTCGTCAACCAAAATAAGTTTGTTTCATCAGCTTATATTAATGTTAATTCTTATTAATTTTGTAACCTTTGAAATCAATCTTTATTTTGGAGACTATAATGGACCAATTTTAATTACAGGTCTTTAAATTGTTTTATAAGAATTCTTACGCCTCGTTTAAATATAAAACAGAAGTGTTTTGTTTCATATGTTATTATTCGTGTCATTTATATGACATCTTCCTTTGAAAAGAGAACTTTTCGAAGATATTATGTTATTGAATATGCTATGGTTCCTAACGATTTAGATTTCTACAACTGTTCATCTTGAATAGAACTTATGCTTGATGTGCAATATTGTCAAATAAAACATGTTATTGACTTCAGTAAGGTTTCTGCCAATTTTAAGGACGCCACATGCACATACTTTTGCAACCACAACAATCTCATCATAAACAATGTTTTATTATTCAGAGATAAACTGATAAACGTCAAAGTGTTGGTGTCGTTTTAAACGGATCCATTGTAACATGTGTGTTCTGTAGTTTCAAACCTTGCTCTCATGTTGTGATCTGCTTAGTAAGCAGTATCTGATAAGCATAATGATGTAGTTTGCACAAACACATTAAACAATCACCGTTACTATGTACACACTGGCATACATCCTAGATTGGTCTGATAGTTGTACAATAAGTAGAGATGATCACATTTACGATCGATTTAGCTGGGTTAGCATGCCTCGAATAACTTCTATAGACGTTTTATTTTAATTAATACTGTATAATTTATGTAGACCTGCCAAAATAAAGATAGTTAGAAGAATATTTTATTCTATTAGATTCTATTATATTATATTCTACCAGAGTAATTAAATCAGATAGAATTCCATCGTAATTTGTTCTCAATAAAATGAGTTAAATTTTATCATACACGAGTAATTTAATGTAAGATTTTATATCTGTACATTGTTAACTACCAATCCCGGGCCAGAGGCCACATATGCGTACAACCTGTATATATAATTTAAACAATATCCCATCCTCTGTAGTATTTTTGAGAATAATAGGTTGTTATTTTGTAGATAAACATCTCCAATATAAACATAACTACTGAAAATGGGATCATATATTATAAATCATATAAGGCGGGTTGAATCCTGTCATTAGTTCAAATTTCCGACATGTTGAGATATTCAGTAGGTAAAAATAAAAGGGGTTTACTTTATCGTCAATCTATATATAAAACATGAACATATTAGACCATAATTTAAATTAAATGTATCCATATTGGTGGTTTAAAATCAGACAGAATTATAAGAAGATATATTGCTGTACTCAAAAATTAAAAAGCTTTGAATTATTACAAATTAGTTTTATAAATTTCTAAAGTCAGTTAAGCATCAACGATAAACACCAAGTTTACAATCAGAATTTGGAAGTGTTTTATTTTGTTGATCATTGATTGGTTAAATTATTCCCAAGCGGCACGTATAACACTGAAACCGATGTGCAAATAGATGGTGGTATTCTTTTTTACACGGATGGCGATTCTTTCTTTACATCACATCAGTGACGATCATATTCTCAACGTGCATCCTCGGCAGATGGTATTTCTCCAGCTCTTGTAACTGGTATCGTAACCTTAAATATGATGTAGTATTCCCAATTGCAGAATTAGCTCCTGCTCGTAATAAACGATAAACAAAAAATCAACCAGAACAGAATCAGCTGATACTACAACGTAATTTTATTGCAGAATCAGAAACAGTTAATGCTAATAATTGCACGACGTGTAGTATTAAAATAATAAGGCAAATAAGCTAACTTGTCTATACTACTGAGCATATGGGCTCCATCTATTTGGGCCACGTGCGGTCAACACATTAAGACTACAGTTATACTGTTATCTGAGATGAACCTTGATTTCATGATGCTTTCGTGGGCTGTGTCATATAGTATCTACTGGTTTAATCCATTTTATGTAACACGAACAGAATTCTTAGCATGGCCTGTTTTTTTTACAGACACACGCAGTGTTTGTTACTTTGTATTTCTTGTAACTACATGCAGACATGTCTAACATCTACATTGGAGACACTTTTTGAACATTCAATATTGGTAAGAGAGTAATTGATCTGTAACCAGTAACTCACTTCTATTTACTGCAGACTGTTACCTGAAGATTTAGTAATTATATCAATGATTATACACGTACTATAGCAATCTTTGAAAAAGATGGCGATGACGTCACGCGCACTGATCATGGCACCCGCCAGTTGTACAAGATGCTGACTTTAGCACCAAAACAATAAGCCTATCGATCTATGAAAGATGAATTGCGGAAAGTCAGTGCAAAATGGTTCGTCAATCATGTGCAGTTGGTGCATGCGAGGAAAAAAAGTTATGAACATTCAGAAGGTGTGAAGTTCTTTTATCTGCGTAATGTTGATGTTGACACTAAAAAGGCATGTAAACGTAAAATTGCCGAAACGCGAAAAGATCGGAAATTTCGAGAGATCGGCAAACATGTTACTATTTGTAGCAGACACTTTGTTGACGGGGATAAGAGAAATATGCCAACTATAATCCCTAGAATTATTAATGGAGAAACAGTTTGGCCAAATAAGACATCAAGTCGACGTATTCTGAGCAAAAAGCGGCTCGATTTTGGCAAGGAACGGAACCTAAAAAAAAAAAGAATCTCCATCATCCGATGCCAAGATGGTGGCCGTGTTCTCCAAATCACCATTGCTGTCTGATAAGCTCAAACGACTCCATGAATCCACGACGAAAAGTCCGGCGAAATAGGTAAATTGATTACATGTTTATATATTGGTTTTATTTTGCATATATCATTGTAGTTTCACTTTCATTATTGGTGCATTCCAAGGATTAAAAACGAAAGTAGAAATTACATTTTCCGAAAATATTAAATGGACGTTAGTTGAACTTGTAAACAATAAATAAAATGGTAAAGGTAATTTATTTCAGGGCTTCTCATTTAAGCTCATTTCAGATATCACAATTAATCTACTTCCTTTATTTAAGGCTACATAAAGTAATTGTTAGATTCTGATTCTTACTGCCGTAATTATGTGGATGGGGCGGGGGTGGGGGACATTCAGCTGTTCTCCGCCACTATCAAAAAAGCTTTGCATGCTGAAAGAAAAGTAAAAACATGAACCCGACTGAAAAGTGTATCTTTATTGATGTAAGCCCGACTCGACAGTACCATTATTGACGAGAACCTGACTCGACAGTGTACCATTATTGACGTGAGCCGGACTGGACAATGTACAAATATTGACGTGAACCTGACTCGAACGTGTACCATTATGGACGTGAAACTGACTCGACATTATACCATTATTGAAGTGAGCCTGAGTCGACAATGTACCATTATTGACCTGAGCCGGACTGGACAATGTACCATTATTGAAGTGAGCGTGACTCGACAATGTACCATTATTGACGTAAGCCTGACTCGACAATGTACCTTTTTTGACGTGAGCCGGACTCGACAGTGTACCATTATTGACGCGAGCCGGACTGGACAATGTACCATTATTGACGTGAGCCGGACTCGACAGTGTCCCATTATTGACGTGAGTCTGACTCGAATGTGTACCATTATTGACGTGAGCCGGACTGGACAATGTACAATTATTGACGTGAACCTGACTCGAACGTGTACCATTATTGACGTGAAACTGACTCGACAATGTACCATTACTGACGTGAGCCTGACTCGACAATATACCTTTATTGACGTGAACCGGACTCGACAGTGTACCATTATTGACGTGAGCCGGACTGGACAATGTACCATTATTGAAGTGAGCGTGACTCGACAATGTACCATTATTGACGTGAGCCTGACTCGACAATGTACCTTCATTGACGTGAGCCGGACTGGACAGTGTACCATTATCGACGTGAGCCGACTGGACAATGTACCATTATTGACGTGAGCCGGACTCGACAGTGTACCATTATTGACGTGAGCCGGACTGGACAATGTACAATTATTGACGTGAGCCTGACTCGACAATGTACCTTCATTGACGTGAGCCGGACTGGACAGTGTACCATTATCGACGTGAGCCGGACTGGACAATGTACCATTATTGACGTGAGCCGGACTCGACAGTGTACCATTATTGACGTGAGCCGGACTAGACAGTGCACCATTATTGATGTGAGCCGGACTCGACAGCTTACTATTATTGATGTGTGTCAAACTCGATTTACCTAATTTATAGGTAAAATTATATAAACTGAACTAAACTAAATATATAAAATTCTTATAACTGAAAGACGTATCATAATTATAACCATTTTACATGTACATTGCAGGTACCAGAAAAAAGCACAAGGGCAACACAAGATATACGAGAGTCGTTAATTCTTCAACTGAATAGACAGTTGGACGAGGAGAAGGCAAAGACCAGACAGCTTGAAGCGGATCTCTGTATAGCCAAGCAGAACACTAGCTTTGGGATCGATCGATTTAAAGGAAACCCTGTTGACTTCAATTTTATACAGGTCTACCAAGATCTAACATTCTTAACACTGTGTGACCTTTTACAACCGGTAAAGCACAGGGTCTCTTATTTTTATTATAATTGCAAAACAAGCGATCCGAGTTATGTGAACATACGAGGACGAGAACCGATATTGGGGTTACAGGAACAGTTGTTTCTGGTGCTGAACCGCTTGAGACAAGGCTACAAAGAGTTGGATTTAGCGCATAGGTTTAACATAAGCATATACACGGTCAGTGAAATAATTAATAAATGGACAAAACATATGGCGCATATACTGGGACAATTACCAATAAGGGCATCCAGGGCCGTAATTGACAAAAACATGCCGCAAGCCTTCAAGGATTTAAACTATGGAAACACTCGTATAATTATAGAATGCCCAGAAACATTTATACAACAGCCATCTTCCAATCTCGTTCTTCAGTCAGTACTATTTAGTACTTACAAAAACCACCACACAGCAAAAGGACTGTAGGCATTGCACCGCATGGCCCCATCACTTTTACCTCAGACCTGTATGTTGGCTCGGCATCAGACTTTGACATAACAAAAAATTGTGGATTACTGAAATTGCTCGAGTCAAATGACCACATCATGGCAGATAAGGGATTCGAAATACAACAATTGCTGGATGAATTGCGAGTTGACCATCCACCAATATTAAGGGGGTAACACGCATGTCAGAACAACAGGAAATGGAAACCCGGCGGATTGCACGTTTAAGAATACACGTAGAAAGAGCAATAGAAAGAGTTAAAAACTTAAAAATATTACAGGACTCTTTCCCATACAGTCAATGGAGACTGTTGAACGATATTTGGAAAACATGCACGAAACTGACATTGTTTCAGTCTCCACTGATTGAAGACAGTTAAAAATTCAGTGTAATAAGAAATGAGAACAATGCAATTGTTGATAAAGTTCTTTTATTTTAAATCAGCTGAGTTAAGAGCATGTTTTAATATTTATATTTAAACCATTGAAAACTTGTCTTTGTTTTGAGTTAAAATATTTTTTCAACAAATGTTATGCTAGTTACGACGGTCAGTTTTTTTAGTGGTGGAGGCAGACCACCCAATATGGTGGCACCCAATTATTCCTGAGTGAAACCAGTACTATATACCTCCCACCATGTGCTAGATTACTATGAATCGATGACCCTTATACATATAACCCCAAATCAGTAATTTGAACCCAGGTTAGTGCCCAATCGACTGGTATTCAGACATTGTCATTTCAGAAGTCAAGTATAGGGCTGCAACGTTACACTATGCTCATGATGTATTGCTATAATTTCTCTGACCACATGCACCGTATCAAAGATATTTTATTGCGATTTAAAAACAACGAAATATGTATAATGTTCTAGCTTTATTGGCCTTCGTAAACAAATGCAGTTTTAACGTAAATTAGTTATCCAACTGTATCACGATACATATCATTCTGCATCATGAATCGTCAATACATATTGTTTTGTTTTGCCATTACAAGCATCATTAGGCAAATAAAATTAGGTGTGTTTCGTATTGTATGCTCTCAAAATATAGGGTAGGTCGGTAGGTATTTTTTTTTTAGCAAGATATTGTGAGATTCTACATGTCTTTATCTCACAAAAAAGAGTATGATAATGGACCTTTGGAAATGGCCGAAAACGACACATACGAAATATTGCAGTCTCGGTTTGATTGAGACTGTTCATGAGCGGTAGTGAAATATGCTAGCTACCGCTCATGCCCTCTAGCCCCGGGTTCAGCAGAACTCAATATTCATAAAATCAATAGTACAAAAATTTAAACCATCCCGAAGATGGCATGCATGTGGCGGTGGACATGGAGTGTAACGCATCTCCATGTCGTACGGCGTATGGTCCCAGTATCTAATAAAGTTAAATGCCCCGAAGAGCGAAATAAACATAATGGAATTTAGTTGGGAGCAGCGGTTATGAAGCCTGCATATCACAAGTAACAGTCAAAAGACTAAATTAAAAAGCAGACAACATATCCTATAAGTGGTTAAACAATACCCAGAGCCTTTAATCGGCTGGAGTAGTGGAACCACTGAATCGAAAATAAAGTAAGAAAACAAAAACAAATACAAAAAAAATGAAAAAGTATCACCGATAATTAAATATAAGTATCGGGCTCAGCGATCTCCCATACAAGTTGAAGGTACAACTGAAAGTTTCTCTGTGATGTAGTTTACCTCGATATATTGTGATAAATCATTGTTCAGAACATTTTTTTTTTATTTTTTTTAAATTTTTCATACGAAGTTTTAGGGTCTGCCCATTAAAAATAGGGTCGGTCGGGCCACCGGAAACACAGGTATTTTCTTTTTGGCCTTAGCAAAGTGTATCATTGCAGCCATATTAAAATAAAAGTAAAATATAGCGGAACACAATTCACTTTCTCACAAATGATTTAATTTTGTTTAGCCAAGAATGACATGTAATGAAAATAGAAGGTGGTCAGTTGTGGTAATAGTCTATTCCAGAATTGCACATCTCTCTTAATTCTAATCATTTCTATACCCCTAGGTGTCCATGTAACTAAATCACACCATTTACATTGCAAATATGGAGCTGTCTCTGAATAGGGTAAAAATATAAATGCTCTGGCTTAATGGCAAGCTCGTCCTTTTCTTCATTAATACAAATAAACATGTCCTGTGTGGCTGCAGCTTCTATGAGATGTAAGTTTGAATGTTTGCTTAGAGATTTGACCTCAAAGTCCATTGTCTGTAATTCCTGATGATATATTACAAACAGAAACTAACCAGTCTGGACTAGCTCCCAAGTATGGGAAGTGTGGATTGACAATTATTCCTATGTCTTGGCCAGACACAATGTAACCTTCTTGCTCATTTTAGTGTTCTGTACTAAGTAAGCGCTAGAGGCTCTGCTTGTTTCCCCCAATTTGTATGAGCCGAGGTGAAGGGCTTTGGATTGGCTAATCGCTGCAGTAGATTGTCGGTTGGAAATTTAGTACGGGGTGAAATTTCTTTAAAGTTAGATGATGTAAGACGTTTTGATCGCTCGAAGGCCCAAAATTCACTAGAATTTTGTCCAACAGTACGTTTAGAAATATTGTGCTGTTCTTCTGACGTAGCAATTTTTACATTATTTTCGTAATAATTGAACTCGGCTGCAGTTACATTAAAGGTTTCTTCAAATGAAACAATTGAACAAGAACTTGGCTCATTTATATGAGAACACGATACTGTAGCTTCAGTCTGAGTACTGCTAGTCTCTGGTACATAATTGTGCACTGGTTCGAAATTATTTCCCTGCAGAATGTCCACTAATTGTTCGGCCACACCTAAACTTCGCAGCTCGTATGAAAACTTCTCAAATTTTCTCCCTGCTTACACAATTGTGTCCGTCTGGACAGGAATCATAGTTTTTATAATCTATTTTTGCCTTCTTTTGACAGCTACTTGTGTCCTTTTCATAATTATATGAATCCATTTTAATATCTGCAAACATTATGCCTGCCTGCCCTACTACTTTTGGTCTGTGTCAAGTCTGCGACTGAGCTGCAGGTGTAAATTTGTTTCCGGCGCGTTGACAGTCCATGACTTGAAAGAGGATTGCAACAATATGTTTACAAAATCAACCAAAACCTGCTTTGCACATACACCTGGACCCAGTATAGACTCAGACTGCTTATCTAAGCAAATGAACACAGGGTATTTCCTTTTGGGTTTTGAATTAACAGTTAAAAATCGCCTGTCAAATGATGCAACCACGTCTCCTCGACTTCGTCATCTACATCAATCTTAAACTCTGAACAGATTACTTTGTTGGACTTAAACTCTGAACAGATTACTTTGTTCGACTTAATCTCTGAATAGATTACTTTGTTCGACTTATAAAAGATCCAATCCTTGTCCCTATGCTTCTGTGCAGTTGACTTTGTTCCATCACACTTAATCATGAAATACTGGTAGATGTCACTGTCCTCAATAAGGAGTACATTGTCCAGATAGTTGGTATAGCCAGCAGGTGGAGGATGGTCCAATATTGCCTGCACAAAGCCTTGGTGGAAATTGACAGTTTCATCGGTGTATAGTTTTTTCGAATTTCGGTCCGGGTTGATCAGATATTTCTTGTCCCATTTATATTGGATATAATGATTTACTCTGAAAGTAAACAGAATACAATGTTAACTCCGTGCATTTGATTTTCATGTGTACATGTAATATACAGGGCTACTACAAATGACTGGTACACCGGTATATTGTGATGCGTTTCAATCCAATACACTGTATCAGATCAGCTGGATCGTGATGTAACCGTATAACGACTTTACACACATTATCTGTATCTGATTTTGCCGCACACTAATTTATTGCATAGACGCTTTTTCATCATAGTTCTTTGACTAAAGACCTTTTTACAAACCTATAAAGTGCCACAATTTTAACCAAGAAACACCATGACACTGTCAATTACATACTTGATAAACTTGAAGTTGATGGAACATGCTGTTGCATATTATAATAAAATTGCAATATTTGAAATAGGAAAAATATATAATTACTTTATACAAATACATCAGCTATGTGAATTTAAAACAATGATGATTAATTAACAGATCTATGGTATCACAGAGCAGTAATATTTGCAACATGTATCACAATGGGCCTTATCACACTATTTATATTGTGTATTGACAGGTCTGACCTGGCAATACACAGCCCTAGTAGATGAATAACAATATAAAGAAGAGATATTTACACTTATCATCATTCTAGTCTATAATTAAACATATTTATAGAAACACATTTAGTAATATTTACACACTTTACAGACGTACTTCATTATCTGAATTCATTATCTGCATTACCCCACCCACCCATCATTTAATATGCGATTTAATTCTTCCAGATTCATTGTTTAAATAAGGCTATTGTGTCAACGAGAAATTTGAATTCAAACTATTTACCAAGATGGTTTAAGGTACTGGTTTATGCGATGTCAAATATACAGACTAAAACAATCAGAGTCTACTGTTTACCTTTTTACGAGTTCGGCTTTCTTGCCCGATAGGCTGGCTCCTTTCCTACACTTTAGCCAACGAACAAGTTCAATCTTGGTTAAAGTTTCGGCAGTTTTTCTCGTAATGATGCCACAGGAATCAGACTCTCATCAAGATCTGGGTATATAGTTACAAAATCTCTGGATTGAGTTTTTGTTGAATTGACTTCCGCGTTACTTTTGGCCATGTTAACAAACTCTGTACCGCTGGCGATTACCCGGATGAAGTGCGCGTGACGTCACGCCATATTTTCCTAAAGTCGCCACAGTGAATCTTACCAAGGCGGTAGCCCTATTGTTAACCCTGTTTGTGTTTGTGACGTCTTTATTCTTTGTTAACATTATCATTCATGTCTATCCTTTTGCGTGTTCTTGGGTTTACTGTGTTCTGTAAACGCTGCATTTTCTGTACGACTTTTATACTTATTTTTAGGCAGAACATTAAACCTAAAATCCTTCAATCGAGTTTGGTTTCCACCGCTGAACGTGTGATGTCACAGCCAGTAAAATACGATTCAACGATGACTTATATTTGATAACATCTAGGACTAATTGCTTTCTTAGACTGCTTCTGTCTTGGATACATACTACAATATTGATGTAAAACCTACTGGGTTGGCAAAATCACCAACAGGACAGAACTATTACTAATCTAGGAATAGTTTTTCTCTTTCAAAATAATTTAGTTAATTTAATTTTAGTTAATAGTTTAATTTTAATTTTAATTCAGATTTATTGTGTCTGTTAATAGAAACAATCTCACTTCTCGGGACTCGGCTGGTCATATATACTCAAAAGAGGGTGTAGCAGTAAATATATATACATACATGTATAATACGATATCATTACCTCGTTTTCTCCAATGCATGTATTAAGAAACGCCGAATCGAATGCAGAGAAATTCTTAAAAAGGTCTAATAACTATTTATCACATAACATGGCTTCTGGGAGTGTAATAAAGCCATGACTTATTTCTCCGAATACGTAATACACTAGAGTATTACAGATGCAAATGAGGACCGAATCACTGTGTTTGTATACGATAAACATGTAATCCTAATTGTTTGCGTAGTATATCATAAGATACGTTCAGACACCTTAACTATTTATCATTATTTGAAATCTTACTCCATAAATGCATGTTAGTAACGTTACATTTGGTTTAATGTGTCGCATTATTTGTAAGGCGAACGCATTTACAGCTGCGTAATGTAGCGACGTCATGTAAACAACAACACGACGTCATGATCTCTCTTACAAATTGCCCCCGTAATATAAAGTAAATTGACAACATTAAAGTGAAATGATCAAATCCTAATGGTGTTATGTGATAAACAGAATCTTACATTCGTGACTGTGTATTATTGGCTTTAATAAACTCGCACAGCCTCGTTTCTTATCACTTTATCCAACTCGTTTATTAAAATCAATAATATACAGGCACTCATATGAGATCTTCTATGCCCACTTTAGAATATAAGACTCCAAACGGACGGCGTTAAACTAGGTACTTAGCCCAATATCCACGCATAACACCTGATCTTAAAGATCTGTATCCCTTAAAGATCTGTATCCCTAGAATAAAGAAATGTCCCCTGAATTGCGTGCTTCCGTATAAATCGTTTCATGAAAGAAAACATGCTTTACTTTCGTTGATTTAAGAAATGAATTCATTATTTTGGCATTTAAAATATATTTACTTCCGCTACCGGTAATTATGTTATATAATTGTATTTCAAATCAGCTAATTATATTCCGAATACTTCCGAGCAGGATAGTCCGAAACATTGCAGATTGCATTTTCATCAAAAATGATGACACAGTGTGTATGTTTTTAGGTTATCTGAAAGCGTGCAAGATAAGGCGAGACATTTAGGCTTGACCCATCTACAGTCAGCCACTGTGCTTCACTTTTCCATTGTGCGATGACTGAACAACCTCTTGGGACTCTATGATTGCACCTAGGTAGGTGCATACGCTTTCGTCCATCGGGTTTTCTGGTCGTACCCTAGATTGGTTTTCTCTTTGGCTGCAAATGCTGCGGTTGTTAAGTACACTTCTGGATACATCCTGAGATGTGTCTTGTTTTATATTTTATATAGCTTTTCAACAACATCTTAGTGTTTCTTTTGTTAGTTTCTCTGGTTGTGGACTTTATTGTTAGAGAATTCCTTTTGATGGGATGTAGTTTTGTTTACACTGTCTTCTGTATTTGGGCGCTGAAGACACGATTTTAGCGTTTCAAGCTAACATGTAGCCCTTATTGCCTACTGACCGTTCCAAGTCGGTAACCCTGTCTTCATCACCCTTTCTGTTGCATTTTGTCTTTTTCATTGTAAAATTAATTATATATTGCTCCTTGTTTGTAAGACAGTGTGCACCTACGATGCCATTGCGTTTGAGCGCTGTGGTTACTATAGGACCCTATATCTCATTTTTGGTTCAATTCACTGACATAAAGATTCTCCATCACAATCATACGGTAATGAAATACTAATATTTAAAGTTTATCAAGTGTGTTTAAAAGATATATTTTCAGTGCTCAAGTTTTAAAATACGACCGTAAGTATTTCAATAACAAGATGTTGTCAGGCAAAGAGTGTAATTCAATGCGATTAGGAAACCCGATTGTACAACGGATATGAGCCGATGAATACCTTATATTATGACTGCAATCTTAAAATGGTATCGGGTTCATTATGTGTCAGTAGCTTTTATTATGCAGTACACTTGCTCCCTTTGCTTTTAAATTATGTTCTATTCCATGACGAACACAAAGATAATGATAATGTCAATGCAGTAGTTGATTATCATAGTGAAACGTTGGATGTGAAACCGGGATGTATTATTTTTGGGAAAAAATTATCAAACTTTTGACAAAATCCGGTTTATCTAGTAAAAAAGGCAAAAGTGGATAAAGATACATTGGTATAAAAGCAGAACTGATTTCCAGTTATTTTCTAACGCGCATGTGCAGACATTGTGATTTTTTTAAAATGACATCTTTATTGTCGGACAGTATGCCAACGACAGTTGTGTATTCGCCTTAGAAACAGTTGTATAAAACTTCCTGGGAATTAAAAAAACCCGTATATTATAGAGTTTTGAAAAATGTTAGCTGCGCTTTGCGGGGAACGGTTGAAACGTAGGTATGTAGCCATTTTTGATATTTTAATACATATATATAGCTGTGTGCAGTGTTGATGTTTTGCGGGAATTAGACAAGAGTATAACACTCAGGTACCTTATATATGTATTAGTCTAACTATAGATTTGGGTAGCTTTAATTACCTAAACATGTATAACTAAACATGTATAACCTAATGTGCGATGATCACGTGGTACGAATGCATTGCTTCCTGTACTTAAGTCAAATTGTTATCAGGTCATAAAAATTCTCATTTTGGTCAATTCACAATAAATGATATTTATGAGAAGGATTTGAAAAACTGATGAGTTCGATTTATCAAACAAATATACGATTTGACTTTATCAAAAATGCACTAGTCGGCGTATATATGTAGTGTGTTATGAGTTGGTGCAAACATCGGAAGGGAATCTGTAAGTCGACAAGGAAATCCCGCACGCGAAAATGAATTAGTTTAGTATATGTATGACTAATTAATGCGTTTAATGACACAAAATTATAATATGTTGTTAAATTAAACCATATATATACATGTATCGTATGTATATATCCATCAATTATAATAACTACAAAAATATGAAATTTAAAAAGCGCATTTACTCCTGAGAAATAGGAATTCCACCGCTGGCAAAGAAATTAGGTTAGATTATTTATGGCTAATTAAGCCGTTTAATTACATAATTTTAATTTGTTGGACACATTAAAATAATTTGTTGAACACAGGAGGTGGGGTAAGGGGTAATAATTAAATTTATTTATATATTATAAACTCCAATTTCTCAAGGAGTGTACATCAGGCTTTTCGTGGGAACCAGGTGCCTTACGTTAAATTGACAAATAATGAAAACGGCCTTAACAAATGGAATACGCCTAAACATTGCCTCTTATTTACAAGAAAGTTCATTTGATACAGTAATATGTGCTATCCTACGTTTAGCGCAACTGAGTTTTATCATGAAATGGAACATTTTTAAAATGTTAGATTCTTCTTGAAAAAACTTGATGTACCCCCACACATTTTCATAATTGTCTTTAATATAATGTATTGCCATATACAAACATTTTATGGTACAGTTCGAGCCTACGATGCCATTGCGAATGGGTTCTGTGGTATCTATAGGACCGTTTTTCTCATTTTTGGCTAATTAATCAAAATAATATAATTATGTCACAAACCGGCCTAATTAGGATATAATTTTACTAATTACAAATCATTTCGCTTGTGGAAATTCCTTTTTCCTCCAGAGAAAACTGCTTTTTCTTAATTTCATAATAATATTATATTGTTTAACAAAACTGCACTTTCTTAATTTCATAATAATATTATCGCATTAAACAAAATATATTCTAAAGAACATACAGCTGTATATTATAATATATACTAAGCACATTATCGTTAACATGCTTCCATTTCTTTTCGCTACTTTTCGTTTAAAATATTCATTTTTGCTGTTTACCCCAACCTGTTTTTTTACGAAATGTTTTATATATATATACACAAAGTAATACTGTGTACAAATATATTATATAATGTATTACTGGCTGAAAATACTGTACATTTAAAAAAAAAAAATTAATGATAAGTTATATTAATGATAGAATTGGGCATCTGTAATACGAGATGCATTTGTATAATTCAACATTATTTTTAAAATAAAAAATAATGGGTTAACTGATTCAGCTCGAGCATATATAAATAGTTTTAGATTTCAGACTTACTTTTTATTTTTATTTTTACTGATTATAGTAACAAACCGAAGCAGGCAGGTATCCAAATAGAATATCAGCAAGTGAATGAAAAGGTTTAGTTTTTATTTTCAGATGTCCTTTAATATGCAGAACGTAGAAAAACATTGTTTTCAAAAATGCTATTATAAAAAAACCAATGATGTTTAAAAAAGGAGTCTGCTAGTTAACAGAATGTCTAAAAGGTAAATAAAAAACATTGCTATATTTTAGTCCTCTTTAAGGTTGGTTTCAAAAAGTAATTGGTTCGATCAAAGAAATAATAACATTATTAGATCTGTGGTTCATTTCTTCGTCATCAATGTGCATATCACACAAAGTAGTCCGGTAGTAAATTGTTTATGTTTGTATTTGAAGTGAAGAGTTTGGCATGATGAGTTTTCTTTTTAACTTCAGAATGTTTCTCAACATTGATACCAGAAGAGCATAAGCTCGTAACAATTAGCAATCATGTGTTTAATTATAGGATATCCTTAGAGTAAAGTTGTGTTTTTTCTACCGAATCAATGTAAAGATATCCATGTTGTCTAACAATACGTCAAAATGAATATGACTTTTGTCCTTGTTAGAGTTTTCTCCACTTATGGAGAACCGACGGTATTCTCTCATTTTTTCTTAAATCAAAGTAATAAATAACAATCCCCATTTCAGTATTTACTGACACTCAAACTAGCGTTTGTTTTAGTGCTGTAAAATGTCACACCGATTACATATCAGTAATCTTATTACTTATTGTCCTTTGAAATCATCAAGCCCAATATGGCTTTAAAGTAGAACACCGCTAAATCTAGTGCTAAGGGGCGTGAGAGGTGTTGCACCTTATATTAACTCTCATAAACAGATTCAGCAAAACCTAGACCGTCATCCGAGGGTCCACAGTATGTCCGCTCATCGCACAATGACAGAGAAAAGCATAGTGGCGAACTATAAATATGTCCACCACCAATCATGCAGTGAGTTGCAAATTGATAGGGTCATAACCTCTTTTGATAAACCTTTTAACAAGTTTAACAAAGATAGTATGAAAGTGATCATTACCAAGGATCTTCCAAAGTTTGTAAATCACGTCACCATAGAAGTGATAGTCCTTGTCGCAGAAGAGTTCTTAAATTACTTTTATATTTGGAAAGAAGATCAGGGTTACGATAATAAAAAAAATCAAAGGTTTTACGAAGTTAATGGTAACGGTAGCCCTGATGGAGTATCTGTTTAGTTATACGAAGATTACGAATATTAAAGTCCTCAACTCGAGTACACGCTCTAGTACAACGAATAAGCTGAGACACATATACCCCATAAGACGTTGCTCGGGGAACATCCCTATCTAAATGGGGTATAATTAACAATATCAAAATTAAAATCATCTCTCTTGTCATAGATTTTGCTAATTATTCCACCATTTTCAATAGAGAGATATAAATAGGGAAAAGAAGCTTTAGTATCACAAATATTACCTTTGTTAAATTGAAGTTCTTTAGGATATATATTATTAACCATAGTAGAAAAGAAAGGGTTGACAATGTTCAATATGACATCCAGATGCCGTGAGGTGTCATTAAAGGCTTCAATAATAACATCTGCCTAGGTATCTGGTGAAAGACTCTTTCATAGCAATATAAAAACAAATCTGCGACAAGGGGTGCACAGTTCGTACCCATAGGGATACCAACAATTTGTCTATAAACGGTAGTTCCATACCTGACGAAAATATTATCTAATATTGGTGTAATATCTTCAGTATAGCCACGACCAGTATTTTAAAACAATAAATTACATAAGTTAGCTAGAATGGTTTTTACCTCGCCCCTATGAATAAATACTGGAAAGGGGATCCTTGGAATCAACAAACACCAACAAGTGAGAAAAATACAATACTCACACATTACCTAGCTGAACATGTGGTGCTTTGGTAAAACACTTCTGAAATTTTAATGAAACCCCATATCAACATGGGATTTTCAGTATTATCTGTAGTATTATCTGTATTCAACACTGCAAATTAAAAGTTGTCAAAATGGAGAAAAAAATAGACTTATTTTCTGTATTAATTTTGTCTCTAGATATGAGGGCTTTCAGTGGGAGATTATAGAGGTGTGATACCTGAAGAGTATGTTTTTAGCAAGAACTAAATAACTAATAACATTCAACGTATTAGGTCTACAATAATGACACTTTGTACAGTTTTCAGCATGATCTAATAAATTATTTTAGAAAAGGCCCAAAACTCAAAATCATATTTTTAAATATTTCCCTTTGAATAAGTTCGAAGGTTTTAAAATTGAAAACAAATGTCATTCTTTACCCACAAAATAAAAATCTAAATGGCACATAACTATTAATGAATATTTTTTTAATTTATGCCCGTTAGAAAAATGTTAAACCTAGAAGTTAACTTTGTAGAAATACCTCCAAATTAATATGCATCATCTTTCCGTGATTTTATATTCCTAAAAGGGGACATACATTATATTTATATTGCTACCAATAATTTTGAATACAGACATGTTATATCACGGTCACGGATATAGATGCTAACTGTTAATACTTGAAGGGAACACAACTCTGCTGTGCAAGGCCGATATGGATAGGTTTTGAAATTATGCAAGATTTTAACGAAATTAAATTCTTACATAGTTAAAACTGAGAAAAAAAACCGCGGCGTCTCGTTAGTTTTTTCAAACTAGCTTGCATATTTGCAAATAAATAGAGGATATTTGTTTGTTTTGAGTGAATATAGGATTTATTTTCATCGAGAAATGAGAAAACTTATATTTTCAAGAGTGCCTTAGCAAATTATTTGAGTTTTCTCACTTCGAGATGAATATAAATCCTAAAACACATATTTTATTTATTATATATACTCGCAACCTGGAAAGATTATAATGCGCCCAAACAATGACGTCAATAACGTAAACAACTTCACAAGTTGCCTTTTGAGTGAAAATATGCTTTACATGTGGAATAAAAACAACGAAGCATCATAATATGTTTCAGTGGCACATGCAATGTCCATATGCATTACACTATAATCACGTTAACTTTTAGTCATTGAAATATTTTGGTCAGAGAAGCTCGAGGATTTGAATAGGTTTTGGTGCATAAATCGTTGATATTAATTCATATGATGCTTTAAAAAGAGTATGAAATGAGTCAACACGATAAATACACAAAAAAAAAAGATTGCGGTCTCGGTTTGATTGAGAATGTTCATAAATGGTAGTGAAACATGCTTGCTACCTTTCACGTCCTCTAGCCCCGGGTTGAGAAGAACTCAATTTTTTTTTAAATATCAGCAGTCCGAAAAGTTTAGCTATCTTGAAGATGATATGCATTTGACGGTGAATATGGAATCTTTAATGAGGTATTTCATACCATGCTATGGTCAGTAGCGTATGGTACCAGTTTAAAAAAAATGCTTTGACCTAAATAAGCAAACAATGGGCAAAATAAACAAAATGGAATAGTGGGAAATGTTTATGAAACCTACGTATCACAAGTAACAGCCAAAAGACTAAACTTGAAAAGCACACGACACATCCTAAAGGTGATTAAAATATAATCTGAACCTTTAAAGGCTTGAGTAGTCGAACCATCTATTCAAAATTAAAGTAATAAAACATACGTATTTGAAAATGTAGCACCGATATCTGTATATAAATATCGTCTAAAATATATATTTTTTTGTGATCATCTGCTAGAAATATAACATCCACGAGTTAATATAGACAATGATTTTACAACCAAAATACCCCAAGTCATCGTGTTCTCTAGTCTATAATAATATGTTCATGAATCAAAGGCGTTTTCTCTCGTAAACTAATCCGACGTAGCCGGTTTTCAAAAGAATCCATGCTTTTATTGATATCAAGAATATGTCGAAGTTTGGTAAAGATCGGGTGAATGGGTAATGTGTTTAAGAGTGTTTGTGTGTATATGGATTGTCATATCTTGCCTTTTTTTATTCATCTTTGTAATTGTTTCTTCGCGTGTTTTGGGTTTGTTTGTTGTCTTTGAATGCTACATTTCCTGTTCGACTGTTGTATCTACTTTTATAAATATTAAACTTTTCTATTCTAAAGGGTAAAGGAATAATTAATGAGCCTAAATACTGGTGTTATTATAAATCACAATCAACTCAAAACACGCACAGAAACAAACAACAATAACAAAGATTAATAAAATGTCAAGATATGGCATCACAAATATAAAAAGGTTGACAATACGGCTACCGCCCTGGAACAGTCACTGACAAAATAGGTCCGCTGGGGGTGAAAACCAGGTTCTAGGGTCAACCACTATAGATATAAAAAACGAACAGGAAAATCAGCATTCAAGGACGACAATCAACCACAAACACACACAGAAACAAAGAACAAATTTAAAGATGAATAAAAGGCCAAATTACACATCACAAACACAAAAGGGTTGACCATAGGGCTACGGTCAGTGTCAAAAAAGGCCGCTGGCGGTTAAATCAGGTTCTATGGTGCACCAAACCTCACACTTACCCTGTTTCATCCCAATAAAACGGGACAGTGGTAAATAAAGATATCCCCGACAAGATATAACCAAACCTCACTCTTACCTTGTTTCATCCAAAAAAAACACGGGACAGTGGTAAATAAAATTATCCCCGCCAAGATATATTCTCTAAAAAACAAGAAAGCATTATTATACATCAGAAACAGAAATATATTTTTAAAATAGAAAAATATGGTTCGTCAAACATTACACTTTGAAAAAATAACGATGTTCATACTAGTAGCCAAATATGCTTTCTATTTGAGAATGCATAACTAGATACTCAAAAAATATCATTCAAAAGTGAACCCTTTTTTTAAAGAATAAACTTCCTAAAGTGTTCTGTTTTCATGCCGGTTGGTTGGTAAATGTATCTATCTTTTACCTTTCTTATCACTTCGTAAAGCACGTTGTAAATAAAAATAAATCATTTACAGTTATTTGAAAGTATCGTTTATTAATGGTTACAAATGGCTGGTGAAATACTTTCTTGTTCTCACTGCAGTTATATTGTTATGCTTGGTTAGTACTTCCTACTACACTGAATGCGTCTGCATAATTAAAAAGAAGTCTTTAACTTATTAGGACAGACATGTCACTTTATATGCTTTCAAATGAATAATCACACGTGTTGAGTCTCGTCAAAATCGTGTGTTTGGTGCACACATTTTGGCAAAAATATTTATCTATATCGAATCGATTCGTATTCACTGTGCTGCGCTTTGCTTTCTGTACATGTTGAATATTCCAATTTCAGTCTATTTACGGATTATTATGAGCAAGATATAAACTATGGGGCCGTATTCATAAAGCAACTTGTTACATCACAAAAGCAAACGGGTTGACAAAACTAGTTCATTACGATAATCATCAACCAGGTATACATAAGTCATACCTAAGACAATATAGATTGGATGATCATTTAAAACGTTCATCAATAAAAAAAATAAAATAAACTTCTAGTTTGTGTTTTACTACAAAATGATCATAGTGTGTGTGTGTGTGTGTGTGTGTGTTAAACATTTGTTAATAAGAATGTCTATGCGTTTTTGTAACAAACACTCCTAACGATAGGCATAACATGTGGACTTGTCTGATGTTTGTAAATTGTTATCTTTTCTCCTAGATTATAGCTTTATTAGACAAGGTAACACAGTTACCGCCAGGTTATTGGTATTCCGTCACATATAATAAGTTTGCCAACTGTTAGCTAGTGAGATATAGTTGATGCTTTTAATAAAACACCTCGGTACTTATGTTATCAACCAGAACTCTCATTGAATAAAGTCAACAGTTTGTATACTACAACAGCATTCCTCAATCTACATTTCTCGTTTTCAAATGATTACATACCTACCAAGATATATGAGAGATGCCTTTAACGCTGACATAGGTAGCGAGTGTAGCGAGGTTAAGGGTGTCTATGATCGAAATCAAGTTACTACAAGTAAACTTCTTCAGCATTGTTTCTGTTATCACAAACTACGTAAATTCTTATCATGGTTCTATCGCCGCAATGATAATCATTCGAGGAATAACAACATATATTATAGAAGTATCACATCAACTGGGGGTACATTAAAGCTTCCAATCAGTCATATGATTGCGCATTCTGAAAAATTAAAACAGCGTGTGCATAAACGTGTGTCCGTAAGGTTTATTTGTTATATCTTAGATTGGTTTTCTCTTTGGCTGCAACGGCTGGTTATTAGTACAATTTTGGAGATATATCCTATAGTAATTAAAATTATTTATATTTGATATATGTTTACAGCAACAGGATCCAACAGTGTATCGTTTGCAAATTTCTCCGAATGTAGACTTAATTGTTATAGATGTCGGTTTGATGGGATGCACTTTTACACCGTCTTGTCAAATTGGGCGCTAAATATAAGAAGATTGTATTGAGGTTTTCACTGCAAAATGAAATCCTCCTTGCTGTTTCATCTGAAGTGTCATTATTGTAGACCTAATACGTTATCATATAATAAATGTAGATACAAACATTAATGTGTCACGTATCATACTTTGACATTACGCTGATCTCATAAAATAATAGTAAATAATAGTAATCTCAATATCACAACACAAAGCAGTGATCCAACATTTGTTTATGACATTTTTGAGGCATACACTTAATGAAATACTGACTTGATAAAATAAATGCTAATTGTACATTCTTCTTTTTATTTTGCAAATAATGGTATGTTAATTGCATGTACTTGTTTTAACAGGCGACTGGACTCGTGCCTACATAACTAGCAAGCACTTTGCAGTGTAAACATATCAGATTATATTTTAATCAGTTTTGGCGATGATTCTGTTGATTAAATGCATACCTCGTCTCCAAATGACTTGAATGCAATATCTTTGTAAGGCTGACATGAAACATCCTACCAAAACCCGATTATCATCTGACTTCGTGTATGACGAGATTGTTTCGTACAAAGATTCCGTGTGATAACATTGTAATAGAGTATCAAAATATTTGTTATGTTACCAACAGCAATATCATTGATGTTAACAAGAAGAACATATCAATATTCATATTATTATTTAGTATATAATTATTTAGTATATAATTATTTAGAATACAATAATTTAATCTTGAATACTTAGCCGTATCAACGGCAAACAAGAGATGCATGCCCATTCCTGTCATATTAAACTACACAAGTATGCTTTTGATATCGGGTTTAGATACTATATGCCAAAACAAAACTTCGTATCTAAATATATTTATGTTTCATGACGTTCTTTAATAGTGTAATCATAGTAATCTTAGGTACATGTTCTTTAATAATAATAATAATAACGTTTCTTAGGTTAGTGTTAGTTTAAGGAAAATTAAAGCTAGTTCATGGGGTTTGCCTCCAGATTTGAACTAGAAAATCTTGATAAATGAAATAGATCTAAAAATATGTTTTAAGAAGAAGTCAGGCATGGGTGGGGAGGCTGGGGAAGTGGGATGTTGGTGAAATTGATAAAACAAAACAACATAGAGATATGCAAAGGAAAAACATTCGGGTCGTGATGATGGGTTGGGGGATGGGGGGCGGGAGTGCAACATGGTATACATATCAGATGGAAAATGTAAAAAAAACGTTGGGTGGGAGGGAACATAAGATAGCTATATGTGTAAGTATTGACTAAAACAACACAGCAATAAAATTAAAAATCGGGTTTTGAGTTGAGGCGGGGGAAGCCAGGGGTGCAACATAGCTATATGTGTAAGAATTGACTAAAATGTATAAAAATAAAATCGGGTTTCGAGTTGGGGCGGGCGGATCCAGGGTGGGCGGGGCAACATAGCTATATATGCATAAGAATTTACCAATACAACACATACACAATTATGTAAAAATAATCGGGTTTTCGCGTTGCGGGGCGGGGGCGCAACATAGCTAAATGTGTAAGAATTTACCAAAACAACACAGAAATAATTATGTAAAAAAAAATAGGTTTCGGGTTTGGGGGTGGGGGAGTGTGTGGAGGAGGGAGCCCATGCTCTAATATGGTTGTATTAATAAAAAAGAGTATGATAATGGATCTTTGGAGACGGCCTAAAACGACACATACGAAATATTGCAGTCTCGGTTTGATTGAGACTGTTCATGAGCGGTAGTGAAATATGCTAACTACCGCTCACGCCCTCTAGCCCCAGGTTGAGCAGAACTCAATATTAATAAAATCAATTGTACCAAATTTTAACCATCCCGAAGATGGCATGCATATGGCGGTGGACATGGAGTATCTTTCTTCCCCATGTCGTACGGCGTATGGTCCCAGTATCTTAAAAAATTTAATGCCCCGAAGAGCGAAATAAACATAATGGAACCGCCACGACGTCAGACACACTTTAGCGCCAAAATGTCATAAAATATGTGACGTCGTAACGTTGCGTCTCACACATAACGTTGCGTATAAAAGAGTTCGTGTTTTACCTCTTTAGAAAATAGCAATTTACGCCAACTTTTTAACAAACCAACAACAATGTTTTGTATAACGTGCATTATCTTTATAAGCTGTCACAAATAATAAATTTATGACTCAGATCTGGGTGAATTTGTAATAAATAAAATAGTTTCAGTTAATAAACTTGCGTAGTGTTACAGGTTTAACTCAACCAATCAAAATCGTTGCAGGTTGTATTACACGTGTGTCATACAACATAATATTAAATGGGTGTTCGACACTGCTAACAAAGGACGTTATTTGATAAAATGCTATAAGGAAGTCAATTCCTATATTTGGTTGTGCTAGAATAAGAAATATAAGTGACATAGACTTGTAGACGCAGCTTACACGCAACATTTGATGTGAAATGGGAAACACTTTAAGGGCTATCATAATTTGGGTTCCATGGGAGCCCTTGGGTTACAGGATCCAACATTATTTATGCATACCTTAAGATAATGCTATAAGGGAGCCCATGGCCCAACGCCGACGCCGACGCCGAGGCGAGTACATAAGATCTCTTATTCTTCGAATAGTCGAGCTAACAACGCTTGATTGACTCATATCATCGAAGTTGGTTCTCAAATATCAATAACTCTAACAGGTTGGAATCATATGGCCGCTATAAACACAGTTTCGATATGTTATTTGATTCTATTAGATGATAATAAATTCCGAATAGCACTTCTGTTCTCACAATTTAGCCATTTAATATGGTAGATATCTTAATATCCCGAGAGAAAATAGGAAATGTATACATTGTACCCAAAATATGGTAGAAAACGAATACCATTTTGCTTGTGCACGCAATATATAGGCACTTAAGACAGATATATTTGAAACCTTGCTTTTGCAGATGGCCCACGATAAACAAATTTGATGCGTTAATGTCTAATACCTCGAACAGAACAATTATAAGCTTATATAAATATGTTTATTATGCATTTAAACTTCAAAATGAAATGCAAGTTTAAATTTCTTTACCACATTTCAACCTGTTTTCCATTAAAAAAAGCTTTACCGCTACGCTGTTATAGTAGTAGTAGTAGTAGTAGTGCTGGTGGTGGTAGTGGTATTAGTAGTAGTATTTATTGCGACATATTTTTTTGTCGACATGCGACTGTAACGAGATAAGTGTCGGTATTGACGGCGCAATCAAGACTTTGTAGTCTACCACCATTTTTTCGAATATTTACTAAAGTTTTTAGACAATTTAAAGGGACATATGACAATCTTGCTTTTTGTTGTTTTATTAACTCGCGTTAGTTTTCCACATAACTTGTCCTTTGCCTTCACATGATAAATATAAATGTCTGAATATAACAAACATGAGCATCTTTGTGTTTTATGGGATTTTATTACCCATAAATGTGCATAAGGCAGTAAGGATGTCTCACAGATGCGTATATCGTCCACAAAAAGCTTTCTTTAATTGGGCAGACAAATATATTCATGTAGATAACAAAAAGCACAGTCACATACGATATTTTTTAAATTAGTAAAGCAAACTTCCTTTTATTATTCCAGATTCTATATAATATAACATTGTTGTCGGACATGGTGTCACTTTGGTGTCGGACATGGAGGTTAACAGTGTCTTTTTATTCTATAACTTATTGTTTGTTAGATCTTTTTTATTGATTCAATTCTGGAGGCAAGACCCTTTAAGGCCGCGAAATATTTACCATACATCGTGAACATGAAGATCATCAAATAATTAGGGTTGTTAACATATTATAGTATGACTAATTTATCACGATAGCTAACCATACCGTAGTATTTTTTTCGGGTTTTATGTAACAAACTAACGTTTACACCGGTTGATCTTCAACGGGCATTGTTACCGTTGGCTACGCTTCAGCATGGTAGATTACTTAGGGTAAATAGTTTTGTAAACATCGGGATAGCGGTATAATGTCATTTATCTCATGCGTTGTAATCAGGGAATGTGATATGTCATAACTCTATAAACTACAAAACATTTGTTATCTCCGATGTTGCGCTATTTCATATTTGGCAACTATTTAACATAATATTTATTATGTGATGTGTGAAAATAATGTCTCACAATTGGGTTAGTCTAGTCTAGCCTTTAAAATTTGAGGCGTGTATCTGATGACTTTTCTTTTGGCGCATACAACTAGATACTATATTTTAAGATGAACATCATTTCATTCTGGTATTGAAGATCACGTGTATTGTATTTTTTCTTTTTAAACCAGCGATACCAAATGTCAAAGTTGAGTAGGTTTAGTGCAGTTAGACTATAATATTATCTTTGTATTTATGATAATTACAAACATATGGAAACGTAGTATTTATGATAATTACAAACATATGGAAACGTATAGTTCAATTACTACTTCACGCCAAATGTCTATATATATATACATTCACATATATTAAATGATTGTCCGACATTCGATTCGTTAATATGTGACTGTTTCCTATTCTTGAATGATTTGTCTTGCCCCTATAGGTTTTGATTTGAATGTTGTTTTACGTATCCTTATCACATGTTAGGCCATATATGATGGTCGACATTTTTGTGGTATGCCTCCATAAGAATGAAAGAAAGTGGTCAGTTAACTGTTTTTACAATATAGTTGATGTCGATGCTTTGAATATGTTATCCAGATAGTTTAAGAGATATGTAAATCCAGAAATACATTGTTATTTGTATCCCATCACGCCACCTTCCCCCAACCCCTCCACTCCGCCACCCCACCCACCATAACCACAAACACACACACATACGTGATTGGATATGTGCCAAATGAAGTTGACTGTCCTCCTTGAATGCTACTTTCCCTGTCCGATCTTTTTATATTTCTTTATTTTCTTTTAAGTTCGTATGTAGTTTATGATCGTCTCAAAAGTGTCTATTCAATTAATGTTATACATGAATTATGTACATGTCGGAAAACCGACAAAACTCGTCCTGCGTAGTAATATAGATATAAAACATCGAACAGGAAAAGCTGCATTCAAGGACGACAGTCAACCACAAACACAATTTAAAGATGAATAACAGGTCAAATAAGACATCACAAAGACAAAAGGGTTGCCAATAGGGCTACCGCCTTTGAACGGTCAGTGGCAAAAAAGGTCGCTGGGGGTTTAAACCAAAGTCTAGGTTGCACCAAACTCACACTTACCCTACTGTAAACCAGGCGTAAACCAGGCATAAATGATAGTTACGTGTTATTAGCCAGGCGTAAGCGAGCAGGACACGTAATTTCTAAATATTGACGGGCATAAATGCAAGGCGTAAATTTTAAAACCAGGCGTAATTTAAAAATATTGAGGCGTAACTTTTCAAAGAGGTGTAAAATTTGGACTTAAACTTTTATAAGAGGCATAAATTTGGACTTATACTTGTAGAAGAAGCGTAAATTTGGACTTACTTTTTTAGAAGAGGCGTAAATTGGACTTAAACTTTATAAGAGGGGTAAATTTGGACTTATACTTGTAGAAGAAGCGTAAATTTGGACTTACACTTTTAGAAGAAGCGTACATTTGGACTTACACTTTAAGAAGAGGCGTAAATTTGAACTTAAACTTTTATAAGAGGGGTAAATTTGGACTTATATTTGTAGAAAAAGCGTAAATTTGAACTTACACTTTTAGAAGAGGCGTAAATTTGGACTTAAACTTTTAGAAGAGGCGTAAATTTGGAATTACACTTTTAGAAGAGGAGTAAATTTGGACTTACACTTTTAGAAGAGGTGTAAATTTGGACTTAAACTTTTAGAAGAGGCGTAAATTTGGACAGACAGACAGACAGACAGACAGACAGACAGACAGACAGACAGACAGACAGACAGACAGACAGACAGACAGACAGACAGACAGACAGACAGACAGACAGACAGACAGACAGACAGACAGACAGACAGACAGACAGACAGACAGACAGACAGACAGACAGACAGACAGACAGACAGACAGACAGACAGACAGACAGACAGACAGACAGACAGACAGACAGACAGACAGACAGACAGACAGACAGACAGACAGACAGACAGACAGACAGACAGACAGACAGACAGACAGACAGACAGACAGACAGACAGACAGACAGACAGACAGACAGACAGACAGACAGACAGACAGACAGACAGACAGACAGACAGACAGACAGACAGACAGACAGACAGACAGACAGACAGACAGACAGACAGACAGACAGACAGACAGACAGACAGACAGACAGACAGACAGACAGACAGACAGACAGACAGACAGACAGACAGACAGACAGACAGACAGACAGACAGACAGACAGACAGACAGACAGACAGACAGACAGACAGACAGACAGACAGACAGACAGACAGACAGACAGACAGACAGACAGACAGACAGACAGACAGACAGACAGACAGACAGACAGACAGACAGACAGACAGACAGACAGACAGACAGACAGACAGACAGACAGACAGACAGACAGACAGACAGACAGACAGACAGACAGACAGACAGACAGACAGACAGACAGACAGACAGACAGACAGACAGACAGACAGACAGACAGACAGACAGACAGACAGACAGACAGACAGACAGACAGACAGACAGACAGACAGACAGACAGACAGACAGACAGACAGACAGACAGACAGACAGACAGACAGACAGACAGACAGACAGACAGACAGACAGACAGACAGACAGACAGACAGACAGACAGACAGACAGACAGACAGACAGACAGACAGACAGACAGACAGACAGACAGACAGACAGACAGACAGACAGACAGACAGACAGACAAACAGACAGACAGACAAGCTTAGGGCAATATGTGGGTGAAGACATACTGATTAAAATAAAACATCAGAAACATAAACACATATCGAACTTGCCATCTCTTTTCAACCGGGTTTTAATCGTGAAGTAACCGGGAAATCGACCTGGGAATCGAAGCAACAACCCACAGCTGTGCAATCTCATCCGGATGCTTCGGATCTGTGTAATCTCACCCGTGATGCTTCGGATCTTATATTTCATCCAAGATGGCTGCCTCTAGCGACTTTCTCGTTATCGACGACTCATATGTAAGCATTTACGCGATTATTTGCATAATACGTGCTGTATTGATACCCTGGGGATTTCTTTTGTTTCATAAGGTAAAATCAAGCTTGAAAACATGTTTCCGGAGTTCATGTGGAAATTTCTCCTGAAATTCAGGTGTTTTTTTTGCATATGTATCCTGGTCACTTGTGGAAATTGCATCAATGACAATGGGCTATTCCAGAAAAGATCTGCCCCCCTATAGAATGGGTTTTAACCTCATTCATTCAACCCCGCCCCCTGGACAAAGCATCCTAACACCGCCCCTGGAAACCTCAAATATAACAAAACACCTCCTTGAGGCTACCCCACTGGACACACTATTCTCTGACACACCTATGGACAACTTATAGCATTTTTCTGATTTAACACCCCCTGAACAACTCAGATATCAACCCCACACCCCACCACATCCACGGACGCTACCCCCTGGAAAACCGTCCCCCTGGACACTACTCCCTTGGATAAACTTTCCTCAGACCACCCGCTGGATGACCTATAGAATGGGTATTCTCAGATATAATCCCCCTCCTCCCGGACTAACTTTCCTCTGGACAACTAAAATATCAAAATACACCCCTGGACCTGGACGCTACACCATTGGGCACACTATTTTCTAACCACACCCCACCGCAGACAACCTATAGAAGGTTTTTTTTCGGCTTATATCCGAGAATAAGTTGTATAACTAACATGGTTATATTAATCAAACCATGGGAACCACAATGCTAATAAATGTATTTTGCCAATGATCAAATTATATACTTGGAAAATCTTTGAATTAACCCACTAGTCCGAAGTGTTCATCACAACAAGATGACATGTCACGAATAAAATCCAGGTCAGTAGCTTCAAGGTCACACTTATAGGGCAAAGGTCAAAAAGAATGTATTGTGTGTCCATATTTCATGTCCGGTAAATAATTCTGACATTCATGGATTTTTAAATTACTTGGCAGAAGTGTTCACCCCAACAAGACTATGTGTCGCGAGCAAAATCCAGGTCAGTAGCCTTCAAGGTAAAGGTCACACTTATAGGTCAGAATATGCCTTATGATCCTGTATTTGAATGAAGTCATATTGGTTTTGTTTGGTGTATAACTTTGTCCTCGGCCATCTTCCAGTTTTGCTGAACTTTTACCTGATCTTACCATTATGCCCATAAATATGTATAAACATGGTTCAAACTTGTGGTGTCGTTACATTTTGAACTGTGTGCATAAACATATTGTTCATATATTCACAAACCACTTCGGGTGCATTTGTCACTTAACAGTGACATTTCTTTTTATAACATATTTTAAGAATTCAGACACAAATGTATAGCGTGTGCCATAGGTTTGAGCATTTTCATATAGACACACGCACCTGTGTAACCAGTGAAAAGAATAAATAATCATCATTAAATGAATAATTCCTATATAAAAACACTTTTCACTTGAAGGAATGAATGATCATTATGATTATTGAACTTGTAGTTGATAATCTTTTTTTTTTATAATTACAGATGTTGCTTCTCAGTCCCCACAGATGAAATAGCTCATAGTTTTCAATTGCAGTAACAAGGACATGTAGATAACAAGGACATGTAGTTGAAGGTACAGTAAAAACTACTTAGAGCCCCAATCAAATATAACTATATACTGCACTTTGCATAAATTTATGTTAACTAGTGATCAAACGTTTAACAAGGATTTTCTAAAAATATACATATTCTTTCCGTCATTTATAACATATTAAGTTAGCGTAGTATCTTTACACTTATAAACCTATTTGAATGTTATGTGGAGTTGTTATATATAAGTGTTGTAATGACCATATTTCACTGTGATGTAAAATTCTCAAACATATACACACACTACAGTACATTCAGAGACTATAGACACGCACATGTACAACTGAGAATATAGACAAACACATGTACAACATGCTACATGTACACACATACATGTACACCATGAGACTATAGACACACACACCTGTACAACATGAGACTATAGATACACACATGTACAACATGATACTATAGACACATACTTACAAGTACAACATGAGACCATGGACAAACACATGTACACCACGAGACTATAGACACATGAGACTGTACACACATACATGTACACCATGAGACTATAGACACACACACCTGTACAACATGAGACTATAGACACACACACATGTACAACATGAGACTGTACACATATATATGTACAACATGAGACTATAGACACACACCTGTACAACATGAGACTACAGACACATACATGTACAACATGAGACTATAGACACACACATGTACAACATGAGACCATAGACACACACATGTACAACATGAGACTGTAGACATGCACATGTCCAACATGAGACTATATATACACACGTGTACAACATGAGACTGTAGACACGCACATGCACAACACGAGACTATAGATACACAAGACTATACACATTCAACTTTACAACATGAGGATATAGACACCCACCTGTACAACATGAGACTATAAACAAACACCTGAACAGCATGAGACTATAGACACCCACATGTAAAACATGAGACTGTAGACATGCACATGTACAACATGAAACTATAGACACATACACATGTACAACATGAGACTATAGACACACAGCTGTACAACATGAGACTATACACACATACATGTACAACATTAGACTATAGACACACACATGTACACCATGATACTGTACACACATACATGTACAACATGAGTCTATAGACACACACACCTGTACAATATGAGACTATAGACACACCTATACAACATGAGACAATAGACATATACAACTGTACAACATAAGACCACACACGCACGCACGCACGCACGCACGCACGCACGCACGCACGCACGCAAACACACACACACACACACATACACGCACACACACACACACATACACACACACACATACACGCACACACACACACACACACACACACACACACACACACACACACACACACACACACACACACACACACACACACACACACACACACACACACACACACACACACACACACACACACACACACACACACACACACACACACACACACACACACACACACACACACACACACACACACACACACACACACACACACACACACACACACACACACACACACACACACACACACACACACACACACACACACACACACACACACACACACACACACACACACACACACACACACACACACACACACACACACACACACACACACACACACACACACACACACACACACACACACACACACACACACACACACACACACACACACACACACACACACACACACACACACACACACACACACACACACACACACACACACACACACACACACACACACACACACACACACACACACACACACACACACACACACACACACACACACACACACACACACACACACACACACACACACACACACACACACACACACACACACACACACACACACACACACACACACACACACAACATGAGACGTTAGATATACACATGTACAGCACAATACAATAGACACACACATGTACAACATGAGACTATAGACATACACCTGTACAGCACAGGTACATAGACATACACACACACATGTACAACTTGAGTCCATAGACACACACATGTACAACACAAGACTATACACATATACACATGTACAACATGAGAATATAGACATATTCACCTGTACAACATGAGAATATGCACACACACATGTACAACACAAGACTATAGACACACCTGTACAACATGAGAATACACATACACACCTGTACAACACAATACTATAAACATACACATGTACAACATGAGAATATAGACATATACACCTGTACAACATTAGAATATACACACACACACATGTACAACACAAGACTATAGACACATACATGCACAACATGAGACTGTAGACACACACCTGTACAACACAAAACTATAGACATACACATGTACAACATGAGACTATAGACACACACATGCAAAACATGAGACTGTAGACATACACATGTACACCATGAGACTATAGACACACACCAGTACAACATGAGACTATAGACACATACCTGTACAACATGAGATTATAGACACACACATGTACAACATGAGACTATAGACACACACATGAACACCATGAGACTATAGACACAGATCTGTACAGCATGAGACTGTAGACACACACATGTACAACATGATACTGTAGACATGCACATGTACAACACGAAACTGTACACACACACACATGTACAACATGAGACTATAGACACACACCTGTACAACATGAGACTATAGACCTACACATATACAGCATGCGACTATAGACACAAACATGTACAGCATGATATTATAGAAACACATGTACAACATGCGACTGTAGACATGCACATGTAAACATGAGACTATAGACCACACATGTACAGAATGAGAATATAGGCATACACATGTACAACATGAGACTATAAACACACACATGTAAAACATGAGACTGTAGACATGCACATGTGCAATATGAGACTATAGAAACAGCACATAAGACTATAGACACACACCTGTACAATACAAGACTACAGACACACACCTGTACAATGCAAGACTATAGGCACACACACACACATGTACAACATCAGTCTATAGACACACACATGTACACCACAAGACTATAGGCACACACATACACACACATGTACAACATGAGACTGTAGACATACACATGTACAACATGAGACTGTAGACATACACTTGTACAACATGAGACTGTAGACATACACATATGTACAACATGAGACTATAGACACACACCTGTACAATATAAGACTATAGACACGCACACATGAACAACATGATACTGTAGACATACACATGTACAATATGAGACTGTAGACATACACCTGTACAACATGAGACTGTAGACACACACACATATGTACAACATGAGACTATAGACACACACCTGTACAATACAGGACTATAGACACACACATGTACAATACAAAACTATAGACACACAAATGTACACCACAAGACTATAGACACACACGCATGTTCAACATGAGACTGTATACACACATATGTAAAACATGAGTATACACACGCAAGCACGCACGCACGCACACACGCACGCACGCACGCACGCAAGCACGCACGCACGCAAGCACGCACGCACGCACGCACGCACGCACGCACGCACACACCCACCCACGCACGCACCCACGCAAGCACGCACATGTAGAACATGAAATTATAGACACATACATGTACAACATGAGACTATAGACACACACCTGTACACCACAAGACAATAGACATACATGTTCACCAGACAACATAAGACTATAGACATACACCTGTACAACTCAAGACTATATACATACACCTGTACAACAGAAGACCATACACACACACACACACACATGTACAACACAAGACGATACACACATACAACTGTACAACATGAGACTATATACATATACAACATGAGACTATACACACACACATATACAAACAAGACTATAGACACACACATGTACAATATGAGACTACAAACATACACCTGTACAACATGAGACTATAGACACACACATGTACAGTACAATCTAACGACACAAACTTGTACAACATGGAGACTATAACATCATACTCTTTAGCTATGTGTCCAACTCTAGGTCAGACTACACAGAACTATAATGTACCTACACTTGCTATATATTTTATACTTGTATCTGCTATAAAGGCATCTGCATATTCATCAAATGGTAACAGCAGCATTGGTATACCAGACTGTCTAAAAGGAAGTGGGACATAGGACATAGGCATGACCTCTTGCTATCACATGAAACTATCCATTGCGCAAATGTGTATTTAAGTTCTGCATTTGCGATTGGATGGTGATTTGGGATAAGCATGCTATTTCTACAATATGCTATCACTTACATCTGCCTGTGGATTTCATTATCACATTGAAGACAGAACAGACAGTTGCAAGTATTAACTCAAATCTAACCTACAAACACATATTATGGTGTTTATGAGCTTATGGGATGGCGAGTTGTCCGTCGTCCGTCGTCCGCCTGTCGTCCGTCCGTCGTCCGTTAACTTTTGCCTTGTGAACACTCTAGGGCCTTCATTATTAATAGAATCATTACGAAACTTTGCCAGTGTCTTTATATCAATGAAAGTTTGAAAACCAGCCAGATTGGATTAATATCACCGGAGTTATGGCCCTTGTTTTTTCTGAAAATTGCTATTTTCTGCCTTGCGAACGCTCTAGCACCTTCATTTATTATTTGATCGTTACCAAACTTGCACAGATTGTTAATATCAATAACAGCTCTAAGATGTTTGAAAATCAGTTAAATCGAATCAGTAACACCGGAGTTATGGCCCTTGTTTTTTCTGAAAAATGCTGTTTTCTGCCTTGTGAACACTCTAGGGCCTTCAATATTAATCTGATCTTTACTTAACTTTGCCAGTGTCTTTATATCAATGAAAGCTTGAACAAGTTCGAAAACCGGCAAGATCAAAATAATTTCACCGGAGTTATGGCCCTGGTTTTGCTGAAAAATGCCATAGCACCTTAATTTATTATTTGATCTTTACCAAACTTGCACAGATTGTTAATATCAATTAAAGCTCGGATAAGGTCGAACACCAGCTAGATCGAGTATGAATGAAGTATTGCGTGATCTGTTGGTGGTGTCACAATTGTAGGGTACGGTTGATGACGGATGCAAATTTGGTGATACGGACGAAATCTGAGTTTGGATAAAACGAACAATTTGCGAATATTACAGAATTTCATTATTATTGCCATATTGCATAGGCGCAGGAGCCGGGGTTGGGGGAGGTGGGGGGGGGGGGATTTCAAAATAACATTTACTCATCTCATCAAGATGATGTGCAGAATCCAACACCCATGTCAGTGTCTTCAAGGTCAAGGTTCGTCTGAAAGGTATTTCCTTCTTATATGCCTATAGTACATCCCATCTCAGAGTACTGCTACGGAGGTTTACACACAATTATAATGGCATTATAACTACTTCCTCACTAAGCCATAACGCTGAGTGTCGTCTGCTGTAAACACTACATGTGTATTTGTGTACACTTAGTTCATAACCCCACAGGCTCCTCCTCTATATTTTCAAATTTCTGTCAGTTGGGTTTAAAACAAGAGGCCCAAGAGGGCCTGTGGACGCTCTACTGGCCCAAGATAAAGTTTCTGTTTAACATTAAAAGGGTCATAACTCTGCCAAAAATCATTCAACCGAAATCTGGCGATGATATTCACAACTAAGCTTGATACTGATTATCCTTGTCAAGTTTCGTCTATATCCAGCCAGGGGTTCAGAAAAACTAGCCCGGAAAAAAACTGTATCAAAATCCTTTAAAGGGCCATAACTCTGCCAAATATCTGTAAACTGAAACGCGACGATGACAAGCACAACTAGGATGGGTGCTGATCATTCCTGCAAAGTTTCATTGAAATCTGGTGAGGGGTTCAGGAGAAGTAGTTCAGGCAAAGTTTGTGTATTAAAACGTTTTAAGGGCCATAATTCTGCCAAAAATCATTCAACCGGAACACGGTAATGATTTGCACAACTAGACATAGAATTGATCATCCCCAAAACATTTCGTTTAAATCCGGCCATGGGTTCAAGAGAACTAGTGAGAAAAAAGTTTGTGTATTATTAAAACATATAAAGGGCCATAACTCCACCAAAAATCATTCAACCGGAACATGGCGATGATTTGCACAACTAGACATGGAATTGATCATCCCTAAAAAGATTCGTTTAATCCGGCCAGGAGTTCAGGAGAACTAGTCAGAACAAAGTTTGTGTATTAAAACATTTAAAGGGCTATAACTCCGCCAAAATCTCGGTGACAATGTACAACTAGGCTTGGTACTGATCATCCCTGCAAAATTTCAATGAAAGCCAGCCAAATGAAGGCCCTTTCGTCTTTTATAAATGAGGCCAAGATATAGCATATTTCAGAAAATCAAGGGCCATAACTCCGATGTGAATGGTCCAGTATGGATGGTTTTCGAACTTGTCTGAGCTTGATATTAACAATCTGGTAAAATTTTGTAAAGATCGGATGAAAGATGAATAACCTATCGTCTTAACGATGCAAAATATAGGATTTTTAACCAAATCAAGGGCCATAACTTCACTGTTACTTGTCCGATCTGGCTGGTTTTCGAACTTGTCCGAGCTTTTATTGATATCAACAATCTGGTTAAGTTTCGTAAAGATCTCATGAAAGATTGGATGAAAGATGAAGGCCCTGTCGTCTTAATGAGGCAAAATATAGCATTTTTAACTAAATATAGGGCTATAAAGTCGCTTGTGATGCCATCCAAACTTGGTTGTAACTTGTAAATGCCCAACAGAATACTGCACTATTTGTCAAGAACAATTGTTACATATATCTCTTAGGGAGACGTCACGGTAATAATGATACAGGTCTTTTGTAGTTGACAGCGCTTTTGCTCTTCATCAAAATCCGATTTCACAAAGTCCAGATGGTATATTAGTCGTGATGTTTGTGTAATTATCCAATGCCAGTTGTAAATGCCTGACAGGAAAATGAACATATCAGTCATAGACAACCATTTAAATATATACATCGGATAAAGACACGTTATCTTCTTGAGGAAACTGTTATTCTGTAGTGACATCTCATCCTTGCTCTTCCTCGGAAATCACACGATGGCCATTCCAAATCTCTAATTATGGTACATTTACATTAGATTAAAGATGCCTGTTAGGTTGCAGGTTGAAGTTTGATGTGAGAAAGGAAATAATTCTGTCAAAATGAAGGTCAGAGTTATTGATTATTACACTAAAATTACACTCGCCGATAATAATAGACGAGCGCATGACCAATTGAGCTAGATGGGGTTAGTGATATAACAAATATCTAAAAGATCAAAACCTAATTCACTAATGGATGTCACAGGAGCAACAGAAATATAAATAGTGCGGTTCCAGGAAATGTTTACAAACAATAAATAATTAATTATTTTTCTTTTCGAATTCACGATTTTATTACTACAGGCTTTTTTGGTTTTCTGACATGTACTGTTATATAGTACTCATTTCACTGAATAAAAATCTGAGAGTTATTTGCTTATGCTCAAAATATATATGCTTTACTTACGGACAATGTCCTTTTAATGTCAGGATCATTACGAGCATGGCATTATAGTTTTTGTCTCTTCCGTATTAATCTTTGTAGTAGTTTATTAATCCATGGGAAACCCACTTTGGCTTTGAGATAAACCTGTCAATAGCAGTCAGTAGCTTGTCTTTAAATTTAGTTCACAAGTCATCTACTGGTATTTCATCAATTTTCTTGAATGGCATACGAGATATAGTTTCATAATTATGTTCTCTAAGTCTATCCATATCTGCCCTATTATAAAGACATATTTTCATGGATTCTGCCTTATTCACTTAGCTCTAATGTCGTATTCAATATAAATGATGCCATGTTCAGAGGACAGTGGAGTCAAGCCTTTTATTCTGTTCACTCGGGACGGGTTATTTGTCAGAAGTATGTCAATTGTGCTCGTACCTGTTTGGTGGGATATAAACAACCTGCGTTAGGCAGGGTTCCAAGGCACACACTTCGCTTCTAAATAAATAAGAACAAGTTGTGTGTGTGTGTGTGTGTTAAAGTAACGGGAAAAGTACTGTCGGTACGATACTCGAACCCGGGACTTAAATAGTCTGCCCCAATATTGTCCTTTCCTCGGATCGCTTTAATTTTCATCCGGTAAGGCTGCAGAGTCAGTGCCCACCTCATTAACCTACTGTTAGCTACCTTTATTCATATAAGCTAACGGTTGGTGGTCAGTCTCCAAGATAAATTCCTTACCAAAAACATATCGGTGGAATTTACTGACACCCCACACTACTGCAAGACACTCCCTTTCGATAACAGAGTAGTTACATTCCTGGGGTAGTAGTTTCCGACTTGCGTAAGCCACGGGGAGACTACACCCATCTTGCTCTTGCAGTAGGACTGCACCCACCCCGATATCGGAGGCATCCGTTCTGAGGATAAACTCCTGGTCAAGTTTAGGTAATTTTAGTATTGGGGTTTTGACCAGACTCCCCTTTAAAGAGACAAAAGCTCGCTCCTGGCTTTCCCCCCAAGTTATACTATTGGGTTGACCTTTCTTTGTCAAGTCTGACAAAGGTGCAGCTATAGCCGAAAAGTTTGGGATAAACTTCCTGTAAAAACCCGCCAACCCAAAAATGACCTAACTTGTTTCTTTGTCTCGGGTCTTGGTGCTTCCTGAATTGCCTTAACCTTGTCGGGTTTGGGTTTCAATTTCTGGTCCCTCCCGACAAAATGACACAGACACTCTATATCTGCGTAACCTATGTGACACTTGCTAGGTTTTGCAGTAAGTTTAAACCGGCGTAGCCGTTCCAACAGATTACGTAGAGCCTTAATAGACCTGTACAACTAACTACGATAACGACTATGACTTCAGAATAAATTCTAAGCACGAGAAAATGTTGGGGGCTGATCTCAAAGTTGTATAACAACCTGGATTTTAGTAGGCTCAGAGGGGTTTGTGTAGAAAAAAGCCAATAAAAAATCAAAATAAAAAATTACATATTATTTCTATTTCATTTCCGTCAATATAATTATATATACGTCATATGCATCGACCTTTCCGACTATTTTTTCTCAACACAGTCTTCGATACAACCACCCAGACTCGGCTGGAGTTTTAAAGGGGCTTGCCTGAATAAGTGATCACTAAAAACGTTTTGAGAGGAGGGTACACATCAGATGCAGATCCAAGATTTTGGTTTGAGCATTTGTGTGTGGGAGGGGAGGAGGCGGGGGCAGCGGAGGCTCTTTCGGAAGAAAATGTCATTCTACATGACGTTTAGTGAATTCTGTTAAATCCATGATAACTAACAGTAGGAATGGCGCGCGCCCCAGGTAATCCGTCATGCATGTTATACTTGTGGGATTTTAGGGGGTCGGGGTGCTGGGTTTGCCTTATCCCTGAATCCGCCTTAGTACATGATAAATGCACTTTTATCCCCTATGTCTTACCTTACAATTGCCGCAGTATCCGGGATAGTAAAGACGCTGCGTCTCAAATTGTCTCGCCTCTCACTCCTGCGGGTGCGAATCCCACTGGGAGCTCGAATTGTCAAGTGACAAGTGTCAATTCTTAATGTGTTTTTTTGTGGTGTGGAAAAATATTGATATTTCCTATTTAAGATGGTCTAAATATAATGAGTGAAACTAAAACTGCCCCTTTTTTACAAGAATATTCATTGCGGGACAGGAATTTGTGCTATCCTAGGTTGCGCACCAGGATACATTTAAAGAGTCAAACGGCAATTTTGCTATTTTTTTAAGTCACGGCATTCTGTATTTTTTGCTTTTTTTTTTTTTTTTAACTTTTTACACACTTGAATAGTGCAAATAAATAATTTACATATTCCTAACTATTGATTATTTTGCAACAATACATTTTTTAAACCAATGGTAGTACTGAAAACTCAAATTGTACTACCTTTTATTTCAACATCTGACTTTACTGAATACAAAACCCTGTGGGGTTTTGAAAAACTGAAAGATCGTGCAGCGCGTGCGCTTATCGCCTTGAATGCACACTAGAACAATCAAATTGATCAGCTAACTGGATGAGGCCGCCACTATTGTAGGTTAGTTTTGTCTTTTACAATGTATGTAATACATGATTGCTCATTTATTAAGGAATTGTTTCGCATTTTCTTTGGCGTTTATGCGGCTTTAAACGTCAATAGTAAATGGCGTAATCCACGAATCGCGTTAGTGCTTTATGGTAAATTTGCCATTGATTACCGACGTACAGGTCTATTGAAGTTGGGAATGTTTTGTCGCTAATATACATATAATAGTAATGATTACATGCTACAGTAGACTGGTTTATGAAAACGTCATTTCAGCAAGTGAAATGGTAACCTTTCAACATTACAAAATATGTGTTTATACCATTCAAGTTTTTCAGACGAGTTCTCTAGGAATTCAAGTTGTAAAACATGCTTGTTGCCACTTACATGAGCCACAGTCTGTTAACCATAGGCAGATATAAAACCCATATAAGAGTCAAGAATAAAAGTATTGAGCCGTGAAGTTGGGACAATTTTATTTGAAATTCAGATTTATATGGTGTTTGTTTAATGTGTATAAACGGTAAATACTTATCTAACGATATAAAATTGAAATGCACATATGCTATTCAATTACAGAGTTACAAGCTACTACAGAATCGTGTATAAAGGCTGTTACTTTTGTATTACAAAGCTGTATATATTACACGGCTTTTTATCAGTGGAGCTACCTCCGTTTGGAGGTGAACGCACAAGTGCTCCATCGCCTCTTCCGAGGGACTTCCAACGCCGTAAACCTTCTCGAAAGATGTCTAATTTGACGTCAGGGACTTTTATCCCTTTCGAACTTTGCTGTTTTTCTCAACCTGATCGTCGCCACCGACGTTTTCCCCATTTCTTGGCTTATTTAAGCTACATATTGACATGAACACATCAAATATCAACCAGTAGGTGTCCGTATATTGCCTGTTGACAAAATAATAACACGGAGAACGTTTTACTGGGAGAAATACGCGATTTCCTAAAAAAGATAGCTCCAATGTCATAGAGATAGTTCCATTGCTATGGAGATACATGTAGCACCAATAACAACTTCAGGATGTCAATTTTTATATCTGCGCATGACATTTTTGTTTAAAACACTATTTACGTACCAAAATCATTCATACCCTATTGAATTTTACCAAAATTATCCGCCCTTTTATACTTAAAATTTCTTTTCTCATTTATTAGATTTTCAGTTAAAATGAATTTAATAAATTAAAAATAATTCTGTTAAAATGCATAAAAGAGTTATGGTGTTTGTCACATATGGTTGTGTAATGATGATACATACATCAGTAGGAACGCCAGCCCTATGGCGTAGGAATATTTATCAAACAAGGTCACGTGATAAAATCGATAACAAAATGACATTATTGGGAAAATTGTCACTGGTCAGATTTATTCACCTCTTATTTATAAACTGTGATTATGACAAAAAACAATCGAAGATCGTTGTTAAAGTAATAATATTCACAAACTACATTGGTTGAACATAATTGGTGTACACTTTGTGTAATTCCCATTAATAGTTAAAGGTATTTTTCAAAGGGATGAATTTAGGTTGTTTTAAGGTTTAAATTGCCAAAAATGCGCTTTTAAATCAAAATCGATTTATTTCGTCATTTTAGAAGCGAGAATAAAAACAAATGCATGTACGCATAGATAAATCTTTCCTCTTTCCATATGCAAAATTTGAATGAAATCGGAGACAAGTACTTTTTTTCCCCCAAAATTAACTAACATGACCCACGGACTCAAAGACGGCATAACGCATATACATTTACAGACCCGACTGGGTACACAAAAAATGAAATAATTCCATTGTTTCAATACATATATTTCAAATGTATGTATCCATGCATTCCAGATTAAATTTCTGATCTATACATGCTTTTGGTTTATGCCGGAGTGCTCGGAATAGGTTTTAACAGACCAAATTGCAACGGTACGTCGGGAAAGGAAATGAGGATGGTGAAAACATATATTGCAGTGCTAATTTTCTGAATCCGAAAAAATTGCAAAAAAATGAAGTTTTAACAACGAGAATGATTTTTTTTTCTTGAAAGTGTTCATTGACATGTCTACTATTAAAAACCAAAATTTAAAGTAAATCAGAAAAAAGTACTTTTTTTCCCCCAAAATTAACAAAGTACACCGTGTTCGCTAAAATATGAACAATCGCCTTTCGAAGTTAATGTACACGCGGGATATAAAACCATGAAATTGTGAAATCCTTTCTAAGAGATATATTGATTTCAACATTGTTCTGTATTTAATGAATTATTAGAGTAGAATGTTCTCAGTTTTTTTCAAGGACACCATTACGGTAGTATCCATGCAACCCCGCCCTTCATGCCACCACCACCACCCTCTATACCGTATTGATTAAGTTGTTTATTGCTGCGAATGCGCAGTTTTAATCAAATTCGATTTATTTCATCATTTTAGAACCGAAAAAAGCATGTACGCGTAAATACATTTTTCCTCTGTAGATATGTAAAAAAAAACAAAAACGGAGGCAAGTTCTTTCACCCTCCCCCCCCCCCCCACACCCGAAAATTAACGAAGTACACCGTAATCGCTTAAATACGCCGATTCCACGTTCAAAATCGATGTTCGCACGGAATAAAATTGTGGAATTATGAATTAATTTATAAAGATAAATCGATTTCAGCATTGTTCAGTAGTTGTTATATTATTGATGTAGTATGTTCACAGTATTTACGAGAGCAACATTACGGTAGTATGACTGTATCCCTCCATTACCCCGTCGGCTTCCCCACCAACGCACACAGTACGTTGTGTATTGCTGAGAATGCGCCTTTTATTTAAATCGATTTATTTCGTCATTTTAGAAGCGAGAATAAAAACAAAATCATATAGCTACATCTCTCCTCTGTATATATTTGAATTTCAATAAACGGAGACAAGTACTAATTAAGTAACAGGGCCTTCCGACCCAAGACGGCAACATTCATATTCATTTAAAAAGACCACCGGCTACAGAAACAAATAATTTTGTTATGTAAACACATATATTTAAAGTGTATGTGTCTATGTATTTTACACTAAATTTTTGATCTATACATGCTTTGGGTTAATGTCAGAGTTAATTTTCGAAATCAGAAAAAGCGATAAACTAATATAAGTTTAACAGGCAGAAAGAAGTATATTCTTTTAACTGTTCGTTTGAAACTGAGGGGGCGACTCGAGTAAATGACTGACGAGTAACAGACATAATACTGTCATTAACAAACATGATTTTGTGTAAACTCGAAGATTGCATAACATAAATATGTGCACATGAAATTGTGTCAATGGTTTGTGGTGTTGTGAAACACTGTACGCGTGAATCCGAAAAGTGCGGGTCTGTTATCTTTATAGGGCATATATAGTTATATTATAACATGTGTGTTGTACCATATGCTTATCCTTGTTTATAAATGTTTGATAATGGATGTCAGCAGGAACTTGACTTTTGACCTAAAAATCAAACGGATCATCCTCTTTCCACTGTCCACCAATGAAGTTTTATGAAATTTGCTTTAGGTAAAAGGAAACACTGCGTGGACAAGACTTTTCATTTTCCGGTCATGGTAACGGACCTTTCAACTACTGACTTCAAAATAAACAGGGATTATTCACCAAAGGCAGTCAAAGTATGACGTTTTATGAAATTAGCTTTAGAGAAAGTAAAAAAGAGTTTCATTACGGACATTATCCGGTCTGTGACCTTGACCGTTGACCCACTCACAATCAAAAGGATCACCCTCTCGCCAGAAGCAATCCATCCATTAAGTTCATGATATTTGACTTACAGTTTACAACATTTTACATTATTATGTTACGGTGACAATGATCTTTGACCTAATGACATCAAAATCAAAAGGCATCATTCTCTCACCAAATGCACTCAAACCATGAATTTTTATGAGATTTGCTTCTGGGGAAGTGCACAGTGCAGACAAGTGTTTTCATGATCATTATTGGGTCACGGCGCCCTTGACCTTCAATATTTGATATGCACATACTGATGCTTCTTACAAAGTTTCGTAAAAATCCAACAAATAGCGCAGACAAGATTTGTGACGGACGAACGGAAAAGCCAAATATAATCTGTCTCACCTACCACTTTGTGGTGGAAGACATATTTATCATGTTTATAAAGACAATATTTTAGTTCATATGTATACTTTATTAAGCAAATAATTAAGCGAACATAAACTTCAGCATTGACTCTGGCCAGTGGTGTACATGGAGTCTTCTTCCACATGACGTGCAGCCTGAAAGAAAATAAAAAGTAAAAATAAGTCGCGTACAGTATTCAATTTGAATCAGGTGTTGCTAGGGGGAGCTAGGGCATGTTAAGGGGAATGGGACAGTTTGACACAATGGGCTAGCAGGATACATCGAAGTAAACCAGTAGCCCCAGTAAGACTTGAATCCGTGTTCACTTGATTCAAAGCCGATATGCTATAAACGTCCCTTGACCAAAACTGAGTAAATGGCACATCAAATAAAGGGTCAATACATATCATATTGAGTATCATACGAGTATATGATTGACCTGACATGATTACAGAACAATTTTAATGTATTTTTCACCCAACAGTACTACAGCAAGAATCTATTATAAGGAAAGTTAAATCTGACAGATGGTGCAATGCTCTATAAGCCATTTTTACTAGAAGGGGAATAAAATACAACTCTTGCCAAAAATCTAAAATTGTTTAATTTTACACGTTTTGTTGATAGAATATTTTACTTTAATGACTTAGTAAGGTCATTTTACATGGGGAGAAAACATTAATATACAACTATTTATTTTCTATCTCAAAACCTGGTGATGCCGCTAGTTTTAGTAATAAAACACGATTAAATAGGGCAGTTGAGAAGACACTTTTGTAGATGTGTGGTCTGTTCTGATGTGAAAATGTGTAAAACAGACACAATATTGAAAATTTGCTCTGTGTCCCTTTAATAAATTGGGGACCCATCACATAGACCATAATAATATTGTAATTAGTTCATGTTAAAGGGACACACGGCACTCTTGAAGTATTTATCAAGCATTTACATTAGCATCTCCATTTGTTAACCTGGTAACATTTTAAATTTAAACCTGCTTGCATTAAAAATTAAATAAAAGTGTTTCATTTTGTCTTCGTTATTCTATCAAATACTTAACTATATTATAGGTGCACTGTTATCAACAGTTCTGAACTATTCTAATTAATACTATTAATGATCCCTAATGCAAATTATGCAGAAAAAATGACCGAAACTCCAGAAGTTTAAAAAAAAAAGATTGCCTAGTGTCCCTTTAACACAACTTGTTTTCGCATGTATCCAGTACATGTAGTTTACACGAGCTCATATGACAATCACGCTGCATTATCACCGAAAACATTTTTTACTGTAACTTTGAACAGCACCGTGCAAGCATAACACAAGCTCCATTTAAAGAACTACACAAGTGTAAACATTTTTTAAAAGGGCTCCCACCTCAAAATGATCAAATGGCATTTAACTCGGCTTGACATTCTGAAGTCGTCAGTATCAATTCACTTAGAATTGCTCAAGGGCACGATTCACATTTGAGGCCTCTCTGAAAAACAACATCAATCCAATGTCAATGATCAAACAGACAGAGTTTATCCTTTGTTATACATAATGTAACATATTTATAAAGGAAAACTCAAAACTCTACTAACTGTCATGGATATATATATACACATGTGTATGTAGATCTATGTTACTGTACATAAATATTAATCTGACATGTCAATGGCTGTTTACATTATTTCGATGGTAGTTGTATCGAGTATGTATTCACGAATGCGCGCTACAATGGGGATAACATAACGATAAAGAGACAACGCTAACAATTTACATTCATGAATCTGAGGGGTGGGGGTGGAGGGGGTTTCTAGTTTCCTTACCCCCTCCTTGTTTTCGGTATTCAAGCTCCATCTACCCACCCCCATCCTCCCAATATAAACCGTACTTGGGTGGGCGGGGGTGCGGGAGACATTGATAGCATTTCTACTAGTAATTGTTTTATTCCACGAAACGTTCTACAGTTTACAGTACATCCAGTTACTGGAAAGATCGGAGTACACGAAAAATATAAACTTTCTATTATACAGTATACGCCACTTTTTTAGGCACTATATGTGGCTTATGTCTAAATATGTACGATCTAAAAGTGGTGTGTACTGTTTATTAACAAACACATTTTAATGATAAAACAAATACCTTGATCATGGACCTCTAGCAGCAGACAGTAATCCCAAATCCAATTTGACCAACATGTCAATTTCACGTGTCAAGTTATGTCACGGTGACCTGTCAGTCACCAACACCGCATCGTGTTGACACATAATGGGACGTTATTTCGTCCGGTAAGGTATTAGTTTTTACATAATCTACGGTATGAAACACTGTACGCGTGTTGTTAGACTCCATAGGTACCCGTAGTGCTCGCCGAGGTAGCGCGCCCAATTTCGGGTGTAAAAAAATGGCGTCTGTTTTAATTGAAAATTCGTAAAATAGTCCGTAAAATACAAAGAAATAGTCCATGTTCGCGGAGTTAAAATGCAAACAGAACTGATATGTTATAGGTCCGTGGCGTTCCTACTGCATATGCCAAGTTTAAAAGGTTTTGGTCAAATGTTGTTTGGAATATGCCTGTACATTTTAACAGAAAAATCTAATTAAAAAAAAAGAGATTATTCAGACAAAATACAGATCTTGTCATATACCATTTTGTAATAATAAGGAACAAGTGTGCCAAGTTTCAAAGCTTTGGGATAACGATATTTTGGGAAACGAGGAAAATATAAATTAACTTCAACAAAAATGTCAAAACGCGTAGACGAACATACATACATACATACAGACAGCCAGACAGATAGATTTGTTAATCCGGCTAAAATCTGTCAACAACAGACATATTTGCATGAATGTGATGATGTCATATACGAAACCAGTACATAGTTGATGCACCAATGATGTTGGTATGTAAATTGTGTTTAAAACAACAAATACACAGTGGTAAAACAATGACGTCCTTGTCATTCTTGTTATCTCCAAAGCACTGGAACTATCTCTGTGGCATTGGAACTATCTCTGTGGCATTGGACCTATCTCTTTTAAGAAATCGCGTATTTCTCCCCCCTGAACGTTCTCCGTGTTAATATCTTGTCAACAGACAATATACGGACACCTACAGGTTGATATTTGATGTGTTATGTCGATATGTAACGTAAATAGGCAAACATATGGGTAAAAACGTCCGTGGCGACGATCAGGTTGAGAAACAATTGCAAAGTTCGAAAGGGCTAAAAGTCCCTCGCGTCAAATTAGGCATCTTTCGAGATTTTTTGTTCGCCGTGTGTGAATTTAAACATAATTCCCGGATTTTTCATATCAAGGCAAATAAAAAGAATTAACGAAGAAATAGCAAGTATATCAACATTGTTTGCCTTTATTTTTATCTTTGGAACTACCTCGGAAGTGGCTATAGAACACTTCTGCGTACACCTCCAAATGGAGGTAGCTTCACTGATTACCAGCCGTGTATTTGTGAAATAAAGATTAGAAGTACTCACCTGCGCTCGGGATGTGCTGTATATATCTATAGTTTGCTTTCCACCGGAAAACCAAGACAATGCTACGTATCCGTCACCGGAAGTATATATGTTATTTAATTAATAACCAATTTAGAATTTTACAACACACACAATGCTCCGCTTCATAGGTTTTATTTTTCCGAAGACAGTCTAATATACAATGTTGCCTATACCTGTATACGTATGCACCCGTTTCATTGTAAACACAGTGATTATATAAAGTTACCTATACCTGCATAGGTATGCACCCGTTTCATTGTAAACACAGTGATTCAAGTGTTATCAACGAACGATCTACTCCGATATATATCATATAACGTCTGCCTATTCAATACTGTTATAATTAAAGCATTTAAAGGGACACATGGCAATCTTGATTTTTCAAAAACTCGCGGTGTCCCGTTAGTTTTTATACACAACATGCATTAGTTCAATCATTAATAATAATTATAAGTAGCTAAGAAAAGTAAAAATTCTAAATTTTATTTAATGATATGCAAGCCGGTTTAAAGTCAAAAATGTTACTTCATCAATAAAAAGAGAAGCCAATATTGATGTTTGATAAAAATAAGATTGCCGTGTGTCCCTTTAAGCATAACTTCCTAGATTCCAGCTGGCTTGCGGAACGTCGATGGTTCGACCCAGGTGCCCGTCCGTGCACGAAAATTGCCCGGAGGGGCACCTGGGGTCTTCCTCCACCAGTGGAAGCTGGAAAGTCGCAATATGACATTAGCGACTATAAAATCCAATTCAATTCAATACTTCCTAGATTAGCAGTAGGAACGCCAGTCCTTAGATTAGCAGTAGGAACGCCAGCCCTATGGCGTAGGAATATCGATCGTGATAAAATGACATTCTCGGCAAAATTGACACTGATGAGATTTTTACACCTATTATCCACTCTATACAATGTGCGAATACGTAACCTGTATTTTAGCATAACTAGACACAATATCTGTGTCTATTGTTCAAAGCAGAAGAAATCATTTTTTAAAAAAGCCGAATTAAACTTCCTTCAAATCCATTTCGCATGTTGGTTGTTCGTTTTATACGTAGTACGGTATATGACAATAAGCCCGTGTAAAGGTTGTATTCCTGCACGATAAACCGGTTCTTCTATTACACATATTTAAGCAGTATACATTTTTGACGATTTACGTACTGTTTAAATATATGTTTGCTATGTTTTAAATGTTGTAAATGTAGCGTATGATGTATCTCTTCCATTAATTCCAATATATTGTCTCCGATTTTGTCTTTAGGACGTTATAGAGTAATTTATAATTTTGAAAGGTAAGTGTTTGTTCATGTATTATTTTAACGATGCGTATGTTTTTTTCAACAGTCCTCTCTCATACTCTGTTATTAGGTGAGGCTTAGAAAAGGAGCATGGCTAATAACTGATCGTTTGTAAAAATTATATATTGCTCTGTAAACCATCTCATCATATCATGTATGCCATCTAGTTTAATACGTTCCAAAATAATGATGCTTGGCTGTTTGGGTGATTGGTAGTGTACGTTATTTTCAGCACATTTTAGGCTATATATTTTTGTAGTAGTGGCAGACCACCCACTTTTCCCTACAAGTTCATGTAGTGTCAATAATAAATTCCATTGGCCTTTATATAGTGATGCCCTAACGCTTGGTCGAGCATTCAAGGCGTATTCCCTGTTGAGAAAACCCCTCTGTTTTAGTCGGTATTTCTTATCGTAATCCTTACCGTAATCGTTACCGTAGTTAGTTGTACAGGTCTACTATGGTCTTCAAATGTTGTTGTAAACACCAGGATGTCATCTACAAAACTGTCTGTGTTGGACAAATCCTTCAGGATCTTTCTCATCAACCTACAGAATGTTGCTGGGGCGTTTACGAGACCGAAGGGCATGACCTTGAACTTGAAAAGTCCTTGCGAAGTTTCGAAAGAGGTCATCTCTTTAGCTTGGTCTGAAAGTGGGACTTGCCAATAACCTTTACTGAGGTCGAACTTGGAGAAATACGAATATCCCGCAAGTTTAGAGAATACCTCCTCAATATTAGGCTTTGGCTCTGCATCAAAGATGGTCCGTTTATTTAGCTGTCTAAAATCGATGCAGAATCTAATTGACCAATCCTTCCTCTTAATAAGTACGACTGGGGATGAAAATGGGGCGTTTGAAGGTTCGATGACACCCAATTTCAACATGTCTTTCACCTCCTCATCAACAATTGATCGGGAGTGAAATGGAATGGGATACCCCTTAATTCTAATTGGTTCCCCTGATGTGAGTACAATATCATGTTGCACTCCATCTGTCTGTCCAGGGTTTTCGGACAAGACATCACTGAACTCCGGGAGTAAACTACCCATCTCCCGTTGCTGCTCTACACTAAGCATGCCCGATATGTCTACATCGGCTGCTGTCTCCTTACCTACACTAGTGGGAAAATACATGGGACTAGTGTCCTCACTACTGTCTTCCTCACTATCCTCAATAACTGCCACATTAACTACGGTTAACACCCCTTGTTGCACATTATCGGTTCTACTGATATACACTTTCAGCATATTCGCATGAAAGGTCTTTAACTTTCCGTTTATCTCGATACGGTAATCCATAGTGTTCACTATCCCTCTAACGTAAAACGGACCTTTCCATTGTAACAACAACTTGTTATTGTCGGTCGGGAGTAACAGTAACACCTGGTCATCTATCTTAAACTTCCTAGCTCTAGCTTTCTGGTCATAGTACCGTTTATACTTGGTACCTGCCTTAACTAACTGATTTTGAGCTATCTTACAAGTCTCCTCTAGTTTCTCCTTCAGATCTAAAACATACTGATATGTAGTCTTAACCTCATCACTATCTACTTCACCTACCCACATCTCTCTAAGACTCCTCATGGGACCTCTAACTGATCTACCGTACAATAACTCAAACGGAGAAAATCCTAAACTCTCTTGTGGAACCTCTCTAAATGCAAACAATAAAGCATTGAGATACTTGTCCCAATTTTTGGGTTTCTCTGTACACATACGCCGTAACATTTGCTTTAACGTCCCGTTAAATCGTTCGACTAACCCGTTACACATAGGGTGATAAGGTGTTGTCATGATTTGACGCAAAGACAATAACCTGCTTACTTCAGCCATAAGTTCTGACGTAAACTGTGACCCACAATCAGTCAGCATTTCCTCTGGTACACCTAGCCTACTGAACATATCAACTAATACCTCAGCTACTCTCTCAGTTTCAATTGAGGGCAATGCTACTGCCTCCGGATACCTAGTTGCATAGTCTACCATGGTTAAAATGTACCTATTTTTCCTATCTGACACTGGAAAAATTGGCCCAATTATGTCGATGGCTACCCGCTTAAATGGTGTATCTATCAGTGGCATCTGACCTAAATGCACTTTGGTCACTCGACCTTTTGGTACTGTCCTTTGGCATACATCACAGGACCTACAATACCTAGTTACATCTCCACTAACGCCTGGCCAATAACATTCTGCCAATACTCTATCTGACTTTTTTTGTTACGCCTAAATGACCTCCCATAATCGACTCATGAGCTTCCTTAAGCACTGTCGTTCTATACTGGGTAGGTACCACTAATTGGTGAAACTGTCTACTACCACTATCTTCAAGTTCTCTGTACAATAACCTATTATTATGTACAAACTTACAACTACCGGACCCTTTACACTTCTTCACTACACCATCCTTGGCCTTCACTTTACAAGGACCTAATGACTCGTCTTGAGTTTGTGCTTCTACAAACTCCGCTTTGGATATGTCACCTACGGCTGCAGGAACCTTTAATTTTCTATAAGCCTGAGCTTGCTTCTGAACCTGCGCTCTAGTCTCTACTGCATTACTTATGCTACTCCTAAAATCGGACATTACCGGAAGTGCTGAACCTTCTATGTTCCCTATCGTTAAATCATACATCGGGTCGTCCATACATAGTGCCTCTGTAGTCCCTTTAAAGAAAGGTGTATCTACATCTATTCTCGCTATTGACACGTGCTCTACCGACTTATTTATCAACATACACGGTGACTATTTACCTACCAACTGGTCATCCGTAACTAAACTACGCCTAACTACCACACCTGTACAACCTGTAGCCCTCATTACAATTACGTCCGTGCCATTTACTCTACCATCTGCCGTTGGAAGATTTGCATACGGAAAGAGACATGTTCCGATCTTCGCCATTACGCCATCCGATCTAACACAACAGCTACTACTCTCGGTTTTAATAACCGGACTATTACTACCTCTGCCTCTACCTCTACCTCGGTTTTGACCATCTCTACCTCTACCAAAATTCCATGGGTTGTTAAAACTTTGGTTCGGACTCCCTCCATTGTTGTCCCCTCTACTATGGTCACTAAAATTGTCTACGACAGCGGACACTTTCACCGCTTTCCTACACTCATGTGAAGCATGATTCCCATTACAGTGACGACAACGAATAAAAGGTCTACCTATGTTACCACTATTGCTACCTCCTCTAGCACCCATCGAACTACCTCCACCTCTATAGTTTCCACTCTGGCCTTTCTGTTTATTACTATGATCATCCGCTTGCCTATCTCTAAAAGTTCTGTCTTTCGACACTACATTATGAGCTCCACCTCTAGCCTCGGCAAACTGATCTGCTTGTGTTGCCATTTCTTCTACACTAGCTAATTTTCTTTCTTTCAGAAATAAAAACAGATCTCTACTACAAACATTGAATAGCTGGTCCCGCAACAAGAAATCTATGAGGCCCTGATAAGTCTGCGCTACCTTGCCTAACTCTAACCACCTAACTAAGTAATTTCTAGACTTACTAATAAACTGAATAAATGACTCGCCTTTCTCAGGCAAACAAGCTCTAAACCGCTTTCTAAAACCTTCTTCCGTTAACTCAAATCTCTTTAGCAGAGCATCCTTTAACTTGTCATAGTCAAGAGAATCTACACTAGGTAATCTAGAAAATACATCTAAGGCCTTGCCTCTCAATAACGCACTTAAATGAACTGCCCACTTATCTTTGGTCCATTCCTGTAACTCAGCATAACGTTCAAACCGTAACAAGTAACTGTCCATGTTATCTTTGTCAGCATCAAAGTATGGTAACTTCGGACCTTTTACCTTCTCAGAATGCCTATCTTTCCCTACAGTTCCACTGTCCTTACTATGTGTCTTAGCTGCTTCCAACTCTAAAGCTAACTTATGATCAAACTCTGATTTCTCCCTCTCCATCATTGTCTTAGCCTTAGCTAATCTACCATCTGTTTCGAACCTCTCATGTTCTAACTCTTGCTTCTCCCTTACTATTCTACTTTCATCATCTCGTTTCTCCTTAGCTAACCTACCTTCTTCATCTAGCTTCTCTTTAGCTAATCTACCTTCTAATTCTAGCTTCTCTGTAGCTAGTCTACTTTCTAATTCTAACTTCTCTGTGGCTAGTCTATTTTCTTCATCTCGCTTCTCTTTAGCTAATCTACTTTCGAATTCTAAGATCTCTTTAGCTAATCTACCTTCTAATTCTAGCTTCTCTTTATCAGCATCTAGCTTCTCTTTAGCTAATATACCTTCTAATTCTAACTTATCTTTAACTAATCTACTTTCTTCATCTCTTTCCTGTTTTGCTAATTCTCTTTCCTTAAGTATAAATTCCCTTTCCCTAGCCTGTTCGTCTTTAACAAAGGTTCCAAGCTCCTCTCCAGCATAACCTAACTCCTTACCCATTTCCGTAAGTTCCTTTATGGACGTCATGGTTATAGACATTGTGGAATATTCACTACAATAATTACAATACACAAGTCACTAATAATTCTTTTCAACTAACTACTAATGGTAAGTCACTGTGTCCTCAGTAAATACATGGACATCATCATAGGATAAGCTAACTACTAACGGTTATGTATAGATAGTATCTAGCTTCCACAAAACATATACACTACATAAAATATCTATATTTGATATTGAACATAAACCTTAAACAATCATAAAAATGTGTATAACATGTACATGTATATTTACCTCTCCTATCAATATAAGTATACTCGAGTGTCACAACATGAGTAGAACGTCTTGTTCGCCAACCTAATTGGATACTATTGGTATATCAAGGGAGGTAAAACAAACACTCAAAGTATTGAGCAAAGGTGCCTCAGACCCAATCGTGTAGACCACTGCGACCTCGTGCCAAGTGTAGCAGATTTGATTTTCAGTAATATGTCAGGCAGGCAATGTTGTTTTGCCTCTTTTGAATTGGTCACGAAAATGAATATACGAACTATCGATAAATGAAGTATTGAGGAGTATTACCTCCAGATCACCCTGATGATATTCATAAGAACTTGCTGTGTGTGAATATTGCTTTATCCCATTCGCGTGCACTTGATAAATAATTTATAAATCCACAAAATTGGAGAATTCAATCACTGTTTACTAAATTTGGAGCCATTTTTATGCTACTTCCGTTTTATGCTGGTTCCATGCTCCTTTCGATCTGTTAATGTTTAAATGTTAAGAAGCCTGGGACCAGACAATTGTGCACTAAAAGTGGAGATTAAAGGGAGGTTATTACTGCTATTTTGATATTTGATATGTGATCCTGTTGGAGAATCGTAAGGATATGGTTTAACTTTGCTTTTTCTGCATAAATGTCTAATTTATTTTATGTCTGATAACTTTAGTTAATATTGTAAATATTACATTATCCATTCGAACATTTATTATAAAGTACCATTTAGAAAGTTATTTGAACTAGGTATATATGCTTTAATTTTCTAATACATGATTGGCAAGGATTACTGATAAGTAAGTGCCCTCAGGACGCCGTTAGGTGTCATATAACGTTAGACCTGACTGTACAAAACCCCGTTAGGGATCTGTCTTACTTGAATATTAATTAAATTTAGAGAATAAGCTATGACATAATTTTAGATTCCTGTTGATTAAAATAAGTATTAGTATCTTTATAGAGTATATTTTGAGATTAACTGGGATAATAAAATTTATGTTGAACACATCTGCGATTTTGTCTATTCCTGACCGTTGTTTATTCCTGACCGCCTAAACAATCCACACCCCGTGTACGAATCTGGGGAGAAGTAGCCTCTCTCGTGGGATATAGCACTACCAGGTTAGGTTACATCTTAAGTGATCGGGCGTGGTACTGTTTATGCCTGATATAACTGGTCGCAGACCCGTAATATCAGATTGTTCGTCGTACAGACATACACATACATACAAATACTACCAATAACATTGCTTTGCCCGGTTGCTCATAAGCGACTAGACAAGGTCCTGTTTATGTTGAGCATAACTTGTCATAGACTGGTAATGCTAATTCGCTTGTCGTCGAATCACGCACTCACTCACACATTCAAAACGGCTACATTTTGGCGCTGCGAGCAGGGTGTGGAAATTGTTAAGGCTAAAGGAAGGCGATAAAGTTGCAGATGTGTAAACAAATGTAGTATTTATTACGTAAAGTAAGATTAAATAATATAGTTAGAAAGGTATATTTATAGTGTTTAGTCTTTAGCGTTCAATATGGATGTAAATTACTTTGATTTTGACCAGGGTTTTCTTCGCACGCCTACCCCTGACCGGAATACGTATAACCCGTATAATCCCGCGTCTCAGACTCGTTCTTTGTCTATGAGTAGTTACGCACGCCTCCCGTCCCCCACTACTGGGAGAAATCTATTTCCAAACAGTAACCCAGTTACAGATTTAAGGGCAGGGCAGACCAGGCAGTACGACTCGGGTATTCTATCTCCTGCACGTGTCACAAACACTCCTGATCATAGTAGTGAGTGTTCGATTCTCGCAGCTTCGACAATTCCAACCAAATCACATGTGCAGGGTGCTGAGACTCCTAAGCGAGTCACATTTGATAGCACTCCTCAACACTTTGACGGTGATGAGTTTTGGCAATCGTGTCTGCGAGAGAGTTTTGTATCACCAATACATCCTGGTTTTAATACTCAACATACTGGAGAACGTTCTCCTTGGTCCCCTGTTAGTTATACTGGGAATAGGACACCCTCCAATAGTAATTTGGTATCCCAAGTACCGTTGGTGGATTATGGGGCGAGTGGGCCTTTATGGATCAATGCCGATATGGGTATTACCTCGCACAGGCAGGAAACGCCCCTTTGCCAATGTCATCAAACACGTCATGAGCACTCGTGTTTTGAGGGAAGTAACAACCCATGCTATATAGATAAGTCTCAAATGAATATAAATCCCGCCAGTCTAAGCAATGAATCATTGGTCACATGTCGATCAGATAAAAATCCCCAAGATATGTTAACATCTCCATGTCCACCGGCAATAGGAAGCAAACAGGTATCGTCAACACCATGTAGTGTATCCCACCCGTGGGCATCATGCCAACATGCACGCCAATTGGTGCACCCAGGTGCATTTCCACCTAATCTGCTACCTTCACAAATAGTGGTGTCAGGCCAACCTATTGCTCCAACTATGGGTCTCAGAGCACCCCAATGTCAACCAACCATGGTTACGGCTGAACCTAAATCGTGCCATAAGGAACCTGTAGCTCCTCCCTCATATAATGGTACGGGGAAATGGAACACTTTTATAATTAAATTTGAAATGGTAGCGGATTTAAATTCGTGGAGCGACGAAATGAAATGTAAACGGTTAATGATATGTCTAGAGGGAATTGCAGTCGAATTCATTGAAACTCTCCAAGTTAGACAAACTAAGGACTTCGGTTTGCTTAAGACTGCTCTGACGCAGAGATTTGGCACTACATACAATGAATATTCCTATGTAACCCAGTTTAAAGCAAGGCGTCGCAAAGATGATGAAAATTTAGATCTCTTCATGCAAAATTTACAGAGTTTGGCCGAAAAGGCTTACCCAGACGAGAGGGGTAAAACTTATTACAGTATAGTTTGCGATCAATTTATTGAAGGTGTAAGCGATAGTGAATGTAGGAAACATTTGAAACTAGAAATGTCAAAATGTCAAGAAAATAGTAGCGATCGCTTGCGCTACGTGACTCGTTTAGCTAGTAATTACGAAGCTATATCGGCAGACCAGCATGGTAAAAAACCCAAGATCGAGGATTTAAATACAGCCACACGGCGTGATCCGCAAACACGCCCGTGGCCGGTACTAGATAATAATTATTACGAGGTACAAGGGCCAGGAAATCAAAATTATAATCGGCCAGACTGGCGAAGGCCTAGGCCAATAATTTGTTATGAGTGTGGGGAGGAGGGACATATAGCGTCGCGGTGTCCAAGGAAAAGAAACCGCCCGAACCAGGGAAACTATTAAGGGCTGATCTAGGGGTCAATAGAGCAGCCTTAAGAGATAAAGGACCACCTAAACATGTAACGTTTAAGCAGGAAATAAATCAAATAAAGGATAAACGGTTGTCTGTTAGTGATGGCAAGGGATTGGTAAAGAACAATTTGAGTAGTGAAATAGGGGGGCCCGAGCCAAAGACACAGGGACCTGAGGTTTTGAATGGGAATTGTCAAATGGGTATCCCAAGGGTTGATAACGTGAGTTTGGGGAATAAATTGACAATTAATTTAGAAACAGACCCGCCCATTGACAGTAATGGCTTGATGGTAGAGCCACTTATTACCCATAAGACAGTGCTGGAGCAGCTCCCATCAGAGATTAAAGTAGACAGGGATATGGGTGTAAGGTGTGAGGTTGTTGCGGCTCCCACACAGCAGGACGAAACTCAGAACACAGAGTCGGTGAGTAACACTTTCGCTAATAGGCCCATTAGTCTGCAGGTAATGGATGATCAAAGTACCGAGAGTACTATCAAACCAGAACCTGTAGCGCTGAATGTGTCGGCTCCCATACAACATGGTAAAGCTCAGTACACTGAATCAGAGAGTAACCCTTTCGCTAATGAGCCCTCTAGTCTGCAGGTAATGGATGATCAAAGTACCGAGAGCACTATCAAACCAGAACCGGGAGCGCCGAATGTGTCGGCTCCCTTACCACATGGTAAGGCTCAGTACACGGAATCAGGGAGTAGTCCTTTCACTAATAAGCCCCCTAGTCTACCGGTGATGAATGATCAAAGTACCGAGAGTACTATCGTTCAAGAACCTATAGCACTGAATGTGATTACTAAGGCCTGTTGGTATTTTCATGCTAAGATCGCAAATGTAGAGACACCAATCCTGTTTGATACGGGGTCCTCAGTTAGTATTATCTCTAAAGAAATGTACAATCAATTGCAGGTTAAAATTCCTTTGACTCCTGTTTCTGCGGGCTTGGTAGCGGCCAATGGTACTAAATTAGAGATTTTAGGCCAGGGCACCTTTAAGTTTGAAACCTCGGTGAAAACTTATGACTGGAAATTCTTAGTCGCAAATATAGAAGGGAATACGAGTATAGTAGGGCAAGATTTTATTGAGACCCAGGGCAAGTCACTCACATGGAAAGATCTTAAATGGCATACCAAGGCAGGGGTAATACAACTTTTTAAGTTAAACTCTAATCAAGTGGCCAGGGTTAAAGTGATCGATTCTATATCGATTCCCTCAAACACAGAATCGTTCATTTTGGGCAAAACGGACTATCCGCTATATAAGGATTTGAATATGATAGAGCCGTCCCTCTATTTTCAGAAACGGGGTTTACTGGTCGCGAAGTCCATTATTAATAAAGAAGGACTATCCCAGGTATCGGTAATAAATATAACCGACAAACCTATAAAGTTAAAGTCAGGAAATACTTTGGGCTCGGTTTGTCCTGTGACAGAAGTGAACGCCCTGACAAATAAACACGCACCATTCCCCACAATACCTGAGCATCTGAGGCCCCTGATCGATGGAGTTTCTGCCGATCTCACTGTAGATCAGAAAACGCAATTTCAAGATCTTATATGTGAATTTCAGGATATATTTGTGGGCCCTGATGGTAAATTTGGCCAAACTCATTTGGCTAAGCATACAATTGAGACCGGGGATGCTAAACCAATTAAGATACCCCTGAGAAAGTGTCCATTAAATCAAAGGGAGGTTATAAATGAAGAGTTAGATAATATGATAGAACAGCGAGTGATAGAGCCTAGCGACAGTCCGTGGTCCGCACCTATATGTTTGGTAAAGAAACATGACGGTTCGTACCGGTTTGCTATCGACTTTTGCGGTTTAAATTCAGTCACAGTTAAGGACGCCTATCCACTTCCTAATATTCGACAAATATTTGACACTTTGTCTGGGTCTAAATGGTACAATACCATAGATCTAGCTAGTGGGTACTGGCAGGTTCCTATGGCTTCGAAAGATAAAAAGAAAACTGGGTTTTCTACACCCAACCGAGGTCTTTTTCACTTCTTGGTAATGCCGTTTGGCCTCAGTAATGCGGGTGCCACCTTTGAACGGTTGATGGAGAAAGTGTTGGGCAACCTTCAGTGGACTAAGTGTTTATGTTATCTAGATGATGTTATCATATTTGGATCTAGTTTCCAAGAGACACTTAGCAACTTAAGGCTGGTATTTATGCGAATGCGGGGTGCTGGTTTAAAACTAAAACCCTCGAAATGCAAATTCTTTCAGAAGCAAGTGGCCTTCTTGGGCCATATTGCCACAGAACACGGAACTATGTGCGATCCCGCTAAGATCGAGGCTGTACAGAATTGGCCCGAACCCAAGAATAAGACAGAAGTCAAAAGTTTTCTGGGTCTAGTCAATTTTTACAGAACATACATTCCTGATTGTGCACACCTAGCTTTTCCCCTTACGCAACTTACTAAGAAAAGGTATCCGTTTAAGTGGGATAGTAAATGCCAAGAATCCTTTGATGCCTTAAAACTCAGGCTAGTGTCCCCACCTGTATTGGCCTACCCCACTAGAAATGGTAAATTTATCTTGGAAACCGATGCATCTGGGTATGGAATAGGGGCGGTGCTCTCGCAAGAACAAAAGGGCAGTTCAGTAGTTATAGCTTATGCTAGTAAGACGTGAAACAAATCACAACAGAACTATTGCACCACTATGCGCGAGCTGTTTGCAGTAGTTAATTTTGTGCGCCATTGTAAACACTATTTGCTGGGACGACCTTTTGAGATTCGTACAGATCATGCAAGCTTAATTTGGTTAAAAAACTTTAAGGACGCAGACGGGATGTTAAGTCGCTGGTTAAGTATTCTTTATACCTTCGATTTCGAGATTTCTTATCAAAAGGGAACCCAAATGAGACACGTTGATGCTCTTTCACGCATTCCTCCTAGGGCTTGTAAAAACTTAGGTTGTGTAGACTGCGGTGGGAGGAGGCCAGTACCAGAGGCCACTATCAGCCACACTGAAACTTGTGGGGGAGAGAAAAAGTCTACCCATCGCGAAAGGGCAGTCGGTGCGATGACAGACCTTGAGTCTGTCGAAACAGACTTTGAGTCTGTTTTTAATCTAAGCGCGGAGGTATCCGATGATACCTGTGGCTCAGCTGCCCTCATGGACCCTGAATCTCCGTTGTACACCTTATGTAATTGGATTAAGAGTTTTAGTAAGGAGGAGTTGCGTACTCTCCAATTGGGTGATCTTGACATACGCACTATTATTGAGTGGAAAGAGCAGTCTCCAGATAAACCTACCAAAAGAGCGTTGGAAAATGAGAATGCCGTGGTAAAAACTCTGTATTACCATTGGGCACTACTGGAAATACATAACGGAGTTTTATATAAAAGATACCTGTTTGATAATGACTCATCCCTGACGTTAGTGGCCCCTTCGACCATTAAAGATCAAATATTTGAACATTTACATAAAAAACGTACCGCTGGTCATTTCGGAAGAGATCGTACGGTTGAACTGATAAGGCGAAGGTTCTATTGGCCTAATATGACGGATGCTGTCAAACGGTGGTGCGAGTCCTGTGATTTATGTGCCCGTTGTAAACCCGGTCCCGGAGTAGGGACATCTCCGTTAAGGCAAATTAAAGTGTCCCGGCGGTTCCAGGTTATAGCCCTTGATATATTTGGGCCTTTACCCATCACCGATAGTGGTAACGAGTATATAGTAGTCATTGGGGATTACTTTACTAAATGGAAAGAAGCCTTTGCTTTGCCTAATCATACGGCTTTAACGGTGGCAGATAAGCTAGTTACAGAAATAATTTGTCGTTATGGCTGTCCTGAGCAGATCCATACCAATCAAGGGAGGGAATTCACGTCCAACTTATTCACCGAAATATGTCGGTTATTGGAAGTGGAAAAGTCCCGTACTTGTCCCTACCGACCACAGTCAGATGGACTAGTGGAACGTTTTAATCGAACTATGAAACAAATGCTCGCCACATTTTGTCACGAAAATCAGAAAACTTGGGATGACCATTTACCATATCTTCTGATGGCCTATAGGGCTTCTGAACATGCCAGTACTAAATGCACGCCCAATTTATTAATGTTTGGACAGGAGGTTAAATGCCCTATAGACTTAATGTATGGACCCACCCCCGATCAGGTTGAATTTGAATGCGCTATCAATTACAGTGAATGGGTACAGTCGGCAGTAAAATCAGCTTTTGAGATTGCACACGAGCATATGCAACAAGCAGCAAAGCATCATAAGACATATTACGATAAAACTGCGAATTTACGAGAATTCGAATTGGGGACCTTTGTTTGGCGATGGTATCCTCCTGGGGCGAACACCAAATTAGGATTAGGGTGGAAGGGCCCCTACAAAATTATAGGGAAAATATCCGACTTGATATATTCTATTCAGTTAGAACCCGAGGGCAGACCTATAAACATAAATGTAAATCACCTTAAAGAATATAAGGGAATGAATCTGCCCAATCTTTGGGAAAACATGGATATACCTGTCCCAGTAGAGGTGTGGAATGATGATGCGGGTGACATGTTTTCATATATAGAAGATGACAGTCTGGTAAGACCTAAAACGCCCATTAGGACCAGGGTTGGGCGTGCGGTCAAACCCAGGGATATTTATTCGCCATAAAGTAGACAGAGTCCCTGGCGGGGTACATTGTCTGTCAGGTCTGCACTATGTGTTTTGTTTGTTTGTGGTGTATATCGATGTTGTTGGTTTGTTTTGTTGTATAGTTTGGGTTCTATGTTATATATGTTAAAGTAGCTATAAATACCCCGTACTTATTGACATTATGGTTATTTATTACAGACAACTCTGCAGTTCTCATTTTCCCTCTCAAAATGTCCGACATAGAAGACACAATGCGGTTGGTGTCTTCCGAGGAAGATACAAGTATGACAGAGATCTTTCCGGAATTTGGCACTTGTTGCCATGTAGTTAACTGCACGTGTCTGACGTTCTTTAAATCTTGGCATAAACTCGCTGATCATTTTCGGAAAATGCATAAACGAATGAGCTCAGTTTACCACTGTACGGCATGTGAAAAATCTTCGAATATCCGAAATAATGCCATTCGTCATACCCGCATACATACCAGGGTTAAAGCCAAGGTGGTGAGGCGAATGAGAAGAAACCCCCAATTTATTGATCCGGATGGTTTTCAGCTGCCCCAATTCAGATCAAAACCTAAGTTGTCGGAATCTGACCCCTCGGTACTCCAACATATGAGGATCGAGTTAAATTTAAAGAGGGTACAACTTAAAGAACGCCAAGTTCAAATTGATAAGAAAGAAGACCAGATTAGTAAAACATGTAAGGAGTTGGACCGGGCTTACCAGCGAGGGTAATGTGTTAGAGGGAGTTCTAGTAAATAGTAACCTAGTTGTGGGAAATCTCTGACAATTTGTTCTTATGACTGTTTAGATAATTAGAGTTGGTTGTTATTTTTTTATAAAATATGAACTTTATACGTGGTGGAAACTTACTAAGACTAAAGTACGGGTTATTGTAAATATAACTCAGAATGATGTGTGTTATTTTATATATATATATATATATTTTCCAACACGTTCAATACGTGTATGTAGCATGGCAGGTTTCTATAGATCTCTTGTGTGTGTAATTTAGTGCCAGTAATTCTGTAGTACCATGTGAAGTATAGACTGACATTATATGATAAAGCGGCAAGATATGGCTGCCGTATGGATGCAGAGCATAAAACAATGGACACATTTGATGAAATATGTAGATTATTGTGTTATTGTGTTGACTTATGCTGAGCCTGTCATTGGCGTGAACAAAGGACTTTTGTAATGGTATGACATATGAGCTGCTGAGTCGGAGAATAAACTGTGTACTATGTGAACATGAACAATGGACTATGTGAGTGATAAGAAACTGGTAATTAAACAAGAGATTTTGTAGAAACTTGCTAGCGTGCGGCATAAGAGTTTGTTTTTTTGATTTTCGTATTTCTACATGTCCGGTGTTGGACCAAATTTATGGTCCTATTCCTTTGTTATTAGAAAGTAATCGAGTTGTTTATAAATCGGTTATTTGTTAGTTTATAACAGGTGATCTCAATATATTCTGGATGGTAGCACCCTTTATAGTGCTATAGAATTATGACTGGACCGGTTTGGGTAAATTGTATATATTAAACGGGTATTTAAATAATTGAGTGTTAATTACTATTTATATGTATTATTAGATCTGGTTAATTTATTAGATCGTTATTGATCTGGTTGGTATCGATGGATAGTTACGCAAATCTACTAAGTATAGCAATGTATAAAATAAAAAAGTTTTATTAAACTTTTTTTGGATAAGGGAAGAGGAATGTAGCAGATTTGATTTTCAGTAATATGTCAGGCAGGCAATGTTGTTTTGCCTCTTTTGAATTGGTCACGAAAATGAATATACGAACTATCGATAAATGAAGTATTGAGGAGTATTACCTCCAGATCACCCTGATGATATTCATAAGAACTTGCTGTGTGTGAATATTGCTTTATCCCATTCGCGTGCACTTGATAAATAATTTATAAATCCACAAAATTGGAGAATTCAATCACTGTTTACTAAATTTGGAGCCATTTTTATGCTACTTCCGTTTTATGCTGGTTCCATGCTCCTTTCGATCTGTTAATGTTTAAATGTTAAGAAGCCTGGGACCAGACAATTGTGCACTAAAAGTGGAGATTAAAGGGAGGTAATTACTGCTATTTTGATATTTGATATGTGATCCTGTTGGAGAATCGTAAGGATATGGTTTAACTTTGCTTTTTCTGCATAAATGTCTAATTTATTTTATGTCTGATAACTTTAGTAAATATTGTAAATATTACATTATCCATTCGAACATTTATTATAAAGTACCATTTAGAAAGTTATTTGAACTAGGTATATATGCTTTAATTTTCTTATACATGATTGGCAAGGATTACTGATAAGTAAGTGCCCTCAGGACGCCGTTAGGTGTCATATAACGTTAGACCTGACTGTACAAAACCCCGTTAGGGATCTGTCTTACTTGAATATTAATTAAATTTAGAGAATAAGCTATGACATAATTGTAGATTCCTGTTGATTAAAATAAGTATTAGTATCTTTATAGAGTATATTTTGAGATTAACTGGGATAATAAAATTTATGTTGAACACATCTGCGATTTTGTCTATTCCTGACCGTTGTTTATTCCTGACCGCCTAAACAATCCACACCCCGTGTACGAATCTGGGGAGAAGTAGCCTCTCTCGTGGGATATAGCACTACCAGGTTAGGTTACATCTTAAGTGATCGGGCGTGGTACTGTTTATGCCTGATATAACTGGTCGCAGACCCGTAATATCAGATTGTTCGTCGTACAGACATACACATACATACAAATACTACCAATAACATTGCTTTGCCCGGTTGCTCATAAGCGACTAGACAAGGTCCTGTTTATGTTGAGCATAACTTGTCATAGACTGGTAATGCTAATTCGCTTGTCGTCTAATCACGCACTCACTCACACATTCAAAACGGCTACACAAGGAAAGAACGGACAAAACAATAGTTTGGACTCACCCTACCCTTGTCGTGTCTTGACTTGTCTTCCAAGCTATGGCCGTGATCGTCGACAGTCGCCTTGAAGGACCAGAGGGTGGTATACAATTCTAAAATAATAAGTACAGATTTAGTATATCATAATAAAGATCACTTATTGATTCTTTCCCTCCGTAGTCGCCCAAAATCCCACTTCTGACACCAGTTTTCACAGGATGACCCTAGTGGTTGGGGCTAACTCAGGAAAGAATCAATGACGGTGAATGCATTTACATAAGTTTAATGCAACTTTTAAAAATGGTTTAATATATATACAATTATCTAAAAAAACAAGCGAATACACAGATTAACTATGTAAAGAATGTTCTCATAAACGTTTAAGACGTTCTTAGTATTGTTAAAAATACTGAATGTATAAGACAATAAAGTGTTGTTAAAGTTGTAACAATGTTGATTTATGATATAGCGCGATAACTGTGATGCGCGAGAGCTCATGAAGATGATGATGCGCGCATCCAATAGGTGATTGTTATCAAATGCCTTCTGTAAGGGTTGATGGCGCGATGTAATGATGGTTAACCTCCACTGAGATTGTGGGTGATGTTCCTCCAGTGAGGACTGATAACGGGCCCACCTTGTGTCCCGGGGGTGGTCGCTAATAAAACCTGGCCATGCTGCGCAGGTACGGGGACCGTCTCTGTCCGATCTTTTTACATTTCTTTCCATCGCTCGTTACGTTATCCGTGGACGCTTAGCTCAACTCCGGAATATCCAAACCTGGATGGTTTAGGCTGTAATTATACATACGTTTTAGATGTCGGTTGACAAACATAACAATCTTGCATAATTATCATAGTCAAACAAATCATTATTCAATAAATATATGTAAGCTGTACTAATGATGAGTAGCAATGTATACATATTCTACAACGCCATGTATACGCCATGTACGTTGCTGTTAATCAATGCCCATAATATGTGTAATATAAACATTATCAAATCACTCGTATATTACACTCACTGAGTTATGCATGCACGCATGTCAACTAATGACCACATTATACAATGCTATGCATACGCGTCGAACATTTATCCTAGTCACTCATCTCATTGTTAACTAATGTTAACAATCGTGTATTACAATCACTGAGTTATACGCCAACGTCAACTAATGCACCTATTATCCACTGTTATCTAATTAATATTGTTTAACAATTAATGATCAATTACAATAATTACATCTAATAAAGTAACTTCAAAAGCATATGCTAGTCTAAAGTTAATGTTTGAGAAACATCAATGCTAACCGGATGTCGTAACCGCCAACCAAGATGGCGCCGCCCACTGAATACAAATGTAAGATAAAATTTAATAAAATAAATACTGAGCACATGTTGCCTGTGAATTTTGCCGTCCAACCTCTGCTACAAACAAAGTAACTATCGATCAATCTCGGCAAGAACTAGAAGACAATGGGTTTTATAGCAAACATTACGCCCAAAACATTATTTCCCCCGTTCAGTCCGTGACAAACGTGGCTAAATCTGCAGTATTGAATCTACACGAGTGGCCCCTTATACAATTTTGCCGTTTAAGGAAGATAGACCTATACGTTTACATGCATTAGCACAAAACTAAACTTATGACACTTAAAATGTGCACGTTTTTACGTGTTACATGAATATATCATGGATATGGTGAATTTGTTTCAACTCAACAATAGATTAGGGTGTAACCGACAACTTACACGAGATATGTACGACCAATACGCTCTACCCGTGACATTTTGTGACACCAGTTAGTAATAACACTACTGATTTGTAGTCTGGGGGAACTTTTACAGTCGTCACACAGCACTAAACAAAAGTTAGTGTGAATGTCAATAAATACTGTTAAGGGGATCCCTTGGAAGCAACACACACAAACTAGAGAAACATAACTAGTTTTAATTGAGTCTGTCAATGAGTGGTAATATATCGTGCAAATCTCTCAGACCCCCTAGCACCGGCTTAAGCGGTATTCTACTTTAAAATCACACAGCTTTTGCTTGAATAATCCCAAAGGACAAGTATTAATAACACTGCTGCCACACTTGCGCTTTTGATTATTTCAAAGGTGGACTAAAATGCATTTTTAAAGGGACGAACACGAAAGTATAGGGTAAATATGATTATCATTACGACTGGTGCGGCATGCTCCATTGAGTGCTTGGAATTAAAGTGTGACATCTTTTCGTTGTAGCATCTTCTGCACCTGAGTTATATCTTTCTAGTATTGTTATCTCAAAATTGATGATAATATTGAATTTGGTATTTATTACGCAAGCACTTGATAAAAACGTTTAGGTATAATGGATAATAATGACTGCCCAATACACAACAGCGTTACCTCATACCTTAAATCAATGATTAAAGGGAGAATAGTTGGTAATATCTGGTAAGATGGTGAATACACTTACGCAACCGAGTTATCGCCTAGCATAACTTTACTACATGCAGATTAAACGTTCTAACGACAACTTGACCTTGAGCGGTCGACAGCGACAAAAATCAGTGTACATTTGTTCAGTTTTAACCTACCTTAACTGTTTTATACATGTCTATCTTGATATAATAGATTAGATGCTTCATAAAGTCAATAAACATGAAAAAAAACAAGAGGTTTAGCTAAACGTTTAGGTATAATGGATAATAATGACTGCCCAATACACAACAGCGTGACCACATACCTTAAATCAATGATTAAAGGGAGAATAGTTGGTAATATCTGGTACAATGGTGAATACACTTACGCAACCGAGTTATCGCCTAGCATAACTTAGCTTCATGCATATTAAACGTTCTAACGACAACTTGACCTTGAGCGGTCGACAGCGACAAAAATCAGTGTACATTTTTTTCAGTTTTAACCTACCTTAACTGCTTTATACATATCTATCTTGATATACTAGATAAGATGCTTCATAAAGTCAATAAACATGAAAAAAACAAAAGGTTTAGCTACGAAAACTACTCTTTGAATGCAAAATGTGCTGATTTCCATGCCAGAATCAAATTTTCAGGGCAGTTTTTCACTATTTGTGGCATCATACCTTAATTTGGTAACACCACATGAATATATAGGCATCCCAAAAACTCCTAAATGCAAGTCTGGTACTAGCTTTGTGCATAAAAGCCCAGTTTTAATGATTGGGCAACACACTTTGCTTACAGCTCTCTCTGACATTACCTCAGAAAACCCAAGTTTGTGGGGTAAGGGGAAGGATTTTGTAGTGTTATTTTATAAAAGCAGGATTTTGAAAATAACAAAGCTGAATTATGATGACAAATACACATATCTACATGCTGACACAAAACAAGCTTAGTTTTAGTGGGAAAATTTTCTCCATGCCATCATTTTAAGACTTAAACAATCTGAAAAATAGCAACAAAAACATCAAATCCGGTTTTAAAGGACAGTGAAGTATTTTTTGAAGATAAAAAATCATTCCACAAGGAAAAATCCAGTTAAGTAAGAATCTGAGAGTAAAGGAAAATTCACAGATCCCGCCTTATAGGTATAACACGCCCATTGATTTTTATATTGAGTTGTGTGTGAATTAAAATTTAAATACCATGTAGTCATTCATATCTAGTCCAAATTAAAAATGAATAACTTACATTCTCATTACAAATTACACGTATGTTGCCAAAAAGAAACACAGACAAACGAGGGTCATGTATCTTCTAAGAAAGAAATTGTCTCATGAATGAATGCTCCCTTTAAAAACATAACCACTGAGATGCCAAAATATTGTATTCATACACTCATTTCCATACAAGCAAAACAAATAAAAACTCACAATTTTAACATAACAATACTTAAAAATTTAACAAATAGATCAACAATGTGATATAAATCAAAAATGGCACTTCAAATTAGTGAAAATGCCTATGTTTACGGAAAAAAAAAGAGAATTATTTACTGACCGCCATTATGCGATACCCCAGGCGGACACTTCCTGTGATGCAATGAGTGTGCTACACCATGAGTTGTTCACTATAACTAAAGAAACACAGTTCATTAGTTTTCAAGTTGGATTCATGGTAATGGCCAAAGTAGTGGCAATTTATTTTAGTTTAAACTATGCACTGACATTATTAGATTTATACCAGAATAACTCGAATAAAAAACGGTCGGTTAAATATATGAATGCCGTATCCCATTTCCATGGATGTTGCGAGGACATCCAATAAATTATTTTCATTCTATTTTAAACTGACTCCTACTTTCAGTACTTAACAGCTGCCATCCTCAATGCTGAAGAGATGCAAACGACGAAGGAAAATAAAGAACCTGCTTGATAACATTTTAGATGTGCTTTCTAGATGTAAATATTGTGGGTATTTTTATCTTTTCTATACTATATATTTTTAAATTGACACGCTAGTATAATATACTAGATGGTTATGATAGATAATGCGATACAAACGTTAACATATTAATGAAACTAAACCGTCACATTTCACTACAAAACCGTTCTTCCAAACTTTAATACAACTACAAGAATGCATCTGTGCCGATTAAAAGTTTAGATTTAAATACTTGTAGTTGAATGTAAACTGAATTATGAATTAACTAATAATTCGACGCTTCGACAACGATGTTAAACAATATAAAGGCGTTTTTATTATTGTTATAGAGCTCGAAGTCGCAACATATGTCAGCTACATAGCATCATCATCCAATCAGACGATATATTCTTACGGATGCCGGGAGGTGTACAGTACTGGTTTTACCCAGGAAATGGGGGTGGTCTGCCTCCACCACAAAAAATTGACCGTCATATATAACCTTGCATGTGTTGAAAATAACGTAAAACAACATACATAAAACAAACAAACATGTATCATAGCACCATCATCCGATCCGACGTTATACACACACGTGTTTATATATGCGTCATAGCTCCTTCATCCAATCGAACGATGTATACACACGTGTTTATATATGTATCATAGCACCATCATCCAATTCGACGATATATACACACTTGTTTATATATGTGTCATAGCACCATCATCCAATTCAACGATATATACACGCTTGTTTATATATGTGTCATAGCACCATCATCCAATTCAACGATATATACACACTTGTTTATATATGTGTCATAGCACCATCATCCAATTCAACGATATATACACACTTGTTTATATATGTGTCATAGCACCATCATCCAATTCAACGATATATACACACTTGTTTATATATGTGTCATAGCACCATCATCAAATCCGACGATATATACACACGTGTTTATATATGTGTCATAGCACCATCATCCAATTCAACGATATATACACACTTGTTTATATATGTGTCATAGCACCATCATCCAATTCAACGATATATACACACTTGTTTATATATGTGTCATAGCACCATCATCCAATTCAACGATATATACACACTTGTTTATATATGTGTCATAGCACCATCATCCAATTCAACGATATATACACACTTGTTTATATATGTGTCATAGCACCATCATCCAATTCAACGATATATACACACTTGTTTATATATGTGTCATAGCACCATCATCAAATCCGACGATATATACACACTTGTTTATATATGTGTCATAGCACCATCATCCAATTCGACGATATATACACACTTGCTTATATATGTATCATAGCACCGTCATCCAATTCAACGATATATACACGCTTGTTTATATATGTGTCATAGCACCATCATCCAATTCAACGATATATACACACTTGTTTATATATGTGTCATAGCACCATCATACAATTCAACGATATATACACACTTGTTTATATATGTGTCATAGCACCATCATCCAATTCAACGATATATACACACTTGTTTATATATGTGTCATAGCACCATCATCAAATCCGACGATATATACACACGTGTTTATATATGTGTCATAGCACCATCATCCAATTCAACGATATATACACACTTGTTTATATATGTGTCATAGCACCATCATCCAATTCAACGATATATACACACTTGTTTATATATGTGTCATAGCACCATCATCCAATTCGACGATATATACACACTTGCTTATATATGTATCATAGCACCATCATCCAATTCAACGATATATACACGCTTGTTTATATATGTGTCATAGCACCATCATCCAATTCAACGATATATACACACTTGTTTATATATGTGTCATAGCACCATCATACAATTCAACGATATATACACACTTGTTTATATATGTGTCATAGCACCATCATCCAATTCAACGATATATACACACTTGTTTATATATGTGTCATAGCACCATCATCAAATCCGACGATATATACACACGTGTTTATATATGTGTCATAGCACCATCATCCAATTCAACGATATATACACACTTGTTTATATATGTGTCATAGCACCATCATCCAATTCAACGATATATACACACTTGTTTATATATGTGTCATAGCACCATCATCCAATTCAACGATATATACACACTTGTTTATATATGTGTCATAGCACCATCATCCAATTCAACGATATATACACACTTGTTTATATATGTGTCATAGCACCATCATCCAATTCAACGATATATACACACTTGTTTCTATATGTGTCATAGCACCATCATCAAATCCGACGATATATACACACTTGTTTATATATGTGTCATAGCACCATCATCCAATTCGACGATATATACACACTTGCTTATGTATGTATCATAGCACCATCATCCAATTCAACGATATATACACACTTGTTGAAATATGTGTCATAGCACCATCATCCAATTCAACGATATATATACACTTGTTTATATATGTGTCATAGCACCATCATCCAATTAGACGATATATACACACTTGCTTATATATGTGTCATAGCACCATCATCAAATCCGACGATATATACACACGTGTTTATATATGTGTCATAGCACCATCATCCAATTCAACGATATATACACACTTGTTTATATATGTGTCATAGCACCATCATACAATTCAACGATATATACACACTTGTTTATATATGTGTCATAGCACCATCATCCAATTCAACGATATATACACACTTGTTTATATATGTGTCATAGCACCATCATCAAATCCGACGATATATACACACGTGTTTATATATGTGTCATAGCACCATCATCCAATTCAACGATATATACACACTTGTTTATATATGTGTCATAGCACCATCATCCAATTCAACGATATATACACACTTGTTTATATATGTGTCATAGCACCATCATCCAATTCAACGATATATACACACTTGTTTATATATGTGTCATAGCACCATCATCCAATTCAACGATATATACACACTTGTTTATATATGTGTCATAGCACCATCATCCAATTTCAACGATATATACACACTTGTTTATATATGTGTCATAGCACCATCATCAAATCCGACGATATATACACACTTGTTTATATATGTGTCATAGCACCATCATCCAATTCGACGATATATACACACTTGCTTATGTATGTATCATAGCACCATCATCCAATTCAACGATATATACACACTTGTTTAAATATGTGTCATAGCACCATCATCCAATTCAACGATATATATACACTTGTTTATATATGTGTCATAGCACCATCATCCAATTAGACGATATATACACACTTGCTTATATATGTGTCATAGCACCATCATCAAATCCGACGATATATACACACGTGTTTATATATGTGTCATAGCACCATCATCCAATTCAACGATATATACACACTTGTTTATATATGTGTCATAGCATCATCATCCAATTCGACGATATATACACTCATGTTTATATATGTGTCATAACAGCAGCATAGAATCCGACGATATATACACAATTGTTTATATATATGCCATAGCCCCATCATCCAATCCGACGATATTTACACATTTATTTTTATATGTATCATAGCACCATCATCCAATCCGACGATATAGACACACTTGTTTATATATGTGTGATAGCACCATCATCCACTCCGACGATATATACACACGTGTTTATATATATGTCATAGCGTCATCATCCAATCACGTGTTTCTATATGTATCATAGCACCATCATCCAATTCGACGATGTATACAAACTTGTTTATATACGTGTCATAACAGCAGCATCCAATCCGACGATATAGACACACTTGTTTATATATGTGTGATAGCACCATCATCCGCTCCGCCGATATATACACACCTGTTTATATATGTGTCATAGCATCATCATCCAATCAGACAATATATTCTTACGGATGCCGGGAGGTGTACAGTACTGGTTCTACCCAGGAAATGTGGGTGGTCTGCCTCCACCACAAAAAACTTTGACCGTCATATATAACCTTGCTTATATATGTGCCATAGCACCATCATCGTATCCGACGATAAATACACACGTGTTTATATAAGTAACTATCATAACACCGGGAGGTGTACAGTACTGGTTCTACCCAGGAAATGTGGGTTGTCTGCCTCAACCACAATAAACTTTGACCGTCATATATAACCTTTCATGTGTTGAAAATAACGTAAAACAAAATATACACAAACAAACAAACATGTCTCATAGCACCATCATCCGATCCGACGATATATACACACGTGTTTATATATGTGTCGTTGCTCCTTCATCCAATCCGACGATATATACAAACGTGTTTATATATTTATCATAGCACCATCATCCAATTCGACGATAAATACAAGCGTGTATGTGTCATAGCACCATCAGCCAATCCGATGATATATACACACTTGTTTATATACGTATCATAACACCATAATCCAATTCAACGATATATACACACTTGTTTATATATGTGTCATAGCACCATCATCCAATCCGACGATATTTACACATTTTTTTTTATATGTATCATAGCACCATCATCCAATCCGACGATATAGACACACATGTTTATATATGGGTGATAGCACCATCATCCACTCCGACGATATATACACACTTGTTTATATACATGTCATAGCGTCATCATCCAATCACGTGTTTATATATGTATCATAGCACCATCATCCAATTCGACGATGTATACAATCTTGTTTATATATGTGTCATAACAGCAGCATCCAATCCGACGATATATACACACGTGTTTATATATGTGTCATAACAGCAGCATTCGATCTGACGATATAGACACACACTTGTTTATATAAGTGTCATAGCACCATCATCCATTCCGACGATATATATACACTTGATTATACATGTATCATACCACCATCATCCAATTTGACGATATATACACACTTGTTTATCTATGTGTCATAACAGAAGCATCCAATCCGACGATATATACACACTTGTTTATATATGTGTCATAGCACCATTATCCAAACCGACGGTATATACACACTTGTTTCTATATGTGTCATAGCACCATCATCCAAACCGACGGTATATACACACTTGTTTCTATATGTATCATAACACCATTATCCAATCCGATGATATATACACACTTGTTTATATATGTGTCATAGCACCATTATCCTATCCGAGGATACATACACACTTGTTTGTATATGTATTATACCACCATCATCCAATCCGACGATATATACACATTTGTTTATATAACGTATCATAACACTATTTTCCAATCCCACGATATATACACACTGGTTTCTATATGCATCATATCACCATCATCCAATCCGACGATATATACACACTGGTTTATATATGTATCATAGCACCATCATCCAATCCGACGATATATACACACTGGTTTATATATGTATCATAGCACCATCATCCAATCCGACGATAGATACACAATTGTTTACATAATGTATCATAACACCATCATCCAATCCGAAGGTATATACACAATTGTTTATATATGTGTTATAATAGCAGCATCCAATCATACGATATATACACACTTGTTTATATATGTATCATAATACCATCATCCAATCCGATGATATATGCACACTTGTTTATATATGTGTCATAGAACCATTATCCGATCCGACGATATAGACACAATTGTTTATATATGTATCATAGCACCATCATCCAATCCGACGAAATATACACATGTTTATATATGTATCTTAGCACCATCATCCAATCCGACGATATATACACACTTGTTTATATAATGGTTATCACATAACATGGCGTCTGGGAGTGCAGTAAAGCCATGACTTATTTCTCGTAATACACTAGTGTATTACAGATGCAAATGAGGACCGAATCACTGTGTTTGTATAAGTTAAAACTGTTAATATCAATTGTTTTCATGGTATATCATACGGTACGTTCATACGCCTTAATCATTTATTATTATTTGAAATCTTACTTCATAAAATGAACGTTAGTAACGTTAAATTTGATTTAGGGTGTCGCATTATTTGTAAGGCGAACGCATTTACAACTGCGTAACGTAACGACGTCGTGTAAACAACAAAACGACGTCACGATTTGCCTTACAAATTGCCGCCGTATATAAGGAAAATTGACAACAATAAAGTAAAACTATCACGTCGTAGGTGGGTTATGTGATAAAAATAATCTTACATTCGTGACTGTGTGTTATTGACTTTAATTAACTCTTTGGATAAAAAGATAGGATACTCGGCAAGAGCCTCGTATCCTATCATTTTATCCAACTCGTTTATTAAAATCAATAATACACAGTCACTCATGTAAGATCCTCTATATCATAACACGATCTTCCTATCCGACGATATAAACACACTTGTTTATATATGTGTCATAACAACATCATCCAATCCGACGATATATACAGACTTGCTTATATATGTGTCATAGCACCATCAACCAATCCGACGATATATACACACTTGTTTATATATGTGTCATAGCACCATCATCCACTCCGACGATGTATACACACTTATATTATATATGTGTCATAGCACCATCATCCGGTCAGATGATATACACACACTTGTATATATAATGTAAATAGGGTTACCTCCTATATATAAAACTTAGTGTTTGTGACGTGTGACCTACTTTACTTTAAACTCCTTTATGCACTTATTGTTAATATAGGTGACATACCATTAGGTAATTATATTAACAACAACTAACCTCATAGTCATTGTACTGTACATGATCTAATTGAAATAAATTGTACAGTTAAAATTCATACTGTTTTTCAATTTCGAAATTCATGTCAGATAATAAATAATATATTTCCAGTGGGTATATAGTGTGCAAGACCAAAACCTGTGTTTGGGACTTAAGCAACATCGAAAACGCGGGCCTACGGCTCTAAGTATTGATGCTCCTCAATTCCCGCCCACTAGGTATACAAGTCGAACAGGAAATGTAGCATTCAAGGACCACAGTCAACCACAAACACTCACAGAAGAAAACAATATTTACATGTACATAGACGAATAAAAGGCAACATATGAGATCACAAACATACAACCTCTTTGGAACGGTCAGTGGCTTAATGGAAGCTGGCGATTTAAACCAGGTTCTGGGTGCACTAAACCTCACTCTTACCTTTTTGCCATCCTAAACCCGCTCGAAATATGTTATTTCTTAACTAGGATACCTGTGTTGATATACATGTTAATATTGCGCCAAAAAAATCCTTCATCAAAAGGTCAATCCGACCGAAACCGTCGACTGACATTCGAAACTGCGAACTACTTAAACCTTCTGGTGTCATATTTTGGACGACTTTGGATTGTAACCTAAATAAAAATAAGCAATAGTAGTGAGGCCTCTATAGCCCAGTGGTAGAGCGCTGGGCCCTCAAGCGGAAGGTCGTGGGTTCAAACCCCGTTAGTTGCTGGTCTCTCAATTTTATGTTTCATTAATTCATTGCTTATATCGGCAAAAATCCACGTTCTCAGCCCTCAAATTTGTTTCATGAGTAGTTAGTAGATCACTGTTGTCTGACGTTCTCCGAATAGGGATAGGGAAGCTGTAGACAGAAATTCGTTGGTTATTCGTATGGCGTGTCTAAAGTATGCAATGGCTAGTAGCGTAGCTTGAATGGAGTAACTTAGAGTATTATGGGGAGGCTGTTTCACAGCAATAGACAATATCATGACATATCAGGAATGTCCCAGAAACAGTGCAATCCAAAGGAAAAAAGAGAAACATCAGGTGAACTGCGGGTGAACAGCGTGAGTCGTCGTAGAAACGGAATATACAGCGAGGCTCCAACAGAAAGTAGATAAAAACAGATCCCCATCTAGTAGGAGGGACAAAAGTAGAGCCGGCGGAAGACGGAGTGAGAGAAAGTGAAAGAAAGAAGCAGATAAAAGGGCTTGTGAAGGTGGGCAAAAAACAACAACAACAACAAAAAATAGTAGTTCCTTGCATGTTTTCCGGATGTGACTTCCAACAAATAAATTGTATTTATTTTATGCGTAATGCGATAGATTCAAAAGCTGTAAAAGAAAATAACTATGGATATAAGCATCGCAGTACCAGATCGTCCATATGTGCACCTGGATATGTGTCATCATAGCGTCATGCACCAAACCGGACGACATGTTAACGGCTTATTTCGATGTGTGCCACCATACAATGATATACAAGATCGGACAATATATTTACACAAGTTTCGATATATTTACACAAGTTTCGATATTTACCACCTTAGTAGCATGCATTTGATCGGACGATATATTTACATTTATTTCCATAGACATGATATAGGCCACCTTAGCTAGGATGATATATTCACACGTGTTAATATATGTGTCATCATAGCATCATACCTCAGATCAGACAATATATTCACCCTTGTTATGAAATATGTCACCATAGCATTATGTACCAGATCAGACAAAATATTCACACTTGTTACTATATATGTCACCATAGCATTATGTACCGGATCAGACAATATATTCACTCTTGTTATTATATGTGTCACAATAGCACCATGCATCAGATCTAACAATATATTCACACGTGTTACGATATGTATCACCATAGAATCCTGCAACAGATCGGACGATATATTCATACTTGTTACAATAGTGTCACCATAGCATCATTTACCATATTGGATAATATATTCACAGTTGTTACGATATGTGTCGCCATAGCATCATACACCAGATTGGATAATATATTCACACTTGTTACATTATGTGTCACCTTAGCATGATACACCAGATCGGACGATATATTCACACTTGTTACAATATGTGTCACCATAGCATCATACACCAGATTGGATAATATATTCACACTTGTTACAATATGTGTCACCATAGCATCATACACCAGATTGGATAATATATTCACACTTGTTAGAATATGTGTCACCAGAGCATCATACAACAGATCGGTCAATATATTCACGATTTGCGATATGTTCCACCATCGCAGCATGCATCAGAATGGACGATATATTCACACGTGTTACGATATGTGCCGCAATTGCATTATGTTTCAGATCGGACATATTCATATTTGTTTTGATATTTTCCGCCATGGCATACCAAATACACTAGACACATTAGATCATGTATACACATATAACTATAATTTTACTATCTCACTGCTGCGATTCTTCAAGTGTCGATTCTTACGGATCGCGGGCGGGAGTTGTACAGTACTGGTTCTATTCAGTCACATTCATATATAACTTTACATGATTATTGTGATGAAAACGACGTAAAACACCATACAAAGAAAGAAACAATACTTTTATCATTTTTTTTTGTTGAGAACAATACGAACTCAGTGTACATATAGTGATTGTAATATTTCTTTCAAAGACTAGCATTCCAGAAAGAGAAAACATTTTCCAGTCAATAGTGTATTATTAAATACCTGTATAATTAAATGTGTTTTAGGTTGATCAGTATTAATTTGCATCTACATTTAAAATGAAAATGTACTTTTGTTTAAGGGACTTGAGGCGATGTGGAAGAATAATGGATGTCAATCCAAATGCGAATACAGCCAGCATAATGTGTTTCAGTTACATAGTCAATGTACATACAGCGAATACAGCTAGCATAATGTGTTTCAGTTACGGAGTCAATGAACATACAGCGAATACAGCCATCATAATGTGTTTCAGTTACATAGTCAATGTACATACAGCGAATACAGCCATCATAATGTGTTTCAGTTACATAGTCCATGTACATACAGCGAATACAGCCATCATAATGTGTTTCAGTTACATAGTCCATGTACATACAGCGAATACAACCATCATAGTATGTTTCAGTTACATAGTCCATGTACATACAGCGAATACAACCATCATAATGTGTTTCAGTTATATAAACCATGTACATACAGCGAATACACCCAGCATAATGCGTTTCAGTTACATAGTCCACGTACATACAGCGAATACAACCATCATAATGCGTTTCAGTTACATAGTCCACGTACATACAGCGATTACAACCATCATAATGCGTTTCAGTTACATAGTCCACGTAAATACAGCGAATACAGCCAGCATAATGCGTTTCAGTTACATAGTCCATGTACATACAGCGAATACAGCCAGCATAATGTGTTTCGGTTACACGGTCCATGTACATACAGCGAATACAGCCAGCATAATATGTTTCGGTTACATAGTCCATGTACATACAGCGAATACAGCCAGCATAATGTGTTACAGTTACATAGTCAATGTACATACAGCAAATACAGCCAGCATAATGTGTTTCAGTTACATAGTCCATGGACATACAGCGAATACAGCCAGAATAATGCGTTCCAGTTACATAGTCTATGTACATACAGCGAATACAGCCAGCATAATGTGTTTCAGTTACAAAGTCAATGTACATACAGCGAATACAGCCACCATAATGTGTTTTAGTTACATAGTCAATGTGCATACAGCGAATACAGCAATCATAATGTGTTTCAGCTACAAAGTCAATGTACATACAGCGAATACAGCCTTCATAATGTGTTTCAGTTACACAGTCAATGTATATACAGCGAATACAGCCACCATAATGTGTTTCAGTGACATAGTCAATGTACATACATCAAATACAGCCATCATAATGTGTTTCAGTTACATAGTCAATGTACATACAACGAATACAGCCAATATAATGTGTTTCAGTTACATAGTCAATGTACATACAGCGAATACAGCCATCATAATGTGTTTCAGTTACATAGTCAATGTACATACAGCGAATACAAATGTGTTTCAGTTACATAGTCAATGTACATACAGCGAATACAGCCACCATAATGTTCATACAGCCATCATAATGTGTTTCAGTTACATTGGCAATGTACATACAGCGAATAAAGCCACCTTAATGTGTTTCAGTTACATAGTCCATGTACATACAGCGAATACAGCCACCATAATGTGTTTCATTTACGAAGTCAATGTACATACAGCGAATTCAACCACCATAATGTGTTTCAGTTACATAGTCAATGTACATACAGCGAATTCAACCACCATAATGTGGTTCAGTTACATAGTCAATGTACATACAGCGAATACAGCCACCATATTATGTTTCAGTTACATAGTCAATGTACATACAGCGAATTCAACCATCATAATGTGTTTCAGTTACATAGTCAATGTACATACAGCGAATACATCCACCATAATGTGTTTCAGTTACATAGTCAATGTATATACAGCGAATACAGCCACCATAATGTGTTTCAGTTACATAATCAATGTACATACAGCGAATTCAACCACCATAATGTGTTTCAGTTATATAGTCAATTTGCATACAGCGAATACAGCCAGCATAATGTGTTTCCGTTACATAGTCCTTGTACATACAGCGAATACAGCCATCATAATGTGTTTCAGTTACATAGTCCATGTACATACATCGAATACAGCCAGCATAATGTGTTTCAGTTACATAGTCAATGTACATACAGCGAATACAGCCAGCATAATGTGTTTCAGTTACATAGTCAATGTACATACAGCGAATACAGCCAGCATAATGTGTTTCAGTTGCATAGTCCATGTACATACAGCGAATACAGCCAGCATAATGTGTTTCAGTTACATAGTACATGTACATACAGCGAATATAGCCATCATAATGTGTTTCAGTTACATAGTCAATGTACATACAGCGAATACAGCCACCATAATGTGTTTCAGTTACAGAGTCAATGTAGCATAATGTGTTTCAGTTACATAGTCAATGTACATACAGCGAATACAGCCATCACAATTTGTTTCAGTTACATAGTCAATGTACATACAGCGAATACAGCCAGCACAATGTGTTTCAGTTACAAAGTCAATGTACATACAGCGAATACAGCCATCATAATGTGTTTCAGTTACATAGTCAATGTACATACATCGAATACAGCCACCATAATGTTCTTACAGCCATCATAATGAGTTTCAGTTACATAGTCAATGTATATACAGCGAATACAGCCAGCATTATGTGTTTCAGTTACATAGTCAATGTACATACAGCGAATACAGCCATCAAAATGTGTTTCAGTTACAGAGTCAATGTACATACAGCAAATACAGCCATCATAATGTGTTTCAGTTACATAGTCAATGTACATACAACGAATACAGCCAGTATAATGTGTTTCAGTTACATAGTCAATGTACATACCGCGAATACAGCCACCATAATGTGTTCCAGTTACATAGTCAATGTACATACAGCGAATACAGCCATCATAATGTGTTTCAGTTACTTATTCAATGCACCTACAGCGAATACACATGTGTTTCAGTTACATTGTCAATGTACATACAGCGAATACAGCCACCATAATGTGTTTCAAGTACATAATCAATGTAAATACAGCGAATACAGCCACCATAATGTTCATGCAGCCATCATAATGTGTTTCAGTTACATAGGCAATGTACATACAGCGAATACAGCCACCATAATGTGTTTCAGTTACATAGTCAATGTATCTACAGCGAATACAGCCGCCATAATGTGTTTCATTTACAAAGTCAATGTACATACAGCGAATACAGCCACCATTATGTGTTTCAGTTACACAGTCAATGTACATACGGCGAATTCAACCACCATAATGTGTTTCAGTTACATAGTCAATGTACATACAGCGAATACAGCCACCATAATTTGTTTCAGTTACATAGTCAATGTACATACAACGAATTCAACCATCATAATGTGTTTCAGTAACATAGTCAATGTACATATAGCGAATACAGCCACCATAATGTGTTTCAGTTACATAGTCAATGTACATACAGCGAATATAGCCACCATAATGTGTTTCAATTACATAGTCAATGTACATACAGCGAATTCAGCCACCATAATGTGTTTCAGTTACATAGTCAATGTACATACATCAAATACAGCCAGCATAATGTGTTTCAGTTACATAGTCAATGTACATACAGCGAATACAGCCATCATAATGTGTTTCAGTTACATAGTCAATGTTCATACAGCGAATACAGCCAGCATAATGTGTTTCAGTTACATAGTCAATGTACATACAGCGAATACAGCCAGCATAATGTGTTTCAGTTGCACAGTCCATGTACATACAGCGAATAAGCCTGCATAATGTGTTTCAGTTACATAGTCCATGTACATACAGCGAATACAGCCACCATAATGTGTTTCAGTTACATAGTCAATGTACATACAGCGAATACAGCCATCATAATGTGTTTCAGTTACATCATAATTTGTTTCAGTTACATAGTCAATGTACTTACAGCGAATACAGCCAGCATATTGTGTTTCAGTTACATAGTCCATGTACATACAGCGAATACAGCCATCATAATGTGTTTCAGTTACATAGCCAATGTACATACAACGAATACAGCCAGCATAATGTGTTTCAGTTACATAGTACATGTACATACAGCGAATACAGCCAGCATAATTTGTTTCAGTTACATAGTCAATGTACACACAGCGAATACATCCAGCATAATGTGTTTCAGTTACATAGGCAATGTATATACAACGAATACAGCCACCATAATGTGTTTCAATTTCATAGTCAATGTATATACAGCTAATACAGCCACATAATGTGTTTCATTTACATAGTCTATGTACATACAGCGAATTCAACCACCATTACGTGTTTCAGTTACATAGTCAATGTACATACAGCGAATACAACCACCATAATGTGTTTCAGTTACATAGTCAATGTACATACAGCGAATACAGCCACCATAATGTGTTTCAGTTACATAGTCAATGTACATACAGCGAATTATACCATCATAATGTGTTTCAGTTACATAGTCAATGTACATACAACGAATACAGCCACCATAATGTGTTTCAGTTACATAGTCAATGTACATACAGCAAATACAGCCACCATAATGTTTTTCAGTTACATAGTCAATGTACATACAGCGAATACAGCCAGCACAATGTTTTTCAGTTACATAGTCAATGTACATACAGCGAATACAGCCATCATAATGTGTTTCAGTTACATAGTCAATGTACATACAGCGATACAGCGAATACAGCCAGCATAATGTGTTTCAGTTAAATAGTCAATGTACATACAGCGAATACAGCCAGCATATTGTGTTTCAGTTACATAGTCAATGTACATACAGCGAATACAGCCATCATAATGTGTTTCAGTTTCAAAGTCAATGTACAAACAGCGAATACAGCCAGCATAATGTGTTTCAGTTACATAGTCCATGTACATACAGCGAATACAGCCAGCATAATGTGTTTCAGTTACATAGTCAATGTTCATACAGCGAATACAGCCATCATAATGTGTTTCAGTTACATAGTCAATGTACATACATCGAATACAGCCACCATTATGCTCATACAGCCATCATAATGTGTTTCAGTTACATAGTCAATGTACATACAGCGAAAACAGCAATCAGAATGTGTTTCAGTTTCATAGTCAATGTACATACATCGAATACAGCCACCATAATGTTCATACTGCCAGCAAATTGTGTTTCAGTTACATAGTCAATGTACATACAGCGAATACAGCCATCATAATGTGTTTCAGTTACATAGTCAATGTACATACAGCGAATACAGCCATCATAATGTGTTTCAGATACATAGTCAATGTACATACATCGATACAGCGAATACAGCCAGCATAATGTGTTTCAGTTACATAGTCCATGTACATACAGCGAATACAGCCAGCATAATGTATTTCAGTTACATAGTCAATGTACACACAGCGAATAAAGCCAGCATAATGTCTTTCAGTTATATAGGCAATGTATATACAACGAATACAGCCACCATAATGTGTTTCAGTTTCATAGTCAATGTACATACAGCTAATACAGCCACATAATGTGTTTCATTTACATAGTCTATGTACATACAGCGAATTCAACCACCATTATGTGTTTCAGTTACATAGTCAATGTACATACAGCGTATTCAACCACCATAATGTGTTTCAGTTACATAGTCAATGTACATACAGCGAATACAGCCACCATAATGTGTTTCAGTTACATAGTCAATGTACATACAGCGCATTCAACCATCATAATGTGTTTCAGTTACATAGTCAATGTACATACAACGAATACAGCCACCATAATGTGTTTCAGTTACGTAGTCAATGTACATACAGCGAATACAGCCACCATAATGTGTTTCAGTTACATAGTCAATGTACATACAGCGAATACAGCCAGCATAATGTGTTTCAGTTACATAGTCCATGTACATACAGCGAATACAGTCATCATAATGTGTTTCAGTTACATAGTCAATGTACATACAGCGATACAGCGAATACAGCCTGCAGAATGTGTTTCAGTTAAATAGTCAATGTACATACAGCAAATACAGCCAGCATAATGTGTTTCAGTTACATAGTCAATGTACATACAGCGAATACAGCCATCATAATGTGTTTCAGTTACAAAGTCAATGTACATACAGCGAATATAGCCAGCATAATGTGTTTCAGTTACATAGTCCATGTACATACAGCGAATACAGCCAGCATAATGTGTTTCAGTTACATAGTCAATGTACATACAGCGAATACAGCCAGCATAATGTGTTTCAGTTACATAGTCAATGTACATACAGCGAAAACAGCCACCATTATGTTCATACAGCCATCATAATGTGTTTCAGTTACATAGTCAATGTACATACAGCGAAAACAGCCATCAGATTGTGTTTCAGTTTCATAGTCAATGTACATACATCGAATACAGCCACCATAATGTTCATACTGCCATCATAATGTGTTTCAGTTACATAGTCAATGAACATACAGCGAATACAGCCATCATATTGTGTTTCAGTTACATATTCAATGTACATACAGCGAATACAGCCACCATAATGTGTTTCAGTTACATAGTCAATGTATATACAGCGAATACAGCCATCATAATGTGTTTCAGTTACATAGTCAATGTACATACAGCGAATTCAACCACCATAATGTGTTTCAGTTACATAGTCAATGTACATACAGCGAATACAGCGAGCATAATGTGTTTCAGTGACAAAGTCAATGTACATACCGCGAATAGAACCACCATAATGTGTTTCAGTTACATATTCTATGTACATACACAATAATCTAAGCTCCATAAAAGAATCGGTTTAATTATTGGTAAGAAAACAGTTTGGTCGAGGATACTTTCGACTCGCCTAGTTTTTGTTGCATTAATCATTTATATGAATTCATCTGATATTCTAAGAATGAAATGCTTGTTTTGCGATTTAACTATAGTTTCATTAAAATATTATGTACAACTGCTAGCAATCTAAACAACATATAAATTAATTTTGATGATTTAAAGGACCACACGGCAATATAGATTTTTTGAAACTCGCGGTGTCTTATTATTTTTTCAACATAACTTAAAAATGTTGAATCTAATATTAATTATAAAAATAGCATAAGACATACTGTTTTTGCATGTTACTAACTGTTGATTACAATTCAACCAAACTTAATAGGAGTTTTTTTAATGCATGTGCACATTTCATATGAAACTAAAGTACATAATGTTGGTTTTCTTTTGTATTTGTATTGTCACCAATTACTCTTCTAGACCGCCTTCAGTCCCTTTAAACTATAATTATCTTTTATCTTTCCAAACATTTTACTATTATATCAAATCGCATCTATGTCGACGAGTGAACCCGAAACTAGCGTAACTATATACAAATAAAGAACAGGATACCATGGTTTTGCGTTGATCTCTCGAATTACAATCAAAAGAAAACGTTATTGTGTTTGTCAACAGGCAGGTCGCAGTAAAGTCAAAACTAGTATTTAAGTGCAGTGTTTAGGTAGGAGTGTTTTTATAGTACATGCAATTACAATTTGTGTTAACGTTATCATATTGTTGATGTATTTCGTAAATACCGACCAATCACGGTTTGTGTAATAGTGTGTAAAAAACATATAATACGGAGTTGCTTTGGTATCTTCTGAAGCTTACTTCAAATGAAAATAAAACAAAATTGATATATTTATATCATACTGCAGAAATATCTGAAACATCATTAATTATATTCATGTTTTAATCTGAACAGTGCAAGCAAAAATAAATATGGGAATAACATTAATCGGATTAAATCTTAACTGGTAAACGCGAGGGTGAAATGGTAGAATGGTAAGATTGTACTATGACTATAGTACGATAGTACGGTGACGATGGTACGATGGTAATATTGTACGATGACGATTTTACGATGATAGGATGTTACGTTGACGATGGTACGATGGCGATTGTAAGATGGTTTATCGCGTTACCACCATCGCACCATCGCCATTGTTCCATCTTACCATCGCGCATCGACTTGTAAAGGCGACGGTACCATTACCTGGGCCGAGTATTAACTTTGATACCCCATCCAAACCCTTCTTCAAGAAGCGAAAACAGGGTTGGCTGGGGTATGAATTAAAACCTTAATTTTGGTTTAAAAAGTTTTCATTTTGTAAAATAAAACATTTAATAGGTAATTTTAAACAGTTATCGCATTTTTTTCGGTAAAACATGTTTTAAGATGTGTTTTATTGTCGAAATATGCGTTATAAAATCCTGCTAATATAAGCTTTCCCATCGCTTAATGGAAATAAGGCGGGACCACGTAATGCGAATGTACGATGGTCTATCGTACCATCGCCATCGTACCATCCGTTTATAAGTCGATGTGCGATGGTACGATGGCGATAACGCGAAATATCATAAAACAGGGCAATAATATATTTAAACATATGGTAGAAAAACGAAAACAATGACTTAAAGTCAAATTGATACAGGATCAATAAATGGAGGCGATGGGGGTTAATTTTGATTAGTGTTAATCGAATCAAAACTGCCGTGTGTCCCTTTAAGTGTGTTTTTGGTCATATTAAAGGGACATACGGCTATCTTTAGGCTGTTATCAAGAATTAAAATCAGCATCTCGATTAATTAATCCAGTATCGTTTTGAAATGACGGGACACCGCGAGTTTTTAAAGTCCCTTTAAAGACTGGTTGTATTTAAAAAACAAAACGTGGTTGAAGTTGTACTGGCAGATAATACAAAGAATCTGAAAAGTCGTATGTATGATGATATATTATTCGTGTGCCAGTAAGAGGAAGGTTGGTTCTTGCTATCCAATTAATGACTTACCTTTTTTTAATTATGGATACATTGAATAACATATTGTCAGAGGCAAAAACGCAATTAAATCCTGTTCAGTTTATAATGATCATTTGTTCATTATATAAATATGCTATAAATGTAACAAAGGAAATTGGAATAATTAATAAAATGCAAAATCAAAATAAAAGACGCTTTTATTTTCATAGTAGATACAAAATTTGAACAGAATTTTAATTAATACATCTATGTTTCGAACACTGTCCGTAAGTAAGCAGATAGGGAGCATAACCAAATAACTGTCTGACTTTTATTCAGTGAAATATATACATGAAAACATGAGCATAGACACTAAGAAGTCTGTAGTAATACATTCGTGAGTTTGAAAAAAAAAAGCTTAAATTATTATTTGTAAATAAAGTGGGACCCACCGTATTTACCTTTTGTGCGATCACGTGACTTCCATTAGCGCATTAGATTTTGGCCATAGTATTTAGTGCGTAATGTGTTTTGCCCGCTTAGCTCAGTTTGGAGCTAGGTAAACCACTTTACGTTCACTTATTATTACCGCGAGTGTAATTTTAGTTTGGGCTGCGAGTTCAAACGCCCGAAATGGTTTCTCTTTTTTTTTGTACCGCGATTGAATTCCGTCAAACAATCCTGCTTTAATTAGTAAATATTCAGTAATGTTTGGTGTGTAATGTGTACGAACATAATTAGTGTGTGTTTTATAAGCTAAAAGTTACGGACAGTGTCCCTTTAAACAAAACTACTTTTAATGTTAATAATATTATCAATGAACGAAATTTAGAAAGTATATATTATTCTTGGTGGAAAGATCAGTTGTTTTTAAATAAAAAAACTTTCATTTTACAGGCTGGTAAAAAGTGACTTTAAATTCGAAAATTATCTAATATTAAATGTTGATCCAATAAACAATATAGTAGTTACACCAGACTTCGGATAAGTGCACACTGTTTATTTATAGAGACATGGAGATATAAGAGACCAACGTCCCACGATAAGATAGATTTTGCTTTTATTGTAAAAATAATAGTATTGGAGATGAACAACACTTTTTAATACATTTTAATATATACAATACCATAAGAATACAAACTATTAACATATTGTCTCAGTTTACTACCGTAGACAGGAGTGACTCTAGTATTCAGTGATTGTCTAAGCTCCGTGATATTTCTTTCGTGTCTATTTCAAGCCTTTCTTTCTAACTATCTTCATTTTTATATTATTATTAAATACAATTTATTTATTAAAACATAACTTGTCTGTTTGTACCTTACTGGTCCGATAAACAAATCGATCGATATTTTCGATATCGTCTCAAATGGTTAGGACTATAACTTGTGCATTCTACCTTTAACATGTCTGAAACATGTACTATATGCTCAGTAAGCAACAGTGTAGATAATAATTAAATTACTGTAGACTTAGCATCAAAAGTATCAAAAACATATTGCATGAGTATAGGGGTAATCTCTGCATGAAACAAGTTAAAAAAAGTCTTAGCAGGGAGTACTTATCTATCTAAAATAATCAAAAACATATTGCATGAGTATAGGGGTAATCTCTGCATGAAACAAGTTACAAAATAGTCTTAGCAGGGAGTACTTATCTATCTAAAAGAATCAAACATATATTGCATGAGTATAGCGGTAATCTCTGCATGAAACAATTACCAAAATAGTCTTAGCAGGGAGTACTTATCTATCTAAAATAATCAAAAACATATTGCATCATTATAGGGGTAATCTCTGCATGAAACAATTTACAAAAGAGTCTTAGCAGGTAGTACTTATCTATCTAAAATAATCAAAAACATATTGCATGAGTATAGGGGTAGTCTCTGCATGAAACAAGTTACAAAATAGTCTTAGCAGGGAGTACTTATCTATCTAAAAGAATCAAAAACATTGCATGAGTTTAGGGGTTATCTCTGCATCAAACAAGTTAGTATAGGGGTAATCTCTGCATCAAACAAGTTACATAAAAGTCTTAGCAGGGTGTACTTATCTATTTTACTGTATATACATCGACCAGTGCACATCGTACCTATAGTATAGGGGTAATCTCTGCATCAAACAAGTTAGATAGATAAGTACTCCCTGCTAAGACTATTTTGTAACTTGTTTGATGCGTGCACTGGTCGATGTATATACAGTAAAATAGATAAGTACTCCCTGCTAAGACTATTTTGTAACTTGTTTGATGCAGAGATTACCCCTATACTCATGCAATATGTTTTTGATTCTTCAAAAGAATCAAAAACATATTGCCTGAGTATAGGGGTAATCTCTGCATCAAACAAGTTAGAAAGATAAGTACTGCCTGCTAAGACTATTTTGTAGGGGTAATACGCCCTGCTAAGACTATTGTGTAACTTGTTTGATGCAGAGATGACCCGTTTAATCTCTGTACCAAACAAGTTAGATAGATAAGTACTCCCTGCTATGACTATTTTAGATAGATAAGTACTCCCTCTGCATCAAAATAGTTAGATAGATAAGTACTCCCTGCTAAGACTATTTTAGATAGAAAAGGTCAAGGTCATCGGCAAAGTCGTGGTGTGTTTATTTTTTCGGCAGTGAAAATACTCTTGAAAACCACAAAATATTGGACATTTGAAAGGATTTTATAATGTCTAAAGTTAGATTAATGTCTATTTGGTAAGATGAGATAAACTTTTTTGAAAATTTGTTTGGGAAAAGAGTGGATTATGCGAATTTTTGAAAACACAATATAAAAGTATTGGAATGTGATACACACGGATTACCCGTGCATAACCGAGCAAACAGGTGAGCGATTTAGTATATACGATCCGACACGACGTGTGAATTATTTACCTAACGTATACTGAACTGTATAAACCTGCGTCATATCTAGATATAATGCCTACAAAAAAGCAAGCAGAACCATCACGCAGGAAAACTAGAAGTGAGGAAGTTACTGAATGCAATACATCTGTTGATCAGTCCCCTCCCCCACCCACTGCTGAAAACATGGAGAAACAACAAACCCTAGACAAACATTTTAGGCAACAATCGGAAAAGCCTTCTATGGAAAATCTAGAAGCAACGTTGAATTCTTTCGACAAGAAACTAAGCAAATTAGCCTCCCAAGAATATATTGAGACCAAGTTTAAACATATGATAACTGAGGAATTCTTAAGCAAAAAACTCAAGTTACTGCAAATTGATATAACAGAACAAATAAAGAAGGAAATAGAACAGGTGAATAAGAAAGTGGCAACTATGGAAATAACTGTGTCAGCATTAGAAGGGGCAACGACAGAGCTAAAAAATAAAGTGTCGGATATGGAAGTAGGCATGGAGCGAATTGAACACCAGAATAGGCAGCTTTCTGAGGATAATATCAAGCTCAAAGACCAGTTAGCAGAACGGGAGTATAAACTGAAAGCACAAGAGATTCAAACAAATGATCTTGAGCAATACACGAGAAAAAACTCCATCAGAATATATGGCATGGATGATAGAAGTATAAGAGAAACGCCAGAAGAAACAGCGGATAAAGTAGTGATTCTCCTACGAAACAAACTGAACATGGAAATCAGCATTAAAGATGTAGACATTGCCCACAGGCTGGGTACGTTCATGGCAACTGGAAACAGACCAGTTATCTGTAAGTTTGTGTCGCGGTTTCATAAATTAAACGCGATAAAGCAAAGGAGACAGCTGAAGGGATCCGGTATCGTTATACGAGAAGACTTAACCATAAGAAATGCGAAACTGCTAGAGAGGGCAAGCGCGCTAGAAAGTGTGAAATCTTCCTGGACAGATCAAGGCCGTGTCATAGTACTGCTAAATAGTGGTAAAAAACTAGTAGTGGACCACAAAACAGACCTTTCAAAACCACTGGATAACTAAGAACAGTACCGCCGGTACAAGTGCTCATGCAAGCAGTTTTTGTTTATATATTAAGCACGACCATTTTTGTGTTGTTGTTGTAATAGACACATGATGAAAACATTACAAGACAGGTGATGCTGTTTTCAGTAGAATTTATAAGTTGCATGTATATATTGTGTATATTGATTACTTCCCTTTCACCACAGCAGGTATGTGCCGTCATGTTCATTATTCAGTAACCGTACATGTACATGACAACAGTTATGTCGGAATATATACGTATGTTTTTAAATCGATGTAGAAATAAGTGTGTATGTATTGTATGTACATACATATATATGCAGCACAATGTGCCTGTGTGAATTAAGTGATAATCTCACCAATACATTAACTAAAGTGTGTGAATTGGCATTTGTATGTTTACAAAACCGATACACCAGAAAAACCCAGTATCTAAATAAAACGGGACATTTTGATTGGATGACTATTTTTATCTTGACACACATTTCATGAGGAAATGGGTCATGAAGAACACCGAAGCCGCTTTAACATGGACAAAACTTAAAGTGTCTTACAGACGCTTTTTCGGTAAAGAATTGTATTGTAGATCACGTGAATATAAGCTTGTAACTGAATCAGATTAATTAGGAACTCAAAAATGTCCGTGTTGAAAATTTAACAGCCAAACGATTTAATAAATACGATAGATTTATGAGATTATTCATCCCTACAAAGCCGCGAAGATGTATAGCATACCTACGGCTCAAGTTACATACTGTTACGGTATCAGGTACTATATCCCTAATTATAGATACAATTGTAAACTGAAATTATGCGGATTAATCAATTATGTTTACACAAATTAAAGGTGAACTGCATAGTAATAGGTGGGACAGTTTTGATCGATAAAACAGTTTTGATTCAAATCTAGGTTTGTTTCAAACTGTGTGTATAGCTATTTATAGTATATCATATATCAACATTGGATAAACGTGGAGCTTAGCTTTATTTAATTAAAATAGATCATATATGACTTGATACTGTAATTTGTATAAAACCGAATGTAGGAATAATACGCGCATGCACTCATGTCAGTTTCTGTAGAGCTACCGTTTCCGAACATATTTTTTATTATTTTGTAAAATAATATACGATGCTTTGTGGTCCCTGTGGTTTTCTTTTCAGGATGTTTACACGGTATTGAACATGATAGCAATATTGGGAATACAACGAATTGTATAGCTGACCACAGCTGTATAAGGTACTCGAATGGTTTTCACTAATTAAGAATATTCATATGTTATAATTCATATTTTATATGAATGTTATATTTCTCTGGTGGATCGGTTTTGTACACGACACACGATGGTGGCCTAAATAAAATATATATCCATTATGCATTTATATTTGTTTAATATACTTAAAATCACATAATGTCATTGTGTATGTTCATATTGATGTTTGTTTTTTTCCGTGTTTCTGGTGGAATAATATTATTCTGCTTTCTGTTTTGCCCTGAGCCTTTGCTCACCGTATGCATAGTAATAAAAGCTAAATATTCCATTTTTCACTTTTTTTCCAACAAATTTCAAAACGTTATCAGAATTAAAAAAAATGTTTTTCCCCAAAAAAATACAAGAATATGAAGCAAGGTGTCCCAGTAATAGAATTAGTATGTCTCCGTATTTGCTACTTTTTGACCACTTAAATTATTTGCTCTGTTCCACAACATGTTACAGTTTGATTATTTAAATGACAAATAAAAGTTCTATGGTGTCAATGAATGTGCAGGGTCTAGGTGACAAAAATAAAAGAAAGGATGTATTGAACTTTTTAAAAAGTAAACATTTTTCAATTTATTTCCTACAGGATACACATTTCACAAAGGCAGAAGAAATCTACATACGAACACAGTGGGGGTTTGAATGTTTTTTCAGTAGCTTTACAGGTCAGTCAAGAGGGGTAGCAACTTTAATTAATAACAACTTTGATTTTAAGCTTAAGAGCACAGAAAGTGACACAGATGGTAACATGCTTATTTTAGATGCAACCGTTGGGGACAAAAATATTACCCTGATTAATGTATATGGACCTAATAGAGATTCTCCCAACTTTTACCGAAACTTGGGAGATAAAATATCAAAATATGATAACCCTTGTATAATTACCGGCGATTTCAATTTGATTTTAAACCCAGACATTGACACATACAATTATGTCAATATTAATAATCCAAATGCCCGTGATACACTTTTGGAATTAATTGTAGAAAACAATTTTATTGATTGCTGGAGAGAACAACATTTGGAAAAAAGAGAATACTCATGGTTTCGTAGAAATCCGGTGAAAAAAGCTAGATTAGATTTCTTTTTAATATCAGATAGTTTATATACTGATTTAGACGATTCAAAAATTATCCCAGGATATCGTACAGATCATTCAATGACTTTTATACAGTTTGAGTTTGGGAAATTTATAAAAGGTCGATCATACTGGAAATTTAATAACTCTTTACTAAAAGATACAAAATATGTTGAAGAATTAAAAATAGTTATAGATAACACTAAAAGACAATATGCCTCAGAAAATCAAAATTATAACATGGATATAAGTAACATACCAATACAAGATTTAAGACTCAATATAGATGAACAATTATTTTTTGAGACTTTACTTATAGAAATTAGAGGTAAAACAATAGCATACTCATCTTATAAAAAAAAAGCGGAAGTAAACAAAGAAAGTGAACTTTTAAAACAAATAGACATTCTGGAAAAAGAAACAGAAACAAATTATGAACTACTTGAAGAAAAAAAGAAACAATTATTTGATATTCGAAAAATTAAATTAGAGGGTGTTTTTGTAAGGTCTAAAGCTAAATGGATAAATGAAGGTGAAAAAATTTCTAACTATTTCTGCAGTTTAGAAAGCAGGAATTATGTCTCAAAATACATGAACTCCTTGATATCTTCCTCTGGGACTGTTTTAAAAACACAGAATGAAATTTTGGATGAAACAAGATCACATTTTAAAAAATTATATGAAGCTAAAGAAACAGAAGATATCAACTTGAATGACGTTTTAAACAATTTCAATATACCAAAATTAAAGGAACATTTAAAACAATCAATAGAAGGAGCAATTTCATATATAGATATTCTCCAAAGTCTTAAAAGGATGTCGAATAACACGAGCCCCGGTAACGACGGATTTACAGTTGAGTTTTATAAATTCTTCTGGAGGGATATTGGATACTTTTTAGTTAGATCAATAAATTATGCTTTCTTAAGGGGTGAACTCTCTATTACACAAAGACAAGGTGTAATAACATGCATACCTAAAGGCAATAAAGATAAGTTATATTTAAAGAACTGGAGACCTATTTCTTTATTAAATGTATCATATAAACTAGCTTCATCATCCATAGCTTTCAGACTAAAAAATGTTCTGGGCTCTATTGTTCATGAAGATCAAACCGGTTTCATACCAGGCAGATTCATGGGGGTAAATATACGATTACTGTATGACATTTTCTTCTACGCAGAAAAATATCGTATTCCAGGACTTCTGCTCTTGATTGACTTTGCCACTGCATTTGACACAGTATCATGGTCTTTTATGTACAAAGTTTTACAATTTTTCAATTTTGGACCTTCGATTATAAGTTGGATAAAACTTTTTTGTTATTGTTTTATGGGCACATGTCAGAATGGTTCTATTTACAGAGAGGCTGCCGTCAAGGCGACTCACTGTCACCTTACCTGTTCATTCTCTGCGCCGAAGTATTAGCAATATTACTAAGAAGTAATCCAAATATCAAAGGTATTAATATTGATGATAAAGAATATTTAGTATCACAATATGCTGATGACACAAGTTTGACTCTAGATGGCTCCAGAGAATCATTGTATAACTCCATGTTAACATTAAAATTCTATGCAAGAATCTCCGGCCTTAATATCAATACAGACAAAACAAAAGTAGTATGGTTTGGATCAAGAATAAATAGTAACGCCAAACTTTGTCCTGAGTATAATCTTAGTTGGGAAAATGGTATTTTTACTGTTTTAGGTGTGAAATTTACAACAGACTTAAATTCATTGGTAAATATTAATTATGAGTCCAAAATTGAAGAAATTAAAAAATTACTTGCTGTTTGGTCTAAAAGGATACTCACTCCTATTGGTAAAATTGTTGTTTTAAAAAGTTTGGCCCTCTCAAAACTGAACCATTTAATTACTGGATTACCAAATCCATCAGCGGATAAAATCAAATTAATACAAACACTATTTTACAAATTTCTTTGGAATAATTTGAGGGACAAAATAAAAAGAACTACCATTATTCAAGATTATAAGTATGGAGGTCTTAGAATGGTAGAAGTGGAAAAGTTCATACTAGCTCTAAAAATAACATGGATCCGTCGAATATCTCGAAAATAAATATAGTCATCTCGTGAACATTTTCTGTCCGATTATTAATAATATATTTAAATTTGAAACAGATTACATTAAACAAAATTTAAATGGAATACAAAATCCTTTTTAGAAGGATGTTCTTATCAGTTACAAATATTTTGCTGATCAAGTTAAACCAATATCTTGGCAACAATTCCACTCAGTTAGTATATGGTATAACCCAGGTATTAAGGTCGGAGGCTCTAGTGTGTTTTACAAAAGATGGTTTTTAGGAGGAATAACTTTTATCAATGACATTCTAAACAAACATGGAAATCTTTATTCATACATAGAATTTAATGAACACTATAATATACAGTCCAATTTTCTTGAATATGAAGGTATTATAACTGCTGTCAGGAATTATTTGGCAAAACTGAATATTGCGCATCTAGCCTGTAACAGCCCAAACCCTATACGTCCACTAATCCTATCTTTAATTCTACAATATGAGAAAGGCTGTCGAAACATATATGACATTATGATTAGAAATAATGTATATCCCAAAGCATTAAGTAAATGGAAAAATGAAGTAGTTAGTGTTCCAAACTTTGAATTTGAAAGATTATATGCCTTACCTTATAAAATAACAAAAGATCCTAAGTTACTTTGGTTCCAATTTAGAATCAACCATAGGATACTTGGAACAAATTACCTTTTATCTAAAATGAATATTATTAATAACGATACGTGCAGCTTTTGCAATAATGCCCCTGAAACTATCCAACATCTGTTTTGGAACTGTGGAACAGTAAAAGAATTCTGGTTAAAACTTCAAACTTATATTACAGAAAAAATGCAATACAGCATTCGTAACTTTAACAGAAACAGATATTTTATTTGGAAATTGTAAATTTGATATAGTTTTGAGTAAAATCATCATGCAAGCAAAACTTTACATTTATCAAAACAAGATGCAACGTCAAATTCCACAGCTTAACCTTTTTAAAACGTATATAATATCTTTGTATAAAGTTGAGAAACTAATCGCATATAAAAACTTAAAAATCAATAAGTTTGAAACCATGTGGAGTCAATACCTTGCTATCTGTGGAACTGGAGTACAGAGATAATTTACCTAGTTGATTTTTTTTTATTATCAAACTGTAGCAAATAAACTTAATGTTTTTACTCTTTTTTATTTTGGGACATGCAAATCTTATCTCACTATCAGAAATAACATACCCTTGCTTATATCTTGGTCTTTCCTAATCAACCTTCTTGTTTTTTTTAGAAAAAATAATAATTTTGGAAGTTATGTATATTAATCCTTTAAAACATTCCTGAAACATTGTTCCTTGATAATGGATTTATATACAGATTTATTACACAGGATGGGTTATTGTTTCTTTTTCTTTCCAAAAACAAAATATGAGAAAAAACTCAGTGAGCCTCAGAGTAGAGGCAATGCATAGATCTCATAAAATAAAATAATGTTTTTTTTTGATATTATAACATTAAAATTATCTGTGTAAAATAAGTCTGTATGTATTGACAATGTGGGTTGTACACTGGGTTTTGAAACAAATATTCTTTACATGTATTATTGTCTTTTTTTCCAGAGTTTATAGAGACTCGCTGTTATCTTATAGCTTCCATATATTCCCTATATAGCAATCATACTATATTTTCCACCAATATTGTTTTGGAAATACCTCTGGATTGCAGTGTGGTATTTTTTTTTTCCGTTTACACTCTGTTAAAATTGTACATTGTATAATATACTTCTATAATTGTAAAGAATAAGAAAACCTCCCCATGTATTCTGTCTCTGATTACAATATATGCATTTATTCACTTGAAAAAAAAAAAGAAAAAAAAAAGAAAAAAAAAAGACTATTTTAGATAGATAAGTACTCCCTGCTAAGACTATTTTGTAACTTGTTTGATAACAAGTTAGATAGATAAGTACTCCCTGCTAAGACTATTTTAGATAGATAAGTACTCCCTGCTAAGACTATTTTGTAACTTGTTTGATGCAGAGATTACTCCTATACTCTTGCAATATGTTTTTGATTCTTTTGATAGTTAAGTACTCCCTGCTAAGACTATTTTGTAACATGTTTGATGCAGAAATTACCCCTATACTCATGCAATATGTTTTTGATTCTTTTGATGCTAGATTTACCTAGCATCAAAAGAATCAAAAACATATTGCATATAGTGTTAGACAAAATAGATTAGACAAAGAGATTACCCCTATACTCATGCAATATGTTTTTGATTCTTCAAATGAATCAAAAACATATTGCCTGAGTATAGGGGTAATCTCTGCATCAAACACGTTAGATAGATAAGTACTGCCTGCTAAGACTATTTTGTAGGGGTAATACGCGCTGCTAAGACTATTTTGTAACTTGTTTGATTCAGAGATTACCCGTTTAATCTCTGCACCAAACAAGTTAGATAGATAAGTACTCCCTGCTATGACTATTTTAGATAGATAAGTACTCCCTCTGCATCAAACAAGTTAGATAGATAAGTACTCCCTGCTAAGACTATTTTAGATAGATAAGTACTTCCTGCTAAGACTATTTTGTAACTTGTTTGATGCAGAGATTACTCCTATACTCATGCAATATGTTTTTGATTCTTTTGATAGATAAGTACACCCTGCTAAGACTGTTTTATAACTTGTTTGATGCAGAGATTACCCCTATACTCATGCTATATGTTTTTGATTATTTTGATGCTAGATTTACCTAGCATCAAAAGAATCAAAAACATATTGCATATAGTCTTAGACAAAATAGATTAGACAAAGACATTACCCCTATACTCATGCAATATTTTTTTGATTCTTATGATGCTAGGTCTACAGTAATTTAACTATTATATACACTGTTGCTTACTGAGCATATAGTACATGTTTAAGACATGTTAAAGGTAGAATGCACAAATTATTGTCCTAACCATTTGTGACGATATTGAAAATATCGATCGATTTGTTTATCGGACCAGTAAGGTACAAAACAGATAAGTTATGTTTTAATAAATACATTGTATTTAATAATAATATAAAAATGAAGATAGTTAGAAAGAAAGGCTTGACATATACACGAAAGAAATATCACGGAGCTTAGACGAAAGAAATATCACGGAGCTTAGACAATCACTGAATACTAGAGTATAATAATTTTAAATATGATTTATAAACTCATATGTAAAACACTTTATAATGCAATGTCGTTTCTTATATTTAGCCCATCTATGTAATGTTTAATTGTTGTAGATGTTACTATGCTTTATTAACAAATACAGTTCAGTTGACTAACCACTATCTGCACAATCTCTCTCTGTATAACATGAATGTATATAACATCATTGTCTATAGACCTTGCAGCATAACTCCAAATCATTAATATATAATATGCATTGTATCACGAATCAAATATGCATATGGTATATCACATCACTATACAGACTATCGACTGACTACATCAATCTATATCAACACTAAATCACAATGATTCTATCAACGCTCTTCTATGTATAGGTAACACCACATCACTGTACAGACTATCAAATGTCTGCATCTATATATATCACTACTATACTCTTCCATGTACACGCTGTATCAATTGACTGCCGTCTATATACTACGTGTGATGACGTCACCCGATCATCACCTTGTAAATGACCGTATTATGACCTATATCATCATCACGAAAAAGAAGGACACGTTCCCCTACAAAACAATAAAAACTTTCTTAATATTCTTAAATTGTGTAATTTTATATTTGACAAAATCAACGCCACCGTTTCGATAAAATAGCACAATTTCAACATTTCATTGAATACTGATAATTCAAATTTACTCACCAGACACCCTCAGTTGTAATACATCATATCTTCATATTGATTTCATCAAGTACTCCCACTCTTAGTAGCACAACATATCACCACCAATTCTCAGCATACACTGACCACCAAAATATAACACCCAATTATCTTCTCTACTTAACAGTAGAAAAATCACTCACTTCTGTTCACTATTTCATGGACAAAATATGACACCTTTCTTTTAAAGGTACTCTGTCCAATAGCAATGAATGTGAATTTGTCACACCATTCCCTGGATGTAAGATTATAAGCATTCGTGTGTGTGTGTACTTCTGTGTATGTGGATATGCACATGTATGTAGGTGTATATGTATATGTGTGTATATATGTATATGCATATGTGTGGGTGGGTGCATGTGTAGCATGCATGAGCAAATGCACAATACCCAGAATGAGTATATGTAGGGATCGGTGCAAGACATTTTTAACCCATATGTACAGTTTATATGCCGGATGTTTTTTTTTGCTAAAAAATAACATTTTTCAAAAAGTTGCTATGAAAGTTAGATCGTTGGAATGGAAATAACGTAACTAAGAAAATGAGTGGTAGTTTATTGAAATCGGTTTGAAGTTATGATAAGTTAAAAATTGCAATTTCACCATAGTTAGCCGATGACGTCACCGGAAAAGTACGTACACCGCTGCGCACGTGATAATGTTTTTACTCTGCGATTTACTATTACCCTGTACTATCACCCTCGCGTCAGATAGAAATAATCACACATTGTTTTCTATGGGGATTTAACATGAGCGTTTTATGTGAGGTATAATGAATAACGTTGTCGTAAGATAACGTCATATGATGCCGTCGTATCTAAGCCGAACAACGGAACTACCACATCGATTTCCGTATTTTAACGGTTACGGAAATCGACGAGACAATTCCGATGTAGTCCGAGTTGAACGGAAGAGACCGAATAATGATTCGGTCTTCACTTGCATATTTATGTCACTAGTGTAATACGATAAATATATCATGGCTTTATTAAACTCACACACCGCGAGCTATGTGGATAAAACAAGTAATTGGCGGCCGAAAGGCCAAAGAAGAACACTTTTGGTGGCATTTTGAAGTAGATGTTGGCATCCATGCTTATTTAAGTCTATATTGGGTGCCAATCCCGATAAAGGTAGATGCGAGCGTGGTTTTCATTCCTGCGGGTCATCCAGCTAGGTCAAAGGTCAAATTAGTGGAAAATGACTATTTCAACAGTAATTGAGGTAAATTTTCTACTTTCATTCACTTATTTATGTATATAAATGTGCTAAAACATGTGGATACTGTAGAAGAAATAAACGACATTACATAATGTCAAATATATGGTTCTTGAAATGGAGGTCTAAGGTCAAATAAATACAAAAATCTTCATTCTATAGTTGTTTACTCATAATGAATGATAAATATGATGTTTAGATATTAATAGAGTCAATATAATTAAAACAGCATGTTTAACAGAACGCTTATACATCTGGGTCCGTATTCATAAAGCAACTCAAGTAGAAAATATAACTTATTTATAGATATAAAAATCGAACAGGAAAAGTAGCATACAAGGACAACAGTCAACCACAAACACACACAGAAACGAAGAAAAGCTTTAAAAATGAATAAAAGGTCAAATAAGACATCACAAACACAAAAGGGTTGACAATAGGGCTACAGCCTTGGAACGGTCAGTGGCACAAAAGGCCGCTAGGGGTTTAAACCAGGTTCTAGGGTGAACCAAAACTCATAATTATTCTTCTTCACCCCAATACAACGGGACAGTGTAAATAAAGAAATCCCCGCCATGAACTATTATCTAACATTAATGTGCAATATAAGTAAAAACAAAGAAGTCAAAATTTAAGATTTATACATATTTTTAAATCTTCTTATTAACCTCTCAGGGATACTATAAACCAACTTGTTAAGATAAATATTTTGCTGTATGTTTTATTTATCCATAGCTTTATTAGTAACATTAAGAACACGTCATAAATCGATAGAAAAGGGTGTTTACTTTTTTTTTATAAAATTTGACTTAAGATAAGATATTGCTAAGAAGCTTTCAGTAGGGGAGCAGCGTGATATTTTCCAACATCTATTAAATATTTGGTAACGCATGGCAACGAAAAGTAGTACGTCATCTTTCGGCAACGTCAAAAACAAAATTAAACGTTCGCCGTTTTGGATTTTTTAAAAGACATAATTTGGAAGATTGTGACAATTTTTGATGATGACATTTCAGTTCCGCTATACCGACTTTTTTTTTAGAAACTTTACTGCGTGATAAATGAAGACCCGCCTTGTAAAATAACAAGGCGATAACTCTAAGAGATGCCATTTTTAGAATACGTTTAAAATGACAACAATCGTGTGTTTTTTGTTAAATAAAATACGAGGAGATACTTGGATTGTTGTTTTAGCTCACATATTACATGAATGTTGCTGCATGTCACGAAAAGCATGTTATTTCTTTATCAAAAGTACACGAAAATCCGAGTTGTTTGACTTTGTACTGTATTTTTGACTGGACTGTCCTCGCAAGAACTGCAGGCGCGTATTCGATGGAGCGGGTAGTATTGGACACCCTCTCATATGTGGAATGTGTACGTAACAATCGCTACTGTTCAATATGGGAGTTGGGGTGGAGAGGAGGGGGAGGGCATCTGAGCTGCGATTTAAAAGGAAGCACCCCATCCCCTTCCCAACCCCCTACCCCCCATATAAAATCATGAAAGTCTGTTTTGAAAGCTCTTCCAAGCATACTTTTTAAAAACATATTCAGATAATAGATTTGTTGCTGTGTTTTTGACTAGACTGTCCAGTGTCTAATTGTCATCCGCAACTTGGCGCAGTCGGTGGCGCAGCGGATTTGTAACCGGAGGTGGTGCCACTGAGTTTAATTTATTAGGTTAAATATCGGTTGAAAGCTTTTAATTAAAGATGAATTTTCTATCAGACAGAAACACTGTCGTAATATTTATTCAATGATTCTGATAGTATCGAAGGACAGAAAAGAAGGCCATTTTTTTACTTTATATTTTTAAAGTTGAATGGTGTTTTATGTCATTATAGCACATTTTAGGCCATATTTCCTGGGTATAACCAGTACTGTATACTTTCTGCAATCCGTAAGAATCGACACTTTCCCACCTACAGGTTGAGCTCCCAGTGGGAATTGAACCCGCAGCGGTGAGAGAATGTATACAAATATAAAAAGGGCAACCGAACATCTCCATAACTCAATATGTCCATGGGACACGAATGACCGCACTAAAAACAATCCGTGAAAAATTGTACATAGCAAAAATATATATTCATAAATAAAGTTTATTTTGATGCAAAATCGATATGCACCTCTTGACATCATAGATAAACATCTGACATGTACAGTTTCGAAACAATTGGTTTAAAAACTGTGGAAGGATATAGACGCACAGATGACTAACACCATATGCCGCCTCACCATTCGATGGTAAACAATAAACATTTAAGGTACATATTAATGTCTTAAATATTATCTTTAATGAATAAGTAAAAAATATGTAACATATCAGATATCGAAGTGAATTATTTATTTGATTTAAAACATTTTATTTCAAATATTTACATTAGAGCCGCCCTTGAGAGAGGGGAAGCTCACATAGGGAAATTAAAAAATGATACATATTTTGTTTTCCGTAACCAGATTTCGTTTCAACTTAAATAGTTAACAAGTTGTAGAATTGAAATATGTAGATTTCAAATTATGTAGATATGTAAATTAATAGTAATTTTAGAATTTTCTTTTACATGTAATATGAATTAAAAATATAATTGTTTTCGGCTAATCAACACATTAACCGTATACCTTATTTAGAGCCGCCCCAGAGAGAAGGGAAGGAGGACACATATGATAGGAATTTGAGAACCTGCCTTATTTTTACTAATGAATATATTTTTATGGTTCTTTATCGTGCTCGAAGGATAAACCCCCGGTTTCAATCCCAATCCAACAAACGAGGCTGAGGAACAAACAAAGCTGAGGGAAGGTGTATTGCCCGAAAACACCGACGAAACTCAGTGGTGCATGTGTGACTTGAACCCGAAATCTCCAGATTGCTATCGTCCGCCATGCTATCTCTGGGCCAAGCCAGCACATTATGTTAAGTCAGAGTCCTGGTTAAGTTTAATATTTTAGATGTAATACTTATACAAGGATGTTTTTATTTTGTTCGTTTCATTTTACATCCGTACTATGGACAATATGACCTATTTATGTGTCGATGTGCTGTAAAACACCATTCATTCATTTTTTTATTTTTAGTATAAGAAGTCTGAGACTTAGTGCAGGTGCACAATGCCACATATTTTGCAAAGAATATACATTGATAAATTCATAGATTTTTTGAAACTGTGCTTACCTACACACTGGCTTACACAAGGCTCTTGATGCAGTAATACAGATTATTGTGAGACTGGGAAATGACTTGGTGAAAACAGGCTGTGGTAACATACTGCACACTGACACTGCCTCTATTAAAAAGACCTGAACATCTAACATTGTTCCATTTAATTTTAATATTAATAACTATGTTCAACTTTCTTAATGTTATCAATACCAGCTTTCCATAATAGTTTTCTTAAAACACAACTGGAATTGAATACTGTCCAAAAGTTATGTAAGGTGGCATTCATGAACAAGTAGTATTTTTAAGGCTTACATTTTCATCAATCATTCATCACTTATGTGTTCTAAAAATGATCAGAAATTAAGTTAATATATATGAACCACCACCATTTCATATGTTTCAATGTTAAACACTTGTCCTACACTACAGTAAATTAATTAAAAGTGTATTTATTTACACAAATCCCTACACAGGCTACAGACAATCCATGCCATGACCCATTTCATTTGCTTGGTGTGTTTCACTTTCAATATTAATTCTCCGACATAGATGACAGATCTATTTGTTTGTAGTTTCTAAATTACGCACTCACTCAAGTCAATCATGTAAAACTTGGAATTATATACGATCACTGTTTCGATAAAGGTCTAACGACTTAATTCCACTCCTGTACAAATAATCCATCGATCTGTCTATGTGTGTATGCATGCATCTGCATAATTTGACCTTTGAATACGTGTACACCGTATGTGAGCTATTTGTAGCACATCGGTTGGACTGTGGCAATGGAAATAAAACAGTTCAGTTCAATTCACAATTTAGTTTAGTGACAGTGTGAGCCTGATATTTTAATTTGTCCATGGAGAAGTGGGTGTTTATGGCGTGCGACTGACTGGCCCTAGGCTAGGTGTTTTTCTGTGTCGCCGCCATTTCGAATAGCCTCTGAAAGAGTGAAATGCAGGTACTAAATTTCAAAACGGGCACGCGAAATGTATATTCACGAAAAAATAAGAAATTTTCAGAAAAGGTAGAACAGGTAATGATCTTCGACTCATGGCAATTTCAACAATATTTAAGAATATACAATTTTTGTACCCGTTTTGAAACATTGGCAATTTCGAAGAAAATAAAAACTAGTTTGATTCGATTTTCGCATTTGTACCGCGATTTCCGACTATGATATCTCAATAAAACCTGTCAACACGATTGTTTGATGAATCTCCGACATAATAACTGACTTCTGATATGATTTGCTTTCTTTGCCATCTAGTATAAGCTTTAAACTAGTGTTTTTTAAAAGAGTACTATAAAATCCGCGCATCTGCACGTGCTTGCAAAATGGGAACTACGTTGCCTCCAACCCCAATTATTTATGTTTGAGTTATGCGGTTCAGGCACGTGAAATGATTCAGCTGCGCCCCTACTGTTTATGAATACGGACCCTAGAATTGTATCTATCAAAACTTTACAATTAGTATTAATAAACAATAAAATCGAAGCACCGCAAGTACTGTAAAACAGAAATTAAGTTATTATATAAAAAAAGTAAAGTAAGTATTTTCATATAAAAAATAGAAACAAATGTTTCTATAGAAACCCCCAATAACCAAAAGTAGATATAAAATTCGAACAGGAAATAGGTAGCTTTCACAGAAAACAGTCGACAGAAAAAAAACTCTTTTGATAAACGTTTTAACAAGTTTAATACAGACTGTATGAAAGGATCTTCAAACGTTTGTAAATCACGTCACGATAGAAGACGGGTTGTGATAGTCCTTGTCGCAAACTAGTTCTTCAACTGCTTTTGTATTTTAAAAGTAGATTAGGGTTATGATAATAAAGTATTGCAGAGGTAACGGTAGCCCCGCTGGAGTAGCTTTTTTGTAAAACAAATATTACGAATATTAAGGTCCTCAACTCCAAGCTCTAGGGAAAAAATAATAAGTTGAAAAACATATACCCCATAAGAAGTGGCTCGGGTAACGTCCCCATCTAATTGGGGATAATTTACAATATCAAAATTAAAATCATCTCTCTTGTCATAGACTTGACTTATTATTTCACTATTTTCAAAAGAGAGATCTAAATCAAGAAAGGAAGCGACAGTATCAGAACTGTTAGCTTTGTTGCGTTGAAGTTCTTTAGATTATATAGTATTAGCCATAGTAGAAAAGAAGTGATTGGCAATGTTCAATATGTAATCCAGATACAAAAAGGTGTCATCAATTACATCTGTCTAAGTATCGGATGATAGAATGAAATCTCTTTCATAGCAATACAAGAACAATTCTGCAACCTCGTATAGTTCGTACCCAAAGGGATACCAACAATTGTCTATAAAAGGTAGTTCCATACCTGATGAAGACATTATCTAATAAGAAAATAAGTGCTTCACAAAATTCTTGGCACATCCACATAGTGTAATTGTCTAAACGGCCGTAAGTGAATAAAAACGCTTTAATATTGTTACAGGCTGAAAATGTATTTTTTTCTCTAGCGAAAGTTTTTTGAATGAGAGCAATAAGGTTGTGTTTGATAAGATGATATTGTTAGGTTATTTATAATGTTGTGAAGTCATATGTACTTATAGATGAAACTTGCCGTTTATTGCAACTTTTATCCAGGACTTCTCCTGAATGTTTAATTGGCCAGAATAAATTAATCGTGGTGTTGTCATAAGCTATAGCACAATATTTTAACGTGATCTTCAACGGCAGTAAGACAAGAAATTAACAGTTTGGAGATGTTTGTCGTTGTGCAGGCACTAGAATTCGAAATAAAAACGGGCTTTATAAGGCTGTTAATGTAATTTAGGAATCCAGTACATAGTTGAAAGTTTGTTTTGCTTTTCTTCTACACCAGCCTTGAAAGTTGTGCTCCCGAGTTCCAGAGGAAAAACATTGACGTACATATAATGTAGGTGTCAAACAGTAATTACATTATCAGCTGCCTTATCAGCAGGAACTAAAACAAATTCATTTTGTCATTCTTGAATTGCCGATGTTTTAATTACGAAACGAAAACCTAGGTCTCGGGGGAAGTAAAGAGGGGATAGCTTAATAAAGGTTAATACGGGTGTCTATAATTTGAAGAATTGACTCTCTCTAGGTAGAAAGGGAGCTCGTGTCCGCATGTTCTCTACGATACCATTTTATACTAAAGTCCTTAATGGTTTGGGTGATCTGAACATGTATTAAAAATACTTCGGATATTAGAAAAGAAATGCCGAATCTACAATATCAAAATTACCAGTGATGACATGACCTGCCGGAGCATAGTAAAAGTTTGATGTTTTACTTACTTGTCCTTTGGGAACAACATCATTCCCAATCTTTGTGAATTACCTCTTGGGACATTATGATTGTACCTACTTAAACCTACTAAGGGAGGTGGGTGCATGAGATTTTGTCCCTCGGGTCGTGCCCTAGATCTCTTTAGCTGCAACTACTATGGTTGTTCAGTACGATTTTGGATACATCCTGAGATGTTTACTATTTTGTATGTGTTTCTTTATTTAGTTTCTCTGGATGTGGACTTTATTGTTAGAGAATTCCTTTTGATGGGATGTAGTTTTATTTACACTGTCTTGTCTATGTGGGCGCTGAAGACAGGATAATAGCGAGGATTGTGCGCATATAAAATCGATTCAAGCTAACTAATAGGCATTATTGCCTACTGACCGTTCCAAGTCGGTAACCCTGTCTTCACCACCCTTTCTGTTGTTTTTGTCTCTTTCATTGTATTATCAAGTCCTTGTTTGCAGTACAGTGCGGACCTAAGATGCCATTGCGTTCGGACGCTGTGGTTTCTATAGGACACTATATCTCATATTTTAAATTAGAATATCGTTTAAGCCGTCGCTAGGATGCGTGAGAGGTGTTGCACACTACATTACCTCTCATGAACAGTCTCAATAAAACCGAGTCTGTTACTTTTATCTCTTGCTTGTGTTTGTTGCTTCAAACGAATCCCCATTTCAGTATTTATTTACCCTGTAGTCAACCCTAATATGTTTGTGATGTACTTGTTTACTGAATGTGGTTGTAATCATCTTTGCCTTGTAATACTTGTTGGTGTGTTTGTATTCTGTGAATGCTACTCTTCCTGTTGGACTTATAGCCTTTCCTTTATTTACAGTCACATTCCGTAGGAGGGTTATTTTCTATGTCAAGGTAAACAACTATTGTGTTGTAGTTGAAAATAATTTATATACTTACAACAAATTGTAGGATTTTCTGAATGTGTTTGTAATCATCTTTGCCTTGTAATACTTGTTGGTGTGTTTGTATTCTGTGAATGCTACTCTTGCTGTTGGACTTATAGCATTTCCTTTATTTACACTCACATTCCGTAGGAGTGTTAATTTTATATGTTAAGGTTAAAAACTATTTTGTTGTAGTTGAAAATAATGTATGTTCAAAGTCTTAACGAAAATTGACAGGGGATATAATGTCGCTCAACCGTTTGCCCATTTCTCCGTCCATGTCCTGTCTGGTGGTTAATTTATTTTGATAAGTTCAATCATTTGCCCTACAAACTTCATATTTCATGAAAATATGTAAATTAAAACAATTAACGGTCGCCTCTATATTAATTGTTTAAAATAGTGTTTATTAATGGTTATTCATGGACATGTCCATGTTTATTTACGAGACACATTTACATAAGACTACACACATATCTTCAGTAGTACATTAATTACATGCAGTAAAATTGTATTGTATAGAAATTCGGCAATACTTATCTGATCACATTTTTGTTCTAATATTGGTTGATGAAATAAAACAAATATGTGCTTCATATGCAAGCTAACTTCATTCATTATAATATATATATACTATGGCAATATACACAAATAAATACTTATGTTTAACCTTACTGTATGTTTCAATTTTCCCTTAATATTTTCAGATATGATTTTCCATGCTTTGAACGGGTCCTCGGAAGACGAAGCGAATGCGCAGAAAACTTCTCAAACAGAAACTCGAGCGTTTACTTGAGAATATTGCAACTTCACTACCATAAATAGCGCCAGCATTTCCAGGCATAAGAATAAACATTTGCAAACATATTTCTTCTAGTTCTTTCATTGATATCGAACCTGTTGTCTCCGAAATTAATACGTTGATGTATAAGACGTATGTAGTGTTTTGCGTAATTTAACTATGTCCATGGGTACCTTCAGATGTTACATTCAAATTTGTGGTTAAGTCTCACAGTCACAAAACCATGAGAGCAACATTTTCATACCAAAAGTATCTCAAAGTACTTTTACACTTTGTTAATTTACATTCGAGTTTTATATTGACGTCTATGCAGAGTCTATTTTTCAGACACCAAAAGCCGTATAGCTTTCAATGTTCATATATGCTTACATCAATATAAATAGCATAGTTAGTACTTGTTCATTTAGTCCATAGAGGTTTAAACACTTCATGAGAGCAACACGCTGCTACCGAAAATAGGTAAATGGATTGACATTCACCGGCTTTTGTATGTGGCTGAAATCGGGGAATATGTATGTCATGGACATATCTTCAAGTTATACGTTGTTTCTTTGTAGGATTACACATTTTACTACGACCTTAGTAGAAGAAACAACATATGAATTATATGAAGGTTGTAAAAACTTTTACCTTGTTAATATATGTGTCACTTTCTCTGTTATTTTTGGCAGTTAGTGTCCATACATATGTATATGTAGATATTTCATGGCTACTTATTGTCTAAATAATTAATCTACTACGAGAAATTAAGAAAAGTTACAGTATCAAAAAGTCTCCAAAACCCCGAAAAACTAGCGCTTGTAGCTAACATACCATAGACAAACTAGTGCGTAACTGCAACAAACCAACGGATATACATCTACAAACGTATATAGATTTCAGTGAAATGAGCATTTAAGACACATATAAATAATATTTCGGTACATAATACTACAGTGTATCATTTCCTAAAACAAGTATAAAAGATACAGCATTTAGACAAAGATATTTAAAAGAAATGTAATAACATCATACACCATATATGACTAATGTTATTAATGAAATAAACATATAAAACATAAAGCACCTTGTCGTCAAAGTGATCAGAGTTTAAAGCAGCGAAGAAAATGTAACTTAACGTTTGAAGAAAATGAAATACCGTAAAGATACTGCGTTTGTTTACATTTTCAATGCCAGTTCAATACCATGATGCAACTAAACCCGTCTACAAACTAGGGTGGTGCTATCTACAAACTCAAATTCGATTCGCACTTTACCTACAGTGATAACATACATTGTAAAAGAAAAAATAACCTAGTGGCCTCATCCATTTCGATGTTAGGGTTAACTGATAAATTCGATCTTGTGTACATTCAAGGCGATTAGCGCACGCGCTGCACGATCTTTCAGTTTTTCAAAACCACACAGCGTTTTGTATTTTAAGCCAGATATTGAAATAAAAGGTAGTACAATTAGAGTTTTCAGTACTACCATAGGTATAAATACATTTATTGGTGCAATATAATCAACAGTTAGGAATATGTAAAGCAATTTGTTAGCACTATTCAAATGTGTAAAAGAACTAACAGAATGCCGCGACTTTAAAAAATAACAAGCAAAATTGCCTTTTGTCCCTTTAAATGTATCCTGGTGCGTAACCTAGAATAGCACACATTGCTGTCCGGCAATGAATATTCTTGTAAATAAGGGGCACCCTTTAGTTTAATTCATTATATGTAGACCACCTAAAATAGAAAATATCAATATTTTCCCACACCACAAGAACCCCTTTAAGAACTGACACTTTCTCACTTGACAATTTGAGCTCCCAGTGGGATTCGAGCCCGCAGGAGTGAAAGGCGAGCAATTTTCAGACGCAACGTCTTCACTATCCCGTCTACGGCGGCAATTTTAGGGTAAGACATAGGTGATAAAAGTGTGTTTATCATGTACTAAGGCGGATTCAGGGATAGGGCGGACCCGGCGCCCTCACCCTCTAAAATCCCACAAGTATAACCTATGCATGCTGGATTACATGGGGCGCGCGCCGTTTCTACTGTCAGTCATCATTGGATTTAGCATACAATTATTCTGCAAAAACACAACAAAATTCACTAAACGTAGAAAAATATTTTATTTCGAAGGATCCTCCGCTCCCCCGCCCCTGCCCCTCCCACAAACAAATACTCAAACCAAAATATTGGCATCTGCATCTGATGTGTACCCTCCTCTCAAAACGTTTTTAGTGATCATATAATTATACAAGCCCCTTTAAAACTCCAGCCGAGTCTGGGTGGTTATATCGAAGACATAGTCGGTATGCCGATCGAAAAACCCAAATTTGGAGTATGCACAAAATGTTTTTGCATAAAATTGTTCTACAACATGTCTCTTCATAGAAACTGAATGATGCAACTCTGTCATCATTGAGCATTTTGAAATATTCAAGATGGCCGCCAAGATGGCCGCCAAAATAAAAAAATATTATATATCACAAATAACGTGAGATTTGAACAGAATTATGATGACCACTTTTGCATATGTGGTTATGGATAACATTATACTAATTAAAATAATATTTTGAAATAAGAAATACATTTGAAAAATCCAAAATGGCTGACAAAATGGCCGCCAAAACCGAAAAATATCTATATATTCTAGTTTCTGCTGTTTTTCTGCACGAAGTGTTTACCATTAGTAATTGGAAATCTCAGATAGAGTATGCTTAGCATAAAGATGACTATTTAGAAAAGAAAATTACCTAAACAATTAAATAAATCTAACTAAATAGCAAAAGAGCAAAGATTATTTCGTACAAACATGACAATTTCCCCCGCAAATATTTGTATAAATTTGGTTATTTGATATAATATACTTATCAAACAATATGTCACAAAAAATTATGTTCATTAATTGCACAAACCATCAGTATGATAACGCTTTAGTTGCCTCCTTTTGTAGTTATTTCATCATTCAGTTATTTCAGTTGTTTCCCTTTGTTGTACACGCGCCATTGATTTACCCGGAATGTTGATTTCCAATGAATGTACTTTGCCTTTAGAAGAATTATTCATCCAAAAGATCATAATTCCCCGTATGTATTGAAGGTAAGTAACACTTATAATGCTGTCTATTCATTTAAATACATTGATTTATATAAATGACAGGGTTGGTTGATTACTGTATAGAGTTCAAGTTTAAAGAATGGGAAAATTTAAACAGAAATATTGAACTTTGTAGTTTGTATTTCTTTGGTATTATAAAAGTTACTAAAAGATATAGATGTAGTCCCTGGGTTATCCATTGTTTTGTGAATAACCTTATGTATATAAAAAATCTAGAAATTAGTCTGTAAAGGAAGTGCCGATGGATTTTTCTTAAAAGTGTAGTAGTGCTCGGACTATACTAGTGTCCGGACAAAAATGTAAATCTGTCTAGATCATTAAATATTGATTGAATAAATCACTGAATATCCATTTGTATCTCTTGCAGATTGATGAAACTGATGGAGTGCTTTTTCGGCCAAGTATATTGGTGTGGGGAGTCTGAGAAAGAACTAACCAGTGCGGGAGCTGATCGCATTACAACAATTATCTACTCCAGCAAGCGCAGGCAGGATAATATTCATGTCGATCTAGAGAAAAGACTCCACACAGATGAAACCTTAACGATCCAGTGTCATAGAGACTGTGTGTCTACATATACTTCACCCTGGCATATGTCAGCATCTTAAGCGGAGTGGTACACCAATAGCATCTACTAGCCAAACACCAGCGAAGCGCACTCGTCGTTCTGATGTGGGAAAGTTTGAATTTCGTGAAAGTTGTTTGTATTGTGATGAAAACTGTGATTTGAAACCAGATCCTAAAAACCCTAAGCGATGGCGAAAAGCATTAATGTGTAGAACAGCAGATCGACCTGGTCGACAGACATTTAAAGACGCTATTTTAGAAACATGTACATCTCGTAACGATGATTGGGCAAAACAAGTAAAAGTACGCCTTCTTGGAGCCATTAGTGACTTGCATGCTGCTGATGCGCGATACCATGACGACTGTCGGAAAAAGTTTATGAATAAACGTAACATTAACTATTCTTCAAGAGACACATCTGACAACATTGATCATGCGTTTGAGGCTACTTTAGTGAAATTAAAGCAGACAAACTGCAAGTATGGACTTCGGTTGGATTACACACTTTTTATGCTGCACATGGTGGCATTTTGTTATCCCGGATTAATCTGGTCAAGCAATTAAGTGAAGTTCTTGGTGAAGAGATGTTTGTGTTTTCATCTCCAGGACTAGCAAATGTAATTGTTTTTCAAAACAGAGCATCTGCTTTATTAAGGTTAGAACAGTTAGATGATGACAATATGCAGATTGAAAGTGTCGCCAAGCAGATTGTGAAAGAGTGTAGGCAAATAGTGAACAAACAAACTCTCTATAATGTACAAATTGATAAAGAGATTGCCTCAGAAGAGTCAAGTCCAACACTACTGTCACTATTGTCATGTTTATCTGACAAACAAGATTTTACACTTCCGGCATTATTGATTGGAAACATGGTGACTGCTATTCTTAATCATAAACCTACTTCATTGCAAATTGCACTGGGTGTACAGACTAGGGACAGAAGCAAAATAGATAGTCTGCATGATTTTGGTGTTACCTGTTCATATGATGAAGTAAAGAGATTTAAAGCGTCTGCTGCTATGGCCGCTGCTCAAGATGTTAACAAGATGTCAAGAGCTATTCATGATTCTGAGGTTGGATTCATTCAGGCTGTAGCTGATAACTTCGATGCAAACATCTCCTCTCAGAATTGTATTCGATCAACACATGCCCTAGCCTTGTTACTGACACAGAATAAGAAAAACGCGGATACCCATCAAAGCAGCAGAGAGACAATAGAGCGAGTGAAGAAAGAAAATATGAAAAGACAGGTGACTCCTACTCCTACCGATTTGTTATTACCAAGGTCCAAAAAACCCTGAAATGCCTGTTAACAAGGCACTACGTCCCATATTGCCTTTAAAGATATTGGCAGAGCAAGTTGTAACCAGAGCACGGGCAAAGGACTTAGATTTCGAATTCCTGAAAAAAGTAACAAGTGTCCCAAACACACCTGAATTTTGAGGTTACAACACATTAATGGCAAGAACACGGGGTCAGAGTTTGAAGCCAGGGACGACTGCAATGTGTACCCCCTGATAGATATGGTTCCGTCAGACCCGGATACTATGATGACAGCCATGTTTGAAGCACAGAGGCTAACTGTTAAGTGTGGACAAACATTTACTGTGTTCACTGCTGATCAACAACTGTACCGTGTAATGGTCAATGCTATGTGGGTTCATCCAGAGATCTTTCCCAACCTGTGCCCACGACTGGGGGGTATGCACATGTTAATGAGCTTTGTAGGCTGTGTTGGTGTTTTAATGGACAATACTGGATTGGAAGAAGTGATGAAAGCTCCGTTTGGTGGGGTACCACGCATGCTCTTAGGGAAAAACTTTCCACAAAATGTTCGCGCATTGAGAATCGTGTGTGAGGCAATTATTCGAGGAGTCATACAAGACGTTGAGAACTTTGATGATTTAATTGCCATCCTTGAGGAAAAAGCGGCACATAGTAGGACTACTAAACTTTGGTTGGAGTGTCTAATCAAACCTGTTTTGATTATGATGTTGTTTGTTCGAGCAGAGAGGGAGGGGGAATGGGCTTTACACCTGTATGCAGTTGCATCAATGATGCCTTACTTCTTTGCGGCTAAGCTCGTAAATTATGCGAGGTATGGCCTATATTATTTGCGGAGTATGGAGAACCTTCCGGATGAGATACAGTCTAGGTTCAGAAATGGTGAACATGTGATGCGACATAAGGCAGGCCTGTGGAATGCGATATGGTCGGACATGTTTATTAAGACTACGTTTATGCGTTACGGCCACGGACCTGGTGGTGTTGTCGGTATCACTCTTAGTGAGTCTGCTCTGAAACGGTGGGCGTTAAGTCTTCACACCTGTAGCCGTCTCCTTCAAGACCTGAATATCATGAGAGACCACATTGAATAGTCAGATAATGTCACTTCACACAAGGAGGAGGCAGCCGCGCGTATTGCGTCTGATGCAACTGACAGGAATAATATATGCACGAAGCTGGAAACCTGTATTGACCCGCTGAACCCAGAGGAACATTCAAACAGTCTTCTGAACATTGTAACAGGTAGAATAGTGCCAGATACAGTCAATGTTGACAGTGCTGTGAGCATTGGAAGAGCTCAAATGTCTGCATACGAAAGCTCCTGGCCTGAAGGTTTCAACGGACCTATAACGAACAAAGTGGTGACTATGTCAGTCAGCAGGAAAAGTGTCAAATTCGGATCTGGCACTGTTTTCGACACACAGTTGATCTACGCAAGAGTTAGGGGACTGGCATCAACTCGAACAATCGACTTAAAGGATATATTCAGTCATGAGCTAGCACCAATCCCAACGTCCATGTTTGATGATAGTGGTGAAATGAGGATAGCCACAAACAAATCTATGCTAAAGAAAAAGCTTCAAATCACACACTCGGCTCGCGGAGCAGAAAATACTTATGTGTTTTTTATTGATGGGTGTGCAATTCTGTGGTGTGTACACTAGCCAAATAATGGAACTGTGCAGACTTTCATGGATAACTTCTGGCAATATGTGTATAAGAGATTGAAAGTGTGTGACATATATCTGGTCTTTGGCAAATACTATCAGTATAGCATCAAGAGTAGCACAAGAAAAAGTCGGGGGAGTCAGAAGACTGGTATCGATTACAAATTGAATGCCACAACACCATTACCTGCCCAACATAAGGTCCTGACAAACACAGACAACAAGGTCCAGCTCATAGACATGATATGTGAGCATCACACAGCCAAAGCCATGAACTTACCTACAACCTTTAATAACAAGCTTATGATCACAGGTTCCTCAGAGGTCCCCCAGGAGATTCACATATGGATTGTCATTGATCGAGTAGATTTAAGGACCAGTCATGATGAAGCTGATGTTATAATTCCACAGCAGGTAGTATATGCTGCATCACAAGGAGCAGAATCTGTGACGGTGATCTGTGACGACACTGACGTTTTTGTGCTGTTGGCTCACTACAATGCCCTTAAGAATTTGTCATGTACACTACTAATGGAAGGAACTAGCGCTAATCGAACCGTGGTAGATATTGCAGCAACATGTAGAACACATGCAGATATTATACCGCAGCTCTTAGCAGCACATGCGCTGTCTGGCTGCGATACCGTTGCCAAAATTAGTGGCCTTGGAAAGGCAACCGTTGTCAAACAGCTTAAACGAGGATGCGACCTAGACAAACTTGGCGATATAGATGCAGACATGAATACAGTTAATGAAAAAGCTACCGGTTTTATAGCTGCGTGTTATGGTAGGAAGACAGGTGCAAGTATGTCCAGTGTAAGGTATGATGTTTGGTCATCAAAAATGGGCAAGAAAACAGTCAGAAAGATGCCAAAACTACAGTCGTTACCACCTACATCAGAATCGTTCAATGAAAATGTCAAACGGGCACATATACAGGCCTGCATATGGAGGAGTGCGCTGGAACCAGATCCTCCAAATATGGATCCTATCAACTTTGGATGGAGTAAAGATATTAATTCTAAGATACTCATACCTACTACAATCCCAGAAAACAAGGCCCAAGCACCAGCATGTGTCCCGAAGCTTATCTGCTGTGGTTGTGCTTCAGAGCAGCCATGTGCAACATCCCGTTGTGGTTGCTATGGAGTCAAACTTGCCTGTACAATATTCTGTAATTGCAATCAAACCTCTTATTGTCAAAATAGATTAACAAAGGATGTAAATGAACTATTAAATGTTGCAGATGATGATTCGAGTGAATCGGATAGTGAAGACGACAATTGAACATGAGTGTTGCCGAATATCAATTAGGTTTTCAATTAAAAAGTGGATAATTATGCAGAATGTGGAATATTGATAATATAAAGAGAACAATAATTATGGCTCCCCACACAAGGTGTGGTAGGGGAGCCATGTTGATTTTGTGCTTTCTGTCTGTCTGTATGTCTGTCTGTCTGTGTCACAAACGATGTCCGATCAATAACTAGAGAATGGTTGGACCTAGGGTCCTCAAACTTGGAAGGATGGTTGGTCATGACAAGTAGATGACTCCTATTGATTTTGGGGTCACTATGTCAAAGGTCACGGTCGCGATGACTTTGACTATCAAAACGATGTCCGATCATTAACTAGAGAATGGTTGGACCTAAGGTCCTCACACTTGGAAGGATGGTTGGTCATGACCAATAGATATTACTGATACAGATAGTAGATACAGTCACAGGGATACTGAATATTAAAACGATCTCAGATCAATAGAGAACGGTTGGACATAAAGTCGTCAATTATGTCTGTTCGGGCGAGTGGGGGAGCCTTACGTTTTTGTCCCATGGACAATAACAATTTCTAGTTAGATTAATTGAAAGAGCGAAAAGGTAAAACTTAGTATTTGCAAGCAGTGATGATCTAGATCGGCATTTACATCCACCACGTCAGATTTGAATATAATGTGTTCGCCGTTAGCATCTATAAAGCTTTGATATAAGCAGATCTGGATATCTGATTGAGGAAACATGTAGATCATGATCAGACTGTACAGGCTGATCTGGATTCACATTATTCACCAATGCCAAGCTGAAATGTTAGCATGGACTGACTCAATTATATATTAGAATCTGTAAATGAATCAAACAAATTGCAGAACACTCCACATTCTATTATTGTGTTTTCAGTTTCAATTTATGCCTTCATTCTATTGGTAAGAACCAACCCATGTACCATTATTTTTATTAAATAATAGTCAATGAACCATCTTTAATGTACATACAGTTTCATTTATCAAAAATATCCAAATAGTGTCCATATATTAGCTCATATAGTGATTATACTGCTTTAAAACAGGATTTTTCGGTTTTGGCGGCCATGTTGGCGGCCATTTTGGATTTTTCAAATGTGTTTTTTAATTTCAAATCAATGTTTTAATTATTAAAATGTTATCCCTAACCACAAACACAATTTTCTTTTTCAAATTCTTGTTCAAACCTCATGTTATTTGTGATACATGTGGATTTTTCATTTTGTCGGCCATCTTGGACGCCATCTTGAATATATCAAAATGCTCAATGATGACAGAGTTGCATCATTCAGTTTCTATGAAAGGATATGTTGTAGAACCATTTTATGCAAAAACATTTTGTGCATACTCCAAATTTGGGTTCGACCCAAAATTGGCATTTGGCATACCGACTAACAGTATTAAGAAAAACTAGCCTGAAAGGTCGATGCATATCAGGTATATATATATATATATATATATATATATATATATATATGTGTGTATGGACAGCAATATAAATATCATGTATTTTCTAATTTGATTTTTTATTGGCTTTTTTCTACACAAACACCTGTGAGCCTACTAAAACCCAGGTTGTTATACAACTTTGAGATCAGCCCCAACATTTTCTCGTGCTTAGTATTTAGTCTGATGTCCTGGTCGTTATCGTAGTTAGTTGTACAGGCCAACTAAGATAAAGTACGTTTAGAAAATGGCTGATGTGATCAGACTCCTTGTCAATATGGGGTCGGAGAACATGTTGTATGTAGCTTTGAATTATGGAAGCAGTGTTATACAAAAGATCTGTACAAATAAAACTTGTGTCTGCTTCCTCGTCGATCAACTTTAGTTAAGAAATGTACAAAGAGGTGAAGCGTGAAAGCACAGAGTACTTTTAAAACTGCTTAAAAAGCGACTGATATAGTTACACGCGATTTACGTTTGAGATCTCTACAAAATATGCCAATATTGGGATCTTTTGATATATTTCCTTGTTGATAAATAATATCAATATGGCCCAGTGGAACTGGTGTCTGCAAGTTTTCATCCAGTTTACATTATGTCTGGCTTTTATTTAAGTTTTTAGTAGCATCACCATCATAAAGTATATATTGAACCGGTTGAACAGTAACACTTCTAACAGTATGACCTGACTGACGAATGTGTTGGTACAAGTAAATATTTAACCTTTTAGGGATATCTGCATTATATTTAGGTTCACAAAATTTGACTTTTATTGATCGGTCTGTTTGTCCAACATACTGTATACCACAACGTTGTGCTTATTTTGCCCTTTGTTTTCTCGTTTAGGGCAAACCGTTTTGTTAGAAACTGGGACCATACGCCTCAAGCAATGGAATGGTGTGAAAATACCTCTATTCACCGTCATATGCATACCATCTTCGGGATGGCTTACATGTCTGTACTATTGGCATTTAAAATATTGAGTTCTGCTCAACAAGGGGCTAGAGGGTGAACGGTAACAAGTACTTTTCAGTACCGTTCATGAACAGTTTCAATCAAACCGAGACTGAAATATGTTTTGCATTTATCGTGTTCTACGATTTTCAAATTTCTCCTTTCTACTTTTTTGTTATATTTTGATTCATGCTTTGAATTTTGTCAGTAGGATAATCGTTTACACTATTCCTTATTCTTTTTAAAATAAACTTTACGTGGTATTTTCATCCTTCGGCTGAACAAACTTAGTAAGTTTATCATTATCCGTTTTACTTCTCAAAATATATTCCCGATTTTTTACCCTTCTGAAGATAATTAAATGCTTCCGTTGCACTAAATTATTCAGACAACACAATACCAAATGTTTAATATGTGCCGCTGCCTGAGCTAATTGCATCACTAAGATCATTACAACGTGCAATTAGAAAATATTATTAGATAATAATTACCCTTTCTCTTATAAATCACCTATGAAGTTACGCATCGCTGAATTCCGAGGTTGATCCAAAATCAAGAAGTCATACTGTCTGTCAGTTCCTGTTTTATACTAATTTTTGCCTCGCCTTTTCGAAGAAAAATGCGATATATAGGGATCACTTTGTCGTCCGTCCGTCAGTCCGTCACGTAAACTTAACGTTGGCTATACATTTCTCATTTCTTGATATTTCTTCATCAAACTTTCAATATATAATCATCATGACAACATCAAAATGACCATACTAAAATATAAAGGTCAAGTCACACGAAAGGTCATTATATGGGTTAAATACTATTTTGTTTTCTTCACGAAAACTTAACGTTGACTTTAATTTCTCATTTCTTCATATTTTTTCATCAAACGTTCAATATATACTCATCATGACAACATCAACATTACCATACTAAAATATACAGGTCAAGGTCTCACTGAAGGTCATTTTATGGGTTAAATACTCATTTGTTTTCTTCACAAAAACTTAACGATGGCTATAACTTTCTCATTTCTTGATCTTTCTTCATCACACTTTCAATATATATACTCATCATGACCATTCCAAATATATTCAGATCAAGGTCACACTGAAGGTCATTATATGGGTTAAATATTCATTTTTTCCTCACGTCAGGCTAGTTTATTAAGGTCATTTATCAGGGTCCAAAAAAGCTTGTTATACTGACAAAGCGCTGACAGGCGACACACGTGTTTCGCGGAACACCCGTCTAGTTTTTAATACATTGTTCTCCAGAAAGCATGTTTATTTCGTTTTTACTTGAAGATGAAAAGAAGAAAAAACGGATATAGTTTAGACTATTGTTATAATATGTGTTAAATAAGTTACACATCAATTCATATGATTACGTTGGATAAAATTATTAACAATATCATTTTGACATGATAACGCTCACAAACGTAATCATAATAAATGACTATCTTCTGGATGTCTGGATCTACATTTGAACATTTTAATAAGTATGTCTTTTATGGGAATTTTATACTTTTTGCTATTTTATCAACATGTTGCGATATAACTTATACTTAGACAGCTCCAAATGTTTGAGAAAAAATTCAAAAATAACATGTGGTTTATAATTAATGCGTCAACAAACATTCTAAAATAAGACTCTGGCATATATCTCCTTGAAATTGTTGTTTTCTGTCTCTGTATCGTAGTTTGTATTTCATACTAATAATATACAACATATCTACATTTCTGTTATACAAAAACAGGTTAATTAAGTTTGATGAACATGAAGTTTATTTAACAAATCTGAAATTATCTTAAGTTATTTAAACGTTCAACTTAACTCTTTTTTATCTTATTTTATCAATCTAATGATAAGCAGCCGTAATGCAAAAATCAAGTAACCTTTAAAACGATTTTGAAATGAAATTATTCAAAATAAAATAGAAAAAGGAGCTTGTCGTGATTTCTACAAATTAATTTTTAAATCATTAGTAATCAACTATCCTACAAGAAACATATATACAAAATGATGATAAAGATTTAGCAGAAAGGTCAATTGCTATCGATTATTATAGAAGCCGAATCAGAGCTCTGAATAAAATTATATACAACCGCACCAAATCACCTTATGAAAGACAAGTGTATTGCTCTTATTAAAAGCAATTTTGATAAAGGAAAAACTACTTTTTCGGCCTTTTATCAATATTAAAGTGTTTTTACTAACGGCAGTTTAGATAATAAAACTATGTAGGCATACAAAGAAGTTTTTGAAGCACTCATTATTCTGTTAGATACTATTTTACTGTCCCGAAGATGGTAGGCATATGACGGTGAAACCTTCAATATGATATATTCATACATTCTATGGCCATTGACGTATGGTCCCAGTTTCTAACACAATGCTTTGTCCTACACGAGAAAGCAATGGACGAAATAAAGGAAATGGAATTTAGTTGGGAGAAGAGTTTATGAAGCCTGCGTATCACAAGTAACCGTCAAAATACTAAATTAAAAAGTAGACAAATATATCCTAAGTGTAATGAAACAATACTCTGAATCTTTAAAAGCTGGAGAAATGGAACCACTTATTCGAAATTAAAGAACCGTATTAAAACAAACGTATTTGAGAATGTACAACCTATATCTTTATATAAATTTCGGGCTCAGTGATGTCCAAGCATCAGAATGAACAACAGTTCAGATTGCAAGCACATGGAGACGTTTAACCGCCGCCACACTGCACAGGAAACGATACTTATCCATAGTTAATACATTATGGTGTTTATATAATTGATCTACTTATAATTATCAATGACAAAAAACAAAAACAAAGAACTAGTTTATTATTTAACAAAAACACGTATAGATTGTACGGAATAACATACTAAGGATTACATGTTTTTAGTGGGATTCTTGGATGTGGTGCTGTTCCTCACTGGTTGCAGCCACTCCTGTTTTTGTAGTCACAGTGGTAATGAGAAAAACTAGAACAGCAGACACAGTCTGTGTGGCTTTGATGTAGCATACCACTTAAGCCGGTGCTAGGGAGCATGAGTGCTGTAGCACCATATATTACCTCTCATGAGTCAACTTATCAGTATTTATTGACATAAAAATAGCATAAAGGTCGGACAGGAAATGCAGCTTTCACAGAACGCAGTAAACCCAACAACGTGCAAAAGGATATATATAAAGGCATATGACGTCACAAACACAAAACATGTGCTGTGTGGTAGCTGTAAAATGTCCCCCCAACTACATATTAGAAGTGTTATTACTAACTGATCCATTGCCCAATCTTTGGGGCATTAAAGTAGAATACACTCAAGCTTGTGCAAGGGTCTTGAGAAATATTGCACATATATGTATTACCAATCATGATCTCAAAGTACGAGTAAGTAATAGCACCTCTGATTTGTAGTCGGAGGGATTTTGTATAGCCATCATTCAGCACAAAACAAACGCTAGTGTGAATGTTAATAAATACTGGAAAGGGGATCCCTTGGAAACAACAAACATAAACAATAGAGAAATGTATCAAACTCGGTTTTATTGAGTCAGTATATGAAACTTAATATAAGGTGCAAAACCAATCACGCTCGATAGCATCAGCTTAAAAGCAGAAAAAAAATCAAAAACCACCGGCATGTAGTTTAGTCAAAAATTATCAAAATACAGATAATGCTACCAAATATAGATGAACAGCGTTTACGTTAAAAATCTGTGAAATTGTAACAATCAGTATATTTCATAAAATTTCTGTCAATTCCATGCTATATCGAAACTGTCAATTAATCGCATTGAACCGCGTTGCGCGCACATTTTACATAGTTTAATTTATCTCAAATTACAGTCAGTCGGTCGGTAGGTCGGTCGGTCACAAAACATTTTACAAATGACAAACACTGATCAACTGCTTGTGACCGACTGCGATGTTTCTTCAGACGACACTGTACACCATCTCAAACCATTCGGATCAGAGCGAAAAAGTTTGCAGCATAAAACTATACATACTGCAGTACAACACTATACATGCCAAAAATAAATTCAGTACAGATCTGCGAAAAAAAATATCAAGGCGACACAGGCAATCTTTTCTGTGAATAACGACAGAACCAGAATTTAATGTTGTATTATGATGCGAAATTCACTTGAATTTCAATGAACACATGAAAATCGCATACATTTTTTTTATTTAAACATATATTAGCACAGTTTTATTTCTTAGCGCAAAATAAAATTTATAATCAAAATTGAGAACCAAAAACAATTTTAACGCCATTTTTTAACTTACGTTAAAAGAGACTATAAAGAATGTAACAGTACATTAACATTTTGTCTGGATTTCTTTCCCCTGTAAGTTAACAGACACACAATATATTTGACATTACGCAAAATTTGTACGAAATGCGCATGAAAAATATCGCGAGAGAACAAATTGCCCGCGTGCTAATAGAATAAGAAATAAAATGTATATGCTAAAAGCTGGAACGCCTCATTCAGCAAACACCAAGCCCAAAACAATTTCGTGTCTCGACAAATGTGCAACTGCGAACGTCAAATCTTCCCGAAAGGCACAGCGGTTCGATAAAGGTTGTCAGACAACTTTAAAGCGAACAAGGAAGAGCGACTAAGTTAATAAACATACTTGATGAACATTCTCGACAAATAATACACAACTCACTGCGGTTTTGAAATTTGTTGCACTGCATAAGTGGGTGGGGTATGTTTTTAATATTGTCAATTGCTGAAATAAACAATTTGCTATACAAATACATACCTATTAGAGGTCATATGAAGCTGATTTGCATGATGTGAACATGTCCTTGGAATAGTGTCGGTACATTGCATTTGAAACCGACCGAGACGAGAACAAAACTTCCAGAAACAATTTATCGACTCGCAAGCACACACTGTTTTTGGCAAATCCAATCGAATATCCACGTTTCGCGGAATAGGTGACACTGCATGTATGCACTGACATACGCGCTCAAAAATGTATAGTGTTTCATCATGAAGTTTCATCGCCTGGAAACCATATCGACATTACGGAAGTGATTTGAGAAGCTCACTATGAACAGTATACACAAAATAATCCATGTTGATCAATTTATGGTCCATTTTCATGTGCATAATCACTAATTTATACCAAAATCCAACTTTAGTACATTGCAATTAATGCTAAAATATCCAATTCAACTTTTTTCCAGTTAAAAACATTAAACTCAGAAATATTGATCAATGTCAATGCAGGCTGGTAATTCAAGCGTCTAGGTGATTGTTCCTTCAAGGTCTCACTACACAGTTCATTTTTACTGTGCTGGCCAATATAAATACAGTTTACAGGGCCATTCCGAACAGGAAGTTTTCAAGCGAAAAGTTACTTTTTTATGTAACCAAGTCATTTCCAAAACTGTACAAAATCTGGTACGTTGACCAGTTTTTTATTAATTGGAGTGGTGTCCTTCAATGCACTACTTTGGGCTTTAACTCCAGAGTTTGTATCAGAATTCCTACTCTTCTTCAACACCCATAAACTGTCATATTTTGGTGCAGTGTCATCTAATATCTGCACATCCAATTTCAGACTATGTACATCTCACCTGCAACAACTATAAACATGTCTGTCAGCAATTATTAAAATTATTTAAAACCGAAGAATACACTACTACTTTCTTTAAGGCGTAAGAATTACCCTACCGTGGGTTTCAAGGGAGCTAACTGTGTAGTGAGACCTATAGTTTGTGTTTGTTGCTTCCAAGGAATCCCCTATTCAGGATTTATTGACATTCAAGTTAAAACATTTTCCCAATCAGTAGTGCTATTACTTCCTGATCCTTTGCGATTATCAATACTAATCCAGTATTTCTTGAAGTACACAAATGTATTTGTTTAGTGCTGTTTGGCGTTTAAATAATCGCCCGACTACAAATCAATAGCGGTTTACTTACTGGTCATTTCGGATCATCAAGCCAAATCTTTGTGGCTTTAAAGTAGAATATCGATTAAGCCGTTGCTAGGGGACCTGATAGGTGTTGCACATTATCTTTCATGAACAGTCTCAAAAAGACCGATATTCTGCCTTTTTCTATTGCTTCTGTTTCTGGCTTCCAAGGGATTCCCTATTCATTATTTCTTAGCATTCACTCTATCGTTTGTTTAGTCCTCTGTAAACATTCGCCAGACTATAAATCTGTCATGTTATTACTTACTGATCCTGTGAGATCATTAAGCCTAATCTCTTTGGCTTTGAAATACAATACTCCTTAAGCCGGTGATAGGGCGTGAGAGGTGTGGCTCGTTACTATGCCTCACATGAAGAGGCTCAAGAAAACCGACTCTGCAACTTTTCTCTGGGGACATTAATGAGTACAATGTTATGTATTCGGAAATATTTGGAATAAGAGAGGTGAATGCGGTTAATTATAAAGAATAAAATAAAGAACAACATACAGTAGTCTCTCGTTTAATTGCTGATTTAAAAAATTTATAACACACTAATATATAATTAAACGCGAAAACGGTTGAGTTGCATTGCCTTCGTTTTTTAGGCTGACCCACAATACAATCACAGCATTGCTACTAAATCTGTACAATATCCCCCAGGTAAACACCACTAAGTTAATGAATGAAGTTGCAACTCTACTATTGGCAAAATATTCAAATTTGTTTTTAAAGTTTGTTTGTTTGTTTGTATGGTGTTTTATGTCATTTTCAACACATGTAAGGTTATATATGATGGTCGATTTTTTTGTGGTGGAGGCAGACCACCCACCTTTCCTGGGTAGAACCAGTACTGTACACCTCCCGCAATCCGTAAGAATCAGTCGAGTTCCCAGTGGGATTCGAACCCGCAGCGATGAGAGGCGATGGTTTACAACGCAACGCCGTTAACCATTCGGCCATGGAGACGCTTGTTTTTAAAGTTGGATCTAAACCCTATTACACAAAACTCTATTATATTATATTATATATTCTGTGATGAATTATAGAAATTTCCCAGTTTGAGAATATCTATAACATATCATTTCCTCTACTGTGATATCTCGCCTAGTGTGCAAGATAGCACAGTAGCCAAATGTTATGAAGTAAACAATAGACGTCACGATATTACGTCACGAATTGACGTCATGATATTACTCCGCGCTGTCGGCAAAGGAGTGACAGAAGAAGGAATACTTGTGTCAAAAGACGATTGGAAAGAAATTCATCACAGAATATATATTATATAGTTTAATTAACATTTTTGTCGTGATACGGAAAATAATTCACTCGTGATAAATATTCTTGCGATATAGAAACTCGTGCGAAAACGCACTCGTTTCTATATTGCAAGAATATTTCTCACTCGTGAATTATTTCCCGTATCACTTCAGCTATGTTAATTAAACTCTATATAATACTTTTCTTAAACGTTTAGAACTACTCACTTTCAGTAAAACAAATGTGTCTACTTATCACAAGAACTAAAACAAAAATTAATTAGGAAAAATAATTAAAATTAGGAATATTCAATTTAACTCGAGCTCAATTTAGGTGCCTTACCGCCATGTCCCAGCTTGGCATATAATCCAAACACATTTATACATTTCCACAAGATCCTTCAGTGTACAACTTTTAAGTCGCGACTAAAACATTTTTTGCTTTACCCAAAACAAATACTAAGTGTGCGTTTTATTGTCACTTTTATAGACCAGTCGCACCTGCTAACTTGAACATGCAAAGTAGTCGGTATTTTGAGAACGATATGCAATTACTTCCCGGTCGTCATTGTTCCGAGTTACTCGTTTATGAAATGTGCAATTGCTGATAGCAGATATGCAGAAACAAGTGGTTCATTTAAGTGTATCTGTCTTCAATCTTTCATAAAATTGGTTATGAAAGGGGAAAATCGGAAATTGCCGAACACGAAAAATTCAAATAGACTTGTTTGGTAATATTTTAATCAAGGATATGTTAACATTATTTCAGACAATGAAGGACTACATAGTATATGCAGGGACTCAACCGAACGTAATATTTATTGTTTTAAAGTCGCTTTATATTATCTCTTATTAACAGGCTCAATAAAATCGATTCTGATTCTTTTCTCTCTTATTTGTGTTCGTTATTTGCAAGCGATCCCCGTTTAGTATTTACAAGTATGTCTTGAGCACAACTTACTTTCTTGTTTGTAGCTTTCACAGAATACAGTCAACTCAAACCACGCATTGAAACGTACAACACTTACAATGCATGTGAAATCAAAACACAAAATAATTGACCATAGGATTACCGCCTTGGAACGGTCAATTGTAAATGTTGTGTTTGTTTGGATAACTTTGTGATGAAGTTCTGTGAATGCTACATTTTATAATAACAATTTATCACATAACTTACGGTGTGGGAGTGGAATAACACCATTCTATATTTTCGATATACCACTAGTTATATAAGTATGCAAATAAGCCTAGTATGCGCTGTCAAAACCAATCGATAATGACTATGATCCAATTCCCACGGTTTATATCGGTTTCGCGTGTTAAATGACAGGCAAAATGCAATAAAAGTCGATATGTGATAAATAGAGTCTAACATTCGTTCTCCTTCATTATTGAATTTATTAAACTCGTTAGCAAAAAATGATAAATGCTCGGCAACAGCCGCGCATTATATCATTTTGCCAACACGTTTAATAAATTCAATAATGAATGAGTACTCACGTAAGATCCTCTATATATACAGAATAAAGTCCTCTATAATGTGGAACACATTTAGCATGACATAGCAAATAGTTTTTTTGACATACTATGTCGTGGCAACGATATTATAATAAATAATGAACAGGGGATCCCTTGGAAACAATAAGCCCAGTTCGATAAAAGTAGGTCTAAAAGTCATCACAAACATAAACGGGTTGACAATAGGACTACCGCCTTGGAACGGTCAGTGGCACAAAGGTCGTTGAGGGGTTTAAACCAGGTTCTAGACCTCACAATTATCATATTTCAATATCATTAAATAATCTTGAATGGTAAATAAAGAGTTGCCATTTCCAACTTCCGGTGAGCAAATTACGCTTTTATCATCTCAAAAACTGAACAGCTTTTAAGGGAACGTAATTTTCGACATGAAAGCATACTTACTCTTACACTTGTAGAGTTCCTATTTCTAACTTCCAGGAAGCAAATTAGTTTTTCTTACCTCAAAAGATGAACCGCTTTCAAGGGGACGTAATTTTCGGTATGAAATATTTTAAATCTTACAATTGTGAGTTGTTATTTCCTACTTCCGGGGAGAAAATTACGTGTTTCTTATCTCAAAAGCTGAAAGGTTTTAAGGGGACGTAATTGTCTGTATAGGTTTACCACCACTAATTACATGTAAACCTCCGAGGTGTAGTCGAATGTAGTTCCTATAATAAAAAGTAATCCCTCCTTTTTTGATGGAAATGGGCATTATAAGTAGGGGGAAAACTGCCCATTTCTATTCGATTTTGTGGTTATATGTACAAGAAGCGTATTAATAGGTTTTACTTGATCACTGATGAACATTTTTGAAATTTCGACTCTATGCTTACACTTTGTGTCGATCAATAAAAACAGCTGTACCATTGACCTGTTTAGAAAACAAACAAGAACTTTCTTACATGTCTTGTGACCCCACGTTTTCTGGTGATTTTTCAAGTGAAAAAATAGTTTTCTATATGAACATTACACTGCTGCATTATCCATACTTGAGTTGAATTTGCAGCAAATCATTAATATGTGACACTTTAACATTGGTGTCTATGGGGAAAATAATTATTGCTTTCATACCTATACTTGTAAAGTTGTCATTTCCAATTACCCGGAAGCCAAAAACGTTTTTCTTATCTTAAAGATGAAAAGCTTTTAATGGGACGTAATTTTCTGTATGAAACAAATGTTAAAACTTACATCTTATATGTGTGAGTTGTTATTTCCTACATCCATACTAATTCCCGTGAGTTTTAAACAGATATGACATCATTTTCTCTTCCAAGTTATTAAATACAAGGAGACTTGTATATCTCATACAATAGTTATGTACACAATACCTGTATTTACGATACTCATTACTTTAGTTTTATTATTCTAAAACAGAGTCCACATAATTCAGCCAAATTGATCTACACCAATTGAATGTTTTTCTTTTGAGCACTTTTATTTTAGTTTTTTTCCTTGACAAATTGTCGACCTTTCTCTCTCTAATGTAACTGCTCTATTCACATTTCATTACAATCAATAATTGCCAAATTTGTACGAAAAGTGTATGCTTAGTCGGAAAAGTTTATTCTTTTATCATGGTACTGTAGTAATGTGTTGTTGAAACTTTCAACAAAAAACGTATCCATACAATGCACATAGTCCTGTACTGTTTATATATTTGTATATTTTTACAAAGCTTCAATTAGTAATTGTTTAGCCTTTGGATCTTTGATTGTTATTTTACCGCTTTCAAAGCTGTCATCTATTTTGCATCTCGATAATCTGTAACAGTGCTCGTGATTTCCTTTATAATGTTCAACTATATTAAGAAAGTTTGACCAAAGAGTCCACCAGAGCTCATGTTGAATAACTCTAGATTGTTTTTCTTTTTGGCTCCAACTGCTGTGGTTGTTCAGTACACTTCTGGATACATCCTGAGATGTTTCTTATTTTGTAGTTTATGTAGCTTTACAACAACATCTTAGTGTTTCTTTTGTTATTTTCTCTGGATGTGGACTTTATTGTTAGAGAAATCTTTTTGATGGAATGTAGTTTTGTTCACACTGTCTTGTCTATGTGGGCGCTGAAGACAGGATAATAGCGAGGATGTTGTACACATAAAATCGATTCAATCTAACCTGTAGGCCTTATTGCCTACTGACCGTTCCAAGTCTTCTCCACCCTTTCTGTTGTATTTTGTCCTTTTCATCGTATAATTAATTAAATATTGCTCCTTGTTTATAGTACAGAGCGGACCTACGATGCCATAGCGTTTGGACGCTGTGGTTTCTATAGGACCCTATATATCATTTCTTTATTACCGCAGCAGTTTTTCATACACTAGTAAACATGCGTTTTAATACTAGCTGCTTTATCGGAGAGTTGATGATGCCATGTCTTACCTTCCTTGTATTTTGGCCCTAAGCAAATCACAAGATATATGTTTGTATAACCCGATATATCACATATCCACACGGGAATAACAAAATCAGGAGACATACTATAGGGGGCATCACAAGATATATGTTTGTATATTAACCAGATATATCACATATCCACACGGGAATAACAAACTCAGGAGACATACTTTAGGGGGCATCACAATGTTTATTTTTTCACTGTGATCAACACGTTTTGGAATTTGCCGTTGACGTGCTTCATTGTCTCCTTCTTTTCGTTTTCTTTGCCAGTCGTTAATATTCTCTGCATTTTGATATTGTTCGGACTTCGCAACGCCAACTAAAGTTAGCGAGAGGAAAGATATTTCAATTTTTTCTGCAAAAGAAGAAATATTAAATACCAATAAAAGTTATGACACACTGATACTAGTTTGGTTCTATTATAAACCTAGGTACAAAAGTCGAACATGCAATGTACCTTTCGCAGAACACAGTCAACGAAAAACACACATTAAAACATACAAAAATTCAACGTTAATAAGAAGCAAGGCCTGTGACATCACAAACACAAACGGGTTGAGAATAACGTTTTAACAATTTTAACAAAGAACGTATGATTATGACTAAGGATCTTACGAAAAACATAATCACGTCACCATTTAAAGTAGATATAAAAGTTGGACAGGAAAAGTAGCATTCAAGAACAACAGTTAACCAGAAACACACACAGAAACAAAGAACAACTGTAAAGATGAATAAAAGGAAAAATAAGACATCACAAACACATAAGGGTTGACAATAAGGCTACCGCCTTGGAACGGTCAGTTGCCAAAACCAGGGGGCCGCTGGGGGTTTAAACCAGGTTATAGAGTGCACTAAACCTCACTCTTACCCTATTGTTATCCCAATAAACGGGACAGTGTAAATACAGATATACCCGCCAGTTTATATTCTCTAACAAACAAGGCACCATTAACAGGCAATATAAGTAAAACACATAAATGACCATGTATATATAATATAAAACTTGCTCAGCAGATGAAAACCGGTGAAAATAAACTGATTACAGTTTATAAAGACCTGCGCATTAAATACTTAATGCCTGCCACCATATGAAACTACTCTCTGAATACTCGTCTAACAGTGAATGCCCGATGGGTTATTTACTCCCATACTACATACACCAAGAAATGACATACATTTTAATGTAATGTTAATTTTAATATTTCTATTCCCATACAGAAATGAAATCTCGCAGACTAAATCTGTATAATTTGAAGAGTCAAAGAATATATTAACTGCATACGTGTATGTATGATAATTAGAGAAATGTTGCAGTCGTCTTTTCCGAATAGTCACTTGCTGTGGCACATTATGCAACAGCTGATTAAGTATTTACCATGAGACTTGTGAAGAGTTCCTCACCAGGTGTTAAAAATAGTAGGTAATGGATTGGATGAGATCTATTTAAAAACTGATTATATATCGAGACGGACTTAGTTACGAAATGCAGTCGAATGTTTTCTTTCTGACTGTTGGTTCCTAAAGTATTTAGGCACTCTTCTGTTTTCTGGCAAATACAACTACAACAATAGTTATCAAATAATGTTCATTGACCTAATACTTATTCTTTCTGAATAATTCATTGGGAACAGTCTGGTAAAAAACAGTTTAAACACGTATTTTTGAAGAGATACTGTTAGACGCTATTGTGTTTAATGAAAATCGGGTACTCATTACGAACCCCGTAAATAAATATAATAAACGGGTACTAACCCGGAAAAACGGGTACTAACGCCGATTGACAGTAATATATGTACTTCCATAATAACGCTACGATTCCAAACATTATGTTGATAATGGTGATATACATTTAAACGGCTGACTTAATATAGTCTGGTACCAACCCAGCGTCAGTCTGTCTATTTAATATAAGCTATTCCTAAGGAAATAAATAATAGCAATACAGAAGAGGCAATTTACTTTAATGTGATTAAAAGGCTGACTTAATATTGTCTGGTACCAACCAGCGTCAAGCCAAATATAACGTAACGGTAATGTGATTAACGACTGACTTAATATAGTCTGGTACCAGTAAAATGTAACTACCACCTTGGCACGTGAGTTAAAATATACGAAAAATTCAATCCATATGTCAATGATTTTGAACTCTTTATAAATAATATAATGAACTAAAAACGCTATAAAAGGAATAGGTTGAGATTTTATAGCAACTGATGAAGGCCCTCGGGCTGAAAACGTTTTTGCGGCAGGATACTGTTTTCCTGGTAAAATCGTTAACCATTATACAGTGCGTATAGACAGATAGAAATATACGTGCACTGTCTCTAAGTGTGCATAATGCAGAACCAAATAAATTCAAAAAAACACTAGGTGTGAGATATACACCCGTGAGTAATTCCCTAACTAGGCATGGGACCCTTACGAGACATTTTGAAACGTCAACTTTGGTCGGACACCCGCACCCCTCACATAACTAAAAAACCTAGAAAGCCATAAAGTAAGTATTCAATGACTTGGCAGAAGCCAAAGCAACAAGGGAATAAGCCATGTCGCTGAAGATTTTAGAAATGACTTTAATTTATATTTTAAAAGCAGATCAGGGTTCCGATAGTAAAACGTCGCAAAGGTTTTTCGAAATTTATGGTAACGGTGACCTAATCGTATAGCTTTTAGTTATACAAAGGCTACGGATATTACAGGCTTAAACTCGACTACAAGCTTTAGACAAACAACGAAGTTGAGAAAAATATAACACACATGATGTTGCTCTTTGATTATGTCCGTTTATATAGGGTTAATGAACAAGACTGAAATTGAATTTATCTCTCTTGCCATAAATTGTGCTTATTATTTCTCAATTTTCATTTGAGACATGAAAATCGAGAAAAGAAGTCTCAGTATCAGAAATATTAGCTGTGTTCAGTTGACACACTAGTCCGAGGTCTTATTGAATAAAACCTTGAAATCAAATTTAGTGAAAAACGGACATATTTCAACAGGAGTTGGTGTAATGATTAATTATCAAGGGCAGCTCAATATCATATTTTTGTTTTATAGATATGCTCATTGTAATATTTTTGTCATTTCGTTGAAATTTTAAACAGCCAGTGTTCACATAAATGTCATTAAGAGAGACAACGTAATCTTTCGTTAGATAGTTTACCCAGCATAAGAAGCTTAGAAATTTGAGAGAAAGAATGACAAAACTGCAACATAAAATACGTTCATCTTTGCCATAGTATCGCAGTGAAATTGTCCACACACCATCGGGATCCTCTCCCCAAACAGACAAAAAGTCTACATTAGTACGCTTGTTTGAATTCATATTCGATTAATTGTGGCTCATGATGTACGAGGCGGTGTTCATCGGGGACATCAGAACTAATTCTGTCTCATTTTCTATTTTCTAATAAGTTTTGGAACTGATTGTCACCACAACGTGTTCAACAGTTTTCAAACACATATGTGCAGTGCATTCTACTTTTACCGCAGCCACTTGTTCACGAAATCCACTGATGCTACGCTTTTCGTTTCTGTAAATTCATATTCCTATATATATATATAATTACTTGATACAGTAATACACAGATACGTAATCAACATAATTATTTTACGACAGGGAAGTTTTTGTTCACAGAAAGTGAATGCAAACGAGTGAAACAAACGCTTCACATCGAGTTGCTTACCCATCCATTAACATTTCAAATGTCGTCTGCTAAAATTTGAAGTAAAATATTCCGGTGTTATTTTATATATAAAGTCTTATGGAAAACATTCTTACTGAATGACGAACAATGTAAACCGTAATCAGCCTGAACATTATATGAAGGTTGATCTGGGTTTACGTTGGTCTTACAATTCGATGTTTTTGACTGTGGCAGCGAAAGTGTTTAAAGGGACAGGAGGCGGCCTGGAAGAGTGCAGGAGTGAATCGTAATACAGATGAAACACCTTCTTCTTCTTCTTCCGTAACTGTGCAGGACTCCTCTGGAGCATACTCGCACATTGTGAACTATGTACACGTGAGGGAGGGTCGGAAGTGCAGTTAAAAACAGGTTAAAAACATCTTGTAACTGGTCACTCCGTCATAGCAACCATCCTCGTCTGGAACACTTCGAGGGATGGTGCGTCGATGAGGCTGACTGGGAGGGAGTTCCATAATCTGATGCCGGACGGGAAGAAGGAGTCACGGTAGCTATTCACTGTAGTAAACGGTTGAAGAAACCTGCTAGCATGTCCTCTGGTATTGGCGCCGGTAGGGTGGAAATATGGTACAATCGGGATTTCCACCAGCTGGTGTACAATGCGGTACATCATAGCAGCTTTGGCATGCTGTCTACCTGTCTGGAGGTCCTTCCATTCCAAGTGCTGAAGCATGGTGGTGACACTGCTCGTTCGGCTGTAGTCTCCAATGACAAAACGAGCAGCCCTGCGTTGTACTGCTTCAACCTTGGTGATGCTGGACTTCGTAGATGGATCCCATACTGTTGACGCATATTCTAGTTGTGGTCTAACAAGGGATTTGTAGCAAGTGGACTTAACTTCCTTGGGGCATGAGGATAGGTTTCTTCGAAGGAACGCTGTTGTGTTGTTTGCCTTCTTCGTGACAGCATCAATGTGTGGGTTCCATGATAACTTACTGTCTATGGTAACTCCCAAATATTTAGTCTTTGATGTCATCTGCAGTTGCTTGCCATGTATAGAATAGGTGGCAGGAATAAAACGCCTCTTGTTTGTGACTCTCAAAACCTCACATTTGTCGGGATTAAATGCCATCTGCCAGTCATCTTCCCATTGCTGAAGGTGATCAAGGTCTGATTGTAGCTTCTTGGCGTCTTCATCGGAGTTGATAATCCGGTACAGCATGCTGTCATCAGCAAAAAGGCTGACCTTGGACTCAACTCTCGATGGTAGGTCGTTTATGTACACCAGGAAGAGCAGTGGTCCCATGACTGTACCTTGAGGAACTCCAGAAGTAACTGGAGCAGACTGAGAAGATTGTCCTTCTAGTACCACTTGTTGCGATCGATCAGCAAGGAAGCTCTTTATCCATTCCAGGGTCTTGTCTCGAACACCGTAATGATGAAGTTTGGCAGCAAGACGCTCATGGGGGACCTTGTCAAAGGCTTTACTGAAGTCCAGTAGTATGACATCCAGCTGCTGTTTGTTGTTAAGGCCTGATGCTAGATCCTGGAGTGTGGTGATTAGCTGGGTTTCACAGGACCTCTTCTTCCGGAAGCCATGCTGTCTGTCTGTCAATATGCTGTGCTTCTCGAAGAAGGTGATCAGGTGGCTATGGACAATGTGTTCCATGACTTTGCAGCAGATGGAGGTGAGGGAGACAGGTCTATAGTTTGATGCTGTGTTCCTATTTCCTTTCTTGAATAATGGCGTGACAAAGGCACCTTTCCAGTCATCTGGAGTCTGACCTTGGTTCAGTGAAGCCTGAAAGATGAAAGTCAATGCTGGTGTAATGGAGGTGGCCATTTCCTTGAGGAATCTAGAGGAGATCTGATCAGGGCCAGTGGCTTTGTAGGGATTCAGTCCAAGTAAGAGCTTCAATACGCCTTTCTCTGTTACATGGATGGGAGGGGCAGTAGAAGTGTGACTCTGTCCAAGCTGAGGCATGTGGGTCCTGTTCTCCCTGGTGAACACTGATGAAAACTGCTCATTCAGTATATCTTCCTTTTCCTTCGGGTCCGAATGGGTTGAGCCATCCTTCTTCAAGGGTGAAACGCCTGTCCCATCACACTTCTTGCTCTTCACAAAGGAATAGAGCTTCTTAGAGTTGCCCTTATCGCTTACAAGGTCACTGACATATTCGTTGTAGGTTGTCCGACATGTAGACTGAGTGTCTTTCTGGATGGTGCGGTATCTCTCCCAATCTTGAGGACGATTAGTAAGTCTGGCCTTCTTGTAAGCCCTGTGTTTCCTCCTGGACAGTCTGTGGATCTTCCGGTTACACCATGGTTGGTTGAACCGTGATGATGTCATCTTGGATGGTACATGTGACGTAATGGTCTCAATGCATTTCTGTTTGAAGATTGACCATAGACTGTTGATTGGGGTAGATAGGCTGTATTTGGATGTAAAACTCGCAGAAAAGTCTCGAAGTGTGTCGTGCATGGCAGTGATGTTGGCACGCTTCCAAAGGAAAATGACTCTCTTAGTTGGCTTCTGTCTGCTTGGTATAATGTTTGTGTCTACCAACACAATATCATGGTCACTCATAGTATGCTTCCATTGCATATGAAATAAATTAAGCCACATATTAGGCATTGAGCCAGGACCCACTATTTTGAGCGATATCGCTACCTACTCAGGTGGTAAATTCTACCATTATTTTTTTAGAAAGAACAATTTGTCCATGATAGCAGTCTGGAACGGGTAGTTTATACTTTATTAATTTAAACAACAATAGGCGTAGCCTGGCATCAACATTTGGATGTTTATGTTTGCACATTTATATTTTTTGATAATTGTTAATATACATTTGACATATGCAATTAAGTTTATAATTCATATTAGTTTAATACAGAATGAATAAGCTTTGTCAGCATTGTTTTCTGCTTAAAATCACTATTTTTTAAAATACACCACCAACTATTAGCACATTTGTATGCATTAAGATCAGTAAATATTTATATGTATAAAAGAATCACTAATTTACAACTTTTCTACTATGATTTAATTATTATATTATGAATTAGGAATTGTTTTGAGAGATTATTAATGAAAGTATATACTATGCTAAGTTCAGCAAGCCTGAAAAGAGGATACACGCATCGAGCAGGAAGTGCAAGTCTTCCTCAGAATAATTGCAACAGACCTAATTTTCTGATATATACATATTGCACAAAAGACACAAACAGTCCAATGGATCTAGATAAGAGAAATGTGAGTGTGTTCGTTTCTTATAAGTCCATTTTTAGGTGTATGCGTTATTCAATACGTATTATGATTAAGACGTGTTGAATATGTATTACACATATACTAAAGACACGAAGCAATAGTTAACACATAAACACAGACAAAATCCAATTAGATGTCTATTTTAATGCTTTTTAATTGCAATTTATGTCTTTTTTAACGATGTTTAACACAGTTTGAATTACCCCACCCACATAAATCACAATAAAAAAGTATGCATCTTAAATTGAACACTATTATATGCATTTGCACGAAAACATCGAAGGAGAAGGGTAATACATAGACTACTGTACTAATTACTAACCATGACAAGCAACTATTTGTTAAAAAGTGGTACAGCTGTTACAATAGTACCTTCGTTACATATTCTTTGCATTTTATTATAGTCATAACCAGTCTTTATGCATGCAGAAACAGTTACCTAAGAAAGATAGAAAGTTTATTGCCAATTACGGGGGTTGTTGCGACAATGACAAAGACTATAATACAGGGGTATATGTACTGCCTAAGCGTCTCCGCGGCCGAATGGTTAACGACGTTGCGTTGTAAAGCGTCGGCTCTCACCGCTGCGGGTTCAAATCCCACTGGGAGCTCGACTTGTAAGTGAGGAAGTGTCGTTTCTTACGGATGGCGTGAGGTGTACAGTACTGGTTCCATCCAGGAAAAGTGGGTGGTCTGCCTCCATCGTAAAACAAAATCGACCGTAATATATAACCTTACATGTGTTGAAAATGACGTAAAACACCATACAAACAAACAAACAATGAACTACCTTAAACTATCCCTCATTGATCTCAATATCAGTATTTACTTAATTTTTGTTGTTGACAAAATACTTTTATCTTTAATTTTGTGGGTTGAAGATGCACTTTTAAAGAAATCGAATTGAATGGACTGGATGTTGTTTAACGGATTATCGAAAAGTATATGTTATTAAGATCCGCCCCCAGAGAGATGGTGCTATACGTAGGAATCCGTGAACCTGCCATAATATTAATAACAAATATATTACTATAGTTCTTTAACTTGAAGGATAGACTCTGATACACAGGACCGCCCAGTTTACGTCCCCATCAGACGTACGAGACTACCTCCGTCTTCACGGGGGAAAGTGTCTTGCCAAATAACACACTGACGTATCTCAGTGGCGCCGTCGAGGCTTGAACCAGGGTTCTCCGGATTTCAAGTCCACCATACTATCCACTAGGCCACAGGTTGCGCTTAAGGAGGCTGACTGCGATGAAATGCATACATCTAAAATGCTAAAACCTGATGATATCAATGATACGGTTATACCCAAAAAGCTGGGGTTCACAACAGTCATTTTTTTCTAGCAAATATGTGTTTGTATGTGTTGTTCAAAGGAGTATACTCCCTCCGCCAGTGTACCAAAAGAAGAATCGCTCAATTGCACGACGGTATTCTGTATGAACTGTCACGAGTTGCAACATGTCTATAAGCCTTATATATGCCCATCCCATTGCTACGTTTTGATTAGTTATATCAATTAATGTCAAAGTCTTTGGGATAATAAAAGACAATTAATAATACTCATATCATGTTTAAATAATTGTATTACCTAAAATTACATTATATAATAAGCATAAAATATTTAAAACATCAACAAAAGAACACACGCTTACACATAAGGATCGGTACAAAAAACGCTTACTAATAAGGATCGGTACCCAGGATATCGGGATAGTACAAAGTTGAATATTTAAAAACTATGTCTGGCATACCGGTATTACTACAATAATATGGCTTTAATGTTAGTACTTTGTGCAAATTAAGGGTGTACATTTATAAAACAAACAACTGAAAATGTCCTTAGGTTTTTTGATCGTATCTTATAGCTTTATTTACTCTTAGGCTGCAACTGCTTATATATATATATTTACAAACACATAGAAGTGTATCGTTTATTATTTTTCTGGGAGTTGATTTTATTGTTAAAGATTTCCTTTTTGATGGGATATAATTTTGTTTACACTGTCCTGTCAAGAAGGGTTAATAGCGATGTTGTGTACACATAACATCAATTTAAGTTAACCAATAGGCCGTATTGCCTACTGACCGTTCCAAGTCGCTTACCCTGTATTCATCACTCTTTATGTTTGTATATGGTCCCATTCATTGACTCTTTAATTTGATTTTCTTGTTTTAGTTTGTTGTACAGTGTTAACCTACGGTGCAATTGCGTTTGAGTACTGTGGTTTATATAGGACTATTTTTCTCATTTTAGGTATATATACACTCAGTACATTTGAAAACGCAACACTTTGGTTTTTGTAATTTTTTGAAAAGTATAAAAGCTAGAACAATGCAATTTCATATACAGTCTACTCTCAGTAACTCAAACTCGCTTATTTCGAATTTCCGCTTAAGTCGAATTTTTTTCACGGTCCCAATTTTATTCCTTCTATTTTTATGCAATTTGACTTCTTTTAAGTCGAATTTCGATAATTCGAATTATCGGATAATTCGAACTATTTTTCTGGTCCCAAACACGAATCTATACATTAATATACTCTCGCTAATTCGAAGTTCAATTAAAGTGCCAAATGCAAGTTTGATCAAACACAAGCCGGCGTCGAAGTTGATTGTGAAGCAAACAAAAGGTGATAATTGCTGAGATGATTTCACCTGTAACAAATAAGTCATGGTGATATGTTTGTTAATTTATTTTCTTGTGTTGTCTCTGATTTTTCATGATAAATTAAGGCTTGTTAACGAGGAAGTTTGTTTACGCTAATTTAAAACAATGGCCATCGCGTGGGTTAAAACAATTATAATAATTATACTAATTTGACATGGACGAAACGTAAAACTAATTAATTTATGAGTGGCAGTTGTCAATGTTCTGTTTTTTGCTATAAAATTCGAATGTTTAATGTAAGAGGAGATTCCGGCGGCAAAACCATCTATGGACAGCGCGTTAAAGGCATGTGAAGTGTTATCGTCCTTTGTTGAAACACAGGAAAATTCTAGGTCGGTTTTCCCAGCCATGGCAATCTTAGATAGATTCGTTACAAACATGCACTTGTCAAAAGTGTGCAGAAAACAAGGTGACATTATGTCGTTTTTTAAGAGAGTAGATAGTGAAAGCATCGAAAGAACATAGACTTATAGACCTGGATATTGTAAATTGTTTCGTTTAAATATGATTTCTCATAATCGATATACTGTCTGTGTAAATCTAAACGTCTATTTATAGAAATGCATTTATGACAATATTGACAACGTTGTTTCATTGTATACATGTATATGCCTTTCTCTGTTTTTAATAAATTATGAAATCATAAATATTTTGCTGATTTATTTCACTACCAAAACGTTTTGTTATATAGCTTTAACATGAAAGAAACATATTCATCAACATATATGAAGGAAGAAATCATGTATTTCATTAAAATCGGCAAATATCGGCAATATTTACACTTATATGCATAGTGTAAAACAGGTGGGTGGGGTTATAAAAAAAACAAGTATGCCAGTATCGTTTAATTCGAACTTCGGATAACTCGAACTTTTTTTCTGGTCCCTAAAAATTCGAGATACTGAGTGTGGACTGTAGTATATATTTAATCATGATTTAATAGATGGTCAAAATTTCATTGCCAACATCAATATATTTCTTATGAAAATCAACGGTTCAATTACCCCTACCCAAATTAAAATAAACACTTTCAATAACGAGTGTGCCACCACGAGCGTCTATTAAAGCTTAACATCTACGGTGCATAGACAGTATTTTGGATGCAATCACTTGCTGTGGCACACGCTGCCATTCGTCTTGTAGCGCTACACGAAGTTCCTGCGGTGTGGTATAGGGGTTTACGCGGCCATAAACACGTCGCTCCAAGTCATTTATTGTGCGTCTGAAATGAAACGAACCATCAAAAAGTAAAAGAAATCTAACATTTTCACTTTTTTTCTAATTTATGACATTTATGCTGTTTTTGCAGTTGTTACGTTTATTGGCCTACTTACAAACCAATTATGGCTGAATTAGAATGCATTCTGCACAAAAAAGGTGACGCACCACCATTCAAAATTTGAAAATAAGGCAATTTTATTTTTAGTAATTTGAAAAAAGTGACAATGCTTATTGGTTATAGTGGATGAAAACACATACCCATGAGTACCAATCGTGTGTCTGGCTGTATCAGAAGCTGGCAGGAATCTGTTTCTGAGATGTGATACCCTCAGTCTGATGTCCTGTCTGGGGGTGGTTACTCGCTGCCTGTCTGGTCTAGAACGGTCCCTGACAGTGCCTGTCTGTTGGTAGCGTGTCTGTAGCCTAGATATAGTTGAGACATGGCAGCGAAGTCGTCTCGCTACCTCTCTTTTAGTGGCACCAACAGCCGTCATCCCAATAGCCTGATTTCGCACATGTTCAGCTAAACGTAGCATAATGATTTGTGGATAAAATCAAATCATGTTGTGTTTTTATACCATACCGATGTTAGCGCTTTTAAGATAAATAAAAATAAACTTGCTTATGTCGTGATTATTCCAGTTCTCGTGCAAAATGTGTTTTCAGTGTTTCAGGTAGTGTAACTCTTGTGTAATTCTAAATTGTTAAATTTAAACAATAGGCACAAAGGAATATGTATACTTTCCTAAAATTCAATGTTTGTTTGAACGAAAACCGCGTAGATAAAAAATATATGAAAGTCAAAAATGTTGCGTTTTTAAATGTACTAAGTGTAGGTGCTGACAATGCTGCTGACAAAGCTACAGTGTTCAACTTATTTTATCCAACGCTTCATGTGAATACCCAATAGGTCCATAAATTGTTTTGCCATGACAATGCAGCAGTCTCCTTTGTGGTTTTATTGGGTGGATTCATAAAACATGCGACTTGTAAACATCGTTAAACTAGACATTTAGTTACGATAACAGTTTCAATTGTTTTAATTAATTTACGTCTTTATAATGTAATTATACCTCATCAAAAGTCACATTCTTGATAAATTTTGCTTTTCTTAAACCTAACTAAGAAGTGATTTTATGGGGAAAAATGAACAACTGCAAGTAATAAACAAGAGGCCAAAGGGCCTTGACTCGGACTCGCCTCAAAGTGCTCACATGTTCATAAACTTAGCTCATATAGATTCGGAGATTTTTAAAGGTTTTACTTTAATGGCTTTACTCACAGGGCACCTGACGAAACATGAGTCAATGGTCACCATTTGAACACAATTCGTAGAGAACCATAAGCTTATGGTACATAAAATATTAGACGTCTAGCTCTGGTATTTTCAGAGAAGATTGTTTTTAAAGATTTTTTATATATAGCTCCATGTAAATATGTGGCCCCTGGGGCAGGGTCACCATTGTAATTTTTCTTTTAGCGGGCCATAAGCTCATGCAAAATATTAGACATCTAGCACTTAAAGTTTTAGAGAAAATCTGATTTTGTATAAAAGGGGGAGATAACTCTTATAACAGGAAACAGCTACCCTGTTGGCACTGCTATCATGGATTTTTCTTTCTCTACAATGTACTTCAGAATTTGCCACCTGAGCTGGTAGCGAAAAATTGTCTGGCTCACGGTCTATATTCCCTAGTGTTTAGTTATTGTTTATGAAAATGTTTGGTCTGGAAATCTCGACAATAACTATTAGCTTAAAAGGTGATGTATTGCTAAAAGTTGTATATATAATTCAAATAAAGTGTACTTCGATCACAAAACAAGAATTTATAAGAGCATTAAAGCATCATATATGCATTAATATTAATGATTATACATCAAACACTAGCCGAGTAGTCTAATTTTTCAGACTAAACTCTTTCATTAACAATTATTAAACCTTACGGAACATGGGTCCTAGTTTAGTGCATGTGAACATTGAATTTGAAACTTATGGTTTTATTCGTATTTGGATTGACACCTATACGTCTTTCAGAGCGCCTCAAGTCACTTTATTACATTTCAAATCTATTCTTATTCGTGTCGTGATAAAGAACTTAATAAATACTGAAAAGGTGATACCTTGGATTGGAAGCAACAGACACAAACAAGAGATAAAAGTAGCAGTTTCGGTTTTATTGAGTCTGTTCATGAGAGGTAATATAAAATGTAACACTTCTCACGTCTCCTAGTACCAGCGTAAGCGATATTTTACTTTAAAGCCACAAAGAATGGGATGTATGATCCCAAAGCATCAGTCAGTAATACCACTACTGATTTGTAGTCGGGGCAACGTTTTACGGCTGCCACACAGAACTAAACAAACGCTAATACCTCCGTTCAGTGTCCCAGATTTTATTGATTAAATTTAATTAGGTTTTACGGCACACCAATACACGCATGTTATGTTGCGTCGACGGGAGTAAACATTGCATGCTCACTTTCCATTGACAACAACATCAAACTATCAGCAAAAGAGGCCCTTTACAGTATTTAGAAACCTTTCACCTGCACTACTACAGAGTTGCTGTAAATTATGTTAAATGAGCACCTGAAATACCTGAAACACCTGAAACAATACCCGGGTGATGATGAAGAACTTTAATGAAAACTTATTGTCTACCTGGTTTCATAACCCCTAAACTTTAGTTTATATTACAGTGTGAGTTTCTCCCCTTATAACACAATAGTCTTCAGTACAGTGCACATAGCCAGTATGTTATAGATTATTGATTATACTCTAACAAACAAAGAAGAATTAATAGGCAATATAAGTAAAACATAAATGATCATGTATAAATAATATAAACAAGAGGTCAAAATGGTCCTGAGTCGCTCAATTGAGAATTTTTGCAAAGAGGAAAAAGTAGTTAACGAGTGCAATTGGTTATTAGATTGAAAACTTTGTCCGACATAAGGTGAAGTTCTTCGTATTTACAGAGAATATTTGTATGGAAATGGATGTATAGGAAACCTCGGGGCACAGCCAATTTTTGTGTCCAAACGCAACTTCATTTGCACAACTTTTATAGTATATATGTCAATGTAAAACTGTCAACCCTAGGGCGGGGCCAAATTTGACCCCATACTCACCATTTGAACTCACCGTTTGAACAAACTTTGTAGAGGACAATAAGCTGATGATAAATACAAAATATTAAACCTTTGGCTCTTATAGTTTCAGAGAAGAAGAATTATGAAAATTGTCCCTATATAAGTCTATGTAAAACTGTGACCCATGAGGCAGGGCAAAATTTGAACAAACTTGGTAGAGGATGCATAAGCTGATAATAAATTAACAAAATTAAACTTTTGTCTCTTGCAGTTTTAGACAAGAAGACTTTTGAAGTTCTTCTCTATAATGTTTTTCTATGTAAAACTGATTTAATAGGGCCCCTAAGCTCCCAATTAAAGAAAAATGAACCAAGGTTTTCTTATGAGAAAATGGCTGGTTTTCAAACTCGTCCGAGCTTTCACTGATATTAATCAATGGCATTGCCTAATTTGTACAACTTTGGAAGGCACTGACATCAGTAATATCCACGTGAAATTTTGTCAGAATTGGTCAAGTGGTTTCTGAGGAGTTGCCCTATATATATAAAGTCTATGTAAAACATGTAAAATCTCCAAATACACAATTTGGAACCCCGGTACACCTCCACTTTTGACCCTAGGAACTTTCTTTGTATAAATTTTGTAGTCTAGGAGTTGGCAATCATTTATAAATAAAAACTGTCAAAATCTGTTAAGCGGTTCTTGAGAAGAAGTTTTTAAAGGTTTTGATTATATATGGTAATGGCGTCCATCTTGGATGTCGCATTGAAAAAATTGTACAACTTTGGAAGGCATTGATCTCCGTATCATCCACGTGAAATTTGGTCAAAATTGGTCAAGTGGTTTCTGAGCAGATTTCGTTTACAAATGCCCTGTATAAGTCTTTGTAAAACGTAACATCTCCATTTACAACGTTTGGAACCCCGGGGCACATCCATTTTTCACCCTATGAACTTTATTTAAATAACTTTTGTAGTCTAGGAGTTGGAAATCATTTATAAATGAAAACTTTTAAAAATCTGTTCAGCGGCTCTTGAGAAGAAGATTTTTTAAGGTTTTGACTATATATAGTAATGGCGGCCATCTGGGTTGTCGCCTTGACCTAATTTGTAAATTGTTGGAATAATTTGACCTCAATATCATCCATGTGAAATTTGGTCAAAATTGTCAAAGGAGAAGTTGTTTAACCAAGCGCCAACGGACGGACGGACGATCGACGAACCACGGACAAAAAGCGCTCACAAGAGCCGACGTTGAGCCTTCGGCTCAGGGGAGCTAACAAGCCTAGAAATCCATAAAGTAAGTACTCAATGATTTGGCAGAAGCCAGAGCATCAAGAGAACAAACCGTTAAGGGTACGACAAGACAAGATTAAAGACAAACATCAAACGCTTACCGTCCTATACAGATTTAAGTAGACATGAACCTGTATTCTTCATGATTTATGAATTACGGCCATGGTAGAAAAAACCTTATGAACTTAGCTCCCTAAAGTGAAAATATAGGTCCAATAGAAATAAAAGCACCAAAACGCACCGTACAGTAAATGTACAATGAAAAAACAAAACACAACACAACGAGTGGTGAAGACAGGGTTACCGACTTGGAACGGTCAGTAGGCATTAAGGCCTATTGGTTAGCTTAAATCGATTTTACGTGTACACAACCGCGCTATTAACTTGTCTTCATCGCTCAAATTGACAAGCCAGTGTTAATAAAGTACATCCTAAGTAGTACCACAGCTATTGGTCATAACAGAAACGGATTTATGTGAAAATAACCGAACTCATCTTTGACAAACAAGATAATTTATTTTAATAACAATGGTTTAGGTAAATATTCCAATGATAGTAACATATAAGTGAAGACACTCAAAACAATCAGATATGATTAAGTGGATTCAATATATAATACTTCTTGTATATTTAAACATTTTGTTATTTTGCATCGATTACGAAACAAGTTCTTGCAATTTATATGTATCAATCTCGGTGGCTTCCTGTGTAGAAACAGCACTAAGCAAAGTTGATTAATTATTTTGCTCAATGGAAAATAACATGGACCCGTTGAGGATCGAACACAGGACCTGTCGATCTGGGATCCGACGCTTTTCCACCGGATCACGAACTCAACTCAAACAACGAAGAAATTACCAACTACCTGCTCATAACAATTTTTCCACAGCTATATTGTGTTGGAGCTGGAACAGTTTCCAATGTTCAGCCAAATATTAGATCTAGGGTCCTATAGAAACTTCAGTGTCCAAACGCAATGACATCGTAGGTCCGCACTTTACTACAAACAAGGAGGAACATTTAATTATGTGTACAATAAAAAAAAAATACAACAGAAAGGGTGATGAAGACAGGATTAACGACTTAGAACGGTCAGTAGGCAATAAGGCCTACAGGTTAGCTTGAATCTTATTTGTACACAATCCTCGGTATTATCCTGTCTTCAGCGCCCAAATAGATAAGACAGTGTAAACAAAACTACATCCATCAAAATAATTCTTTAAGAATAAACTCCACATCCAGAGAAAACAACAAAAGAAATAAGATGTTGTTGTAAAGCTATATAAAATACTAAATAAGAAACATCTCAGGATGTATCCAAGGCAACCAACATTGATGCATTTAATATATCAAATCCCAACACGTTGTGATCTAAAACAAAATATACTGCCAGTTAATGTATCAAAAATCTACGTATACGATGAAATCGCCATAAACACAATTACTCACTAGTTAATATTGCTACAATGACATATTTAAGTTCAACTTAAAAAAGAAAAATAGTGAATTGGTATTATTGTTTTATTGGCTTTTCTTGTATAGTAAATGATATCGATTTTTAAAAATGAAAAAATACTTCGACCCTGTAATGTGAGAAAACAAGTTTAAAACACGTTTAATTCAAGAAGCAGACTCGGATTGTAGTGTCTGTTCATAAATTCATGTAGAAGTAATTAACGCTTCTCACGCCCAAGTTATATTCTAGCTATTCTGTTTTATTTACCGAAACATGGAATCCATACTTTTTTCTTACTGAATCATTCATTTAATTAAATTTAATGATTGGAAATAAAACTTACAATACTTCCCAACTCCATTTCTTCTAAAATTGTCGGTGTCTGTGAGGTTTGCATGTTCCGAGGCACTTATTACCAGATACTGTACATCTCTCCAACTGAGATCTGTCATTTAACGACAACTGAAGAGCAAGCATACAGTTTCTGAATGTGTTGTCGCTGAGTAGTTAAAGGTCAACACAAAAGTATGTTTTCCGATTGAATCTATTTGACCCTTTATTTATCTCATTTCTTTATATTGTTGGTATATTCTCATTACCGCTATACAGACAAAGAATTAAGCGTTAAAGGTTGTTGCTTAAACACCCTTGTGCTCCCACAGAAGATCAAACATTTCAGAGTATATTTGCTTGAAGAACATCCATTGCACAAAGTACTATGGTTTACCTTTTCTGAAGAGTGGTGCAACGTTCATGAAGATCAACATTTGCAGACCGTAATATGTATTTACTTTTCCGAAAAGCGAATGCAATGATCCATGAAAATAATCCACTGCAGAGTGTGCTGTGGTTTACATTTTTTGAAGTACGAGTGCAATGATGCCTGAATATAATCCACTGCACAGTGTACTATGGTTTACCTTTTCCGAAGAGCGAGTGCAATGATCCCTGAAGCTAGTGCCGTTGATGCCGACACTCCTGTAAATTCCCTTGTACAATTACCAGGACCATGTGACTTAGTGAGCTGTTAAATAAGATAAAAATGCAGAATGATAAGACATTTCTACTATATTGTCGACAAGTTGCAAACAATTTTATTGAAATAAATTATATAAGCTGTAGTTGATTACGTATATTAATGATATTCATTGATAAAACAACGGAGAGCAAAACGTATACTAACCAATATTCAAAAACAAGTTTGCTTAATTTTGCCATATTTATAATTTAAATTGTGTTTGACTATTAACTGCTTTCATAAATGATGTATTTATTATTGATCTGGAATGTGTATTCGTAGACAAAGGGAGATTACCAATATATATAAGAACTTCCTTTAAGTACTAGAGATGTTTGATAAAGGTTTAAATAAACACAGAAATGTTTCAATACCGTAAAGAACATAATTTATAAGAAGCACAATCACAATCACATAACCTTTTACATGTATAACATGTATAAGGAAAATACTCAGGTTATAGACTCCTCACCAAGTTTAAAGTAGAAAATACTATTACATGTTCCTAATGGTTGTACTTCTTTCTTTCTTTCTTTCTTTATTTATTTATATATTTATTATTTATTTATTTACTTATTTATTTATTTATTTATCTATTTATTTATTTATTTATTTATTTATTTTATTTATTTATTTATTTATTTATTTATTTATTTATTTATTTATTTATTTATTTATTTATTTATTTATTTCAGACATGTTTGCTAATTAGCGAGAAAACGAACTCAGTAAAACATATTCATGTATGTTGCCGTAATTTCAATAATTATCTCTTCATCGCACTCTTAGTTCCAAAGACACTATTACCCTATTACGTCTTTGTTTAAAGGGAATGTAGCGACACAGCCAAACCATCGTATTATTGAGAGTTCTGAAAAAAATGAATAAGGGTGAAAGAATTATCAAAATCGGATGATAAACAAAGAAGATATGATCATTTGAAGTTTCTGTTGTCAATACTCCATGTATGGTAATATGGAACTATGACGTCATAGTTCTCAAAATGGTGGCTCCTTTATCCGTTTTAGAACAAGCTTGAAATGGTCATATCTGTTTTGTTTATCATCCGATTATTGATAATTCTTTCACATTTTTACAAGTTTTTCAGAACTCTTAATAATAGAGCTGTTTGGCTGTGTCGCTACATTCCCTTTAAGTGTGTTATGTCTAAAGTTTAATTAAAAAGAAAAAAGAGCATATTTTTACAATACGTATTTATTATGTAAGTTATTACTTACCATGCATGTCGATTTGACTGTAATTCCCACTCCGTACACAGATTTCAGAACACATGCACAGGGTGTAGCAAATGTTGGAATCTTTCCTCCAACTCCAACACTGTTGACTGATATAGTATAAACACTGTTTGCGAAAGCATCGGCCAGTGGCCCCGACGGAAACACGTATATCGACCCATTGTTATCACGACCCTGCAAATAACATAAATGTGACATGTCATATTTTCAACATGGCAAAAGTACAAAACCCTTTAGCAAAGGTTGTTATAAAGTAGGTATAAAAGTCAAACAGGAAATGTAGCATTTACAGAACACAGTCAACCAAGAACACGCAGACAAAACAAACAACAATGACAAGGGGAAGAAAAGCAATTGATACCACATCATCAGATTCACTACTAAGGTAATAATGCATAATTTCCGAAAAGACTTGCTTCCAATTAACCCTTAACCCTGAAAGCACGACTAAAATAGCCTTTGCGTCCATTGTAAACCCAGATCAGCTTGCGAGTAACTGGCAGAATGATAAGGGTTCAAGATAAGGGTTTACAGTGTCCGGCTGCTGATCAGTCATTTCCAAAACACCCTTTGTTACATAAATGGAATGGTCTTAATTCAAAGAAAGAACAGTAAATTATATATATGAAACGGGTTAAGGGTTAAGAGTATAACCTCAGGCATCAAATAGAAAAATTTTTTTTTTAGGTCGGGAATAACATGTTTATGTACCTGCAAAACTTCATTCTCTATTGCTTGAAGTGGTGCCCGGTTGATTGGTTTAAAATGTACAGTTGGTCCCCAGTTGGAATAAATGTGAATCTTGTCGTTTTTGAAACTCAAGGCCTTTGTAGTCATGACTGGATTGAACCTTCTCACGAATTTGAAATTGGTTAAATTCTACTTCAAATACCAAAGTATTTAATACAAATACACGCCGTTATTGTGTCGTACATTAGCGGCTTGTCAACAAAGTTATTATCATATTATTGATAAACCTTAAAGGGACACACGGCGATATTGAAATTTATATGAAGCATTAAAATATGCACATCGATTTATTCATCCAGTATCGAATTGGCTTTAAACCTGTTTGCGTATATATTTAAATAAAGTTTGAGTTTTCATTTTTTCTTCTTATTCTAACATTGGTTTCAATATATTTTTGGTGCAATATTATCAACATTTAGTAATATGCAAAAACAGTTCGCTTTATACTGTTCTTGTAATTAATATTAATGATTAAACAAATAAAAGTTATGCAGAAAACTAAAAGAACGCCTCGAGTTGTTGTTGTTGTTGTCGTTTCTCAAAAATCAAGAGTGCCGTGTGTCCCTTTAATACATACGTTACCATATAACATAATTAATCAGGTCAGATATAGTTTAATGCTTAAATAAAGATACACTTCTATCTTGATTTTAGTGATAAAAATGTTGTGTGTTTTTTGTTTGTTTTTTGTTATGTCAATTAAAGGGACTGCAAGCGATCTGGAAGATTAATGGGTTTCAACTCAAATACGAATAAAATCGTCATAATGTGCTTCAGTTTATAATACTATATAATAGTATAAAATACAATATTGTAGTGCAAGCAATGTTCCATCTTAAGAGAAAAGAGGCAGCAATATATTCAGTTAGAACTGGAAAATGTTTGAAATCAACTTTTATATCTACGTTTAAAGTAATAAAATATTACGAATCAGGAGCTTCAGCTCGTTGTTATGGAGAAAATGACCAGACACATTATCCCTTAGACCCCATCCCAAAGTTCTTGCTCGATATCAATCATCAGTGGATATGTCATCCTACAACCCTTACCATCAATGTTTCCTGCTAACCGTTGTAACGGTAAAACAAGAAATGCAGCACTCACAGAACATAATCAACAAACACAAGCGACACAACAAACATAAATAAGTTGACAATAGGAGTACCGTCTTACCTGCAGTTGTTGACTCGTTTGCAACACCAGAACCACAAATACCGTTCTTTCTGACAGCTGCTATCAACCCTGTACAACGGTTAACATGGCTATAATAATGCATGGAATAAAACAGAATATGAAATTGGCTGAGCAGATATCAAAATCATCCACCTCTAATATGCGTTTGCACAACTATTGTTTAAAATATATATTGAACAGAATTGTTTAAATCAAGAAGGCCATCAAGAGTAAAAAGTAACATGCACACATTTTATAATCCTAGTGATCCGGCACCTTTCATTGTCACTGTCTAAACACATAGCGTGTGTGTGTTTGAATCCTTAAATGTGATCCCACTCATAATAGCTATACGTTTGTTTTCTGTGTCTTTCGTCTTAGCTAGGTACCCAGCCATAGTTCGTCCAAAGGTTGTCTGTCCTTGGTTGTTCGCAAGTATTTCTCCTTATATATAATTCTGCCTTGTGAACGTGAATCTCTTACGAGATCCCAATTTCGAAAGTTGCCGTAGTGAATTTACAGTATCCCCAAGATCCGGCACCTTTCATTGTCACTGTTTCAATATAGCTGTGTGTGGTTGAATGCTTAAGTGTGGCCCACTCATATGAGCTATAATTGTATGTATGTATGCGTCTATATGTTAATTGTGCCTCCAGACGAGTGTGTTATGATGTAGAGATACAGTTCATCAACGTGTGTTGCAGCTACCTTTTTTAAGGAGTGAATGCATACGCTTGATTTCTGTGTATCTCGTCATAGGTAGGCGCCCTGCCGTAGTTCGTCCGAAGGTTGTCTGTCCTTGGTAGTTCACAAATATTTCTCCCTATATATAATTATGCCTTGTGAACGTGAATCTCTTACGAGATCCCAATTTCGAAAGTTGCTGTAGTGAGTTCAAATTCTCTCCCTTTATTATATTTACTGAATTCACAGTATCCCCAAGATCCGGCACCTTTCATTGTCACTGTCTATATATAGCTGTTTGTGGTTGAATGCTTAAATGTGGCCCACTCATATGAGCTATAATTGTATGTATGTATGCGTCTATATGTTAATTGTGCCTCCAGACGAGTGTGTTATGATGTAGAGATACAGTTCATCAGTGTGTTGCAGCTACCTTTTTTAAGGAGTGAATGCATACGCTTGATTTCTGTGTATCTCGTCATAGCTAGGCGCCCTGCCGTAGTTCGTCCGAAGGTTGTCTGTCCTTGGTAGTTCACAAATATTTCTCTCATATATATATATATATATATATATATATATATATACCTCATCGTCTGTACGTTTAGAAATGATGTACATATGCTGTAAACTTTGGTTGTAGTTGGCGGGATAGCTACTTTAATAATGGTCTATTTCATTGTTCATTTACATCAGATTTTGCACACAATATGACCTATTTGTGTTGACATGCTGTAAAACGCCTGTCATTTTTTGGAACTGTGAGAAACTTGATATGAGTTATGAATTTTATTAAAGAAACACAATGTAGCAGTCTTATTTTTTCACTAATTATTACTTAAAAATGGTTTATGTCTCTCGGTGTACTTTCAGTTCAAGTTAAACCTGATACCTGATAGGGATTTTGTTTGTAGGGATTTTGTAATCTGTTGATTTCAAAAGGAAAATGGCACAATGCAATAACTACATGAAATAAGAGTCTGACAAATACCCTCAGTCCACTGTTATTAGCAGTGGCGTAGCTGTTTATAGGCACTGCAGGCCCGGGAAAACGAACTTTCCCCCAGATTTCAACATTCTACAAACTCTAAAAAGCATTAAAATGAAGGAGAGGTTAAATGGGGTGAATGGTTTTGTTATAAAATATTCCTAAATGTAAACTTTTTTTTTGTAATAACGTTCAACAAAATCTGGAAATCCGTTCAAAAACTGATGATTTTAGATTTCTGTTTATTTCCCAAAAAGTCCCCCATACTCATTAGAATGCACAATTTTACGTTTGTTTATTGTTTTCTGAAGTGCTTGTTTGATTGGGCCAACAGTTAAAGTCGGCCAGCCACGCCCCTAGTTAGAGGTTTAAAACTGTATCCATTAGTATGTTAATGAGATTTTGTCATCAAAATAAAATATAGAATGGTATAAGGCTTCTAATTTCAGTACCATCATACTATTACAACTAAAATCCAAAACTAGAGGTTGTTTTTAGTAAAATCAGATGTCTCCCCCACTGGGAAAAAGGCCATAAATCTGCAAATAAAACGTTCATGTGGAACACAAAGATAATATGCGCAACTAGGCATGGTAATGACCATTTCCGCAAAGTCTTTTGGAAATCCGGCCAGGAGTTAAGGAGAACTAGTCCGGACAAAGTGTGTGTATTAAAACCGTTAAAGGGCCATAACTCCGCCAAAAATCTCTCAACCGGAACACGGCGACGACATGCGAATCTAGGCTTGGTAATGTTCATTCCTGCAAGGTTTCGTTGAATCCGGCCAGGGGTTTAGAAGAACTAGTCCGGACAAGGTTTGTGACATACAGACACCAGATACCAGATAGACGACAGACAGACAGACAGACAGACAGCACAAAGACAATATGTCTCCCCTCCACAAAGCTGTGTTTATTTATATGTTTTATTATAAAAAGAACAACTATAGATGCAGTTATAATATACTGAGGGATAAAAGTTTAGCAAGATTTTTAGATGAAATAATACTGAATACAAGATATACTGACATTTATCCGTTACGTCATTAAGATGTTCGACTGTTATTGATGTGTGTTTAATAACATATTTTGTCTATGGCAGTAATTTCTTGATTTTACAACCAAAAATGTATTATTTCCAGGGTGCAACAAAAACTTGCTAAACTTTTTTCCCTCGGTATATATTTATTATAATCTACCAATACATATCACAACCCTCATTTAATGGAGATGTGGTCTATAAACTTCGAAAGTTAAAGGGGTCTTACGGGTTTCCTGACCGCTTTACATATTTAATCAGGAAGTTCGTCAGAAAAGGATATAACCCTTTGGGTTTACAGCGCACTGCATGTTTAGTGATTGACCCCTCTACAGTCAGTCATTACGCTTCACGTTTCACTTGTGCGATGACTGGACTACCTATTGGGACTCTATGATTGTACCTACTGAAACCCCAACTAAGGGAGGTGGGTGCATGAGCTTTCGTCCCTCGAGTTTTCTGGTCGTACCCTAGATTGTTTATGGTTGTTCAGTACGATTCTAGATACATCCTGAGATGTTTTTTTTTTTTTATGTGTTTCTTTAGTTAGTTTCTCTGGATGTTGACTTTACTGTTAGAGAATTCCTTTTGATGAGATGTAATTTTGTTTACACTGCCTTGCCTATTTGGTGCTGAAGACAAGAAAATAGCGAGGATTGTGCGCATATAAAATCGATTCAATCTAACCAGTAGGCCTTATTGCCTACTGACCGTTCCAAGTCGGTAAACCTGTCTTCACCACCCTTTCTGTTGTTTTTTGTCTCCTTCATTGTATTTTCAAGTCCTTGTTTGCAGTACAGTGCGGACCTACGATGCCATTGCGTTCGGACGCTGTGGTTTCTATAGGACCCTATATCTCATTTGTTATTTATTTATCCAGTATCATTTTGACTTAAACATGCTTGTATATAATTAAATACAATTTTGAGTGTTCATATTTTCGTCTTATTTTAGCATATGTTACATATATTATTGGTGCAATAAAATCAACAGTTAATAATATGCAAAAACAATCTGTTTTATACTGTTCTTATAATTAATATTAACAACTGAATAAATGCAAACTGCAGAAAACTAACGGGAAGCCATGACCTTTTAAACAAGTGAAGCACCAACAATGGTGTCGGATTGAGCATTCAACATTTTAACTGAAAACTAAGTAACAAGGGGGGATAACTCAGATACAATACAAGACAGAGTTCTTGTCATATTACATTGTGTAATGATAATGAATATGTGTGCCAAGGAGTGTTTTGGGGAGCGGGGTTTACAATGGACGCAAAGGCTATTATAGTCGTGCTTAGCATGTGAAGGGTTAATATTTTACCTTCTGCTAAATTATATGCAACGTCACCGTCCGATATTAGGGTAAAGACAAATTCACAGATGATTATGACTCTGCTGGTCTGTAAACATTATATTTGAGAGAAGCAAATCTAGCAGCTGTGTGAATTGAAACTTAGCCCTTAACCCGCTAAGCATGACTATAATAGCCTTTGCCTCCATTGTAAACTCAGATCAGCCAAAACATTTTCCCCCAAAACATCCTTTTGTCACATAAATGGAATGGTCTTAATTCATAGAAAGAACAGTCCATTATATATATGTAGTGGGTTAAGGGTTAAAATAATTTGTATTACTACCCATTTTAACATTATTCCAGGGATCTATGTAAATGATATTACATACCACTACTGGTACCGGAATGGAGTGCAATCAATTATTTTACATATAATAATGGTGAATTTAATAGACAATCGATTAATTTTATTTTTAACAAATTTAAAATAGAAACAAACGAAGTAAAAAGTAGGTATAGCCATATGAGGAGAGCATAAAAACAGTATGAAAGGATAAATCTGGATATCGCAGAACACGATAAATAATTATAAACATATTTGCCTTTTATAAACATATACACTAATATGTGCAAAAGTAGCTATATCCGAACAATGTATGTGTTAACATTGCACATGTATGTAAATCTATTTTGGAGGTAAGACAGCTGAAACATGCATGTACATCTGTGTATTTTGTGCAAAGACATTTCCACCACAGATGTGGAGATAATGTACAGTAAAACAGAAAAAACAATTGTGTAAATCACATTATGCTCACTGATACAAAAAAAACAAGAGGCTCAATGGGGACTGTATCGATCTACTGGCTGTTTGGAGTCTGTGGTGGACGATTGTCCTGCAATGAGCACGATGGCAGTCAAACATGTAAGTTGTGCCAATGCAGAGGGACCCTTTAAGCAGGAGGACAAAATCCGATTTATATATGTTGTGCCTTGAGTCCCTTAATGATATACCATATTAGAATCAAATGAGTTCACATTTGGACAAGATATGCAATTTATTTGTGTTTTGTTACCGGATTAAATGCTAGGGGCACCAGCGGACAGAGCCAAAACAAGAAAACGTATTGCGCATCTACACTAAGAAATACACCACAAATAAACAAACTTGATATCTCAAAGGCTTTAGAAGTTATCGTCACATGACGGAAACTCAGTAATAGTAAATTACTGCAAGTTCCACATGTTGTACTCATGCAGAGGGCCCCTTTATGCTTGAAGCTCTACTGACAGGCTTTGATAGCTAGATCAGTATTCCTCTTAAGTTTCATGAAAATATGTCAAGTAGTTTCAGAGGAGTAGTCGCTACAAGTTTTTACAATATAACTCTACGTAAACAAAGATGGTCACTGGCAGCCATATTTAATGACGAATCAAAATTATTTTCAAAAGGACCAACAGCATGTCATGCTGATCATTTTAGAGAAAATTCCATATCAATATCACTTATAGTTTTTAAAAAGTAGGTGCTATAACCTTTTTTTTTAATTTATTTTTAGCTGTGGCCGCCATTTCTTTTGAATTTCCGGCACTTGGGTGTAGGGTGCCATATATGGCTACGAGATATAGGGAAATCAGGGTAGCCCTAAAGGCTATAATGGAGGCCTATGGGAAAATCAATGGTTGACTGACCTTTATGTAATGTACTTTTGCCGATGTAAGATTACATACAAACTTTAACCAAATTTTCAAAGAATAAAAACTGAATTGGGATTGAAGGCGCACCGACACATTAAAGGTTATATGGCGCCTAACAGGAATGAACATGCCAGACTCATTTACATCGAGATAAAATATATAGAATGGACCTAGAACTTTCTCACACGACACTCCATTTACACTGGAGCCACATTTATTGTTTTTCTGCCACTGCTCTAGTGAGTTGAGCGAGATGGCACCTGAAATAATGCAGGGGTCATGATGAAGACCTTTAATGAGCATGAAAAATGATAAAATGAACATGAATTTGGGGATGGGGGCGGCAGGGGTTCTACCACACCTCTGCCTACCACTCTAAAGGGATCTGATGTGGCCCTATTATTTGCCCGGGAACCACACGGGGCTCCAACCTTATGAACCAGATTTTGAACCAGAGAACCATCTTCAAGGTATATTTTGTGCTTCGAAACCATAAAAGACCATACCAAATTTTAATCATTACCATTCACATCTGGACAAGATAACCTTTGACCTGATTACCCCTTAGGGGACCCTAATGGGTGAAGCCAAAATCGAGACATTATTGCGCATCTACACATCCTAAGAAATCTCAGTGTATAGAAGGACTTAATGTCATAAGGCCCCTCTAATAGTAAATAACTGCAAGCTCCCCAAGTTGCACCACTGTAGAGGACCCCTTTAAGCAGGAGGACAAAACCCGTTTCATATATGTTGTGCCTTGAGTCGCCATACCAAATTAGAATCAAATGCATTCACATTTGGACAAGATATGCAATTTTTTTTTTAAACCGGATTATCACCTAGAGGCCCCCAGCGGATAGAGCCAAAATACGAAACTTATTGGGCATCTTCACATCACACCACACATGAACTTGATATCTCAGAGGGTATAGAAGAAGTTAGCCTCACAATGCGGAAGCTCTGTAATAGTAAATTACTGCAAGTTCCCCAAAGTTGTACCCCTGTAGTGGGGCCCCTTTATACTGGAGGTAAAACCCTTTTACATATGTTGTGCCTCGAAACCATAAACGACTATACCAAATTTAAATCATAACCATTCACATTTGGACAAGGTATGCATGTTTTGTGACTTTTGACCTGATTATGCCCTAGTGGGCACCAGTGAGTGAATCCAAAATCCGAAACATTATTGCGTATCTACAAATCCTAACTAAGTAAAAAATCATACATGAACTTGAAATCTCAAAAGGTATAGAAGGAGTTAGTCAGTGTCATAAACCCGAAACTCTGTAACAGTAAATTACTGCAAGCTTCCCAAGTTGTCCGCCTGTAGAGGGCCCCTTTACACAGGAGGACAAAACCCGTTTTACAAATGTTTTGCCTTGAGTCTCTAAATGACCATACCAAAATACCAAATTAGAATCAAATGCATTCACATTTGGACAAGATATGCAGTTTTGGATTTGTTCACCTGATTACCCTTTATGGGGGGGGGGGGGGAGGTGGGGGGGGGGGAGGGATAGTAGGAGTTAGTGTTATAAGGCCACACTCTGTAATAGTAAATTATTACAAGCTCCCCAAGTTTTACCACTGTAGAGGGGCCCCTTTAATCAGGAGGTCAACACCTATTTTATATATGTTGTTACTCGAGTCCCTAAATGACCATAACAAACTAGAATCGTAACCATTCACATTTGGACTAGATGAGCATTTTTTTCTGATTTTTTACCAGATTATCCTGCAGAGGCTCCAGTGGGCAGAGCGAAAACACGAGACCTTATTGCACATCTACACATCCTAACTAACATATACACCACACATGAAATTGATCTCAAAAGGTATAGAATGAGTTTTCACAAGGCCAGTCACAAGGCCGAAACTCTGTCATAGTAACTTACTGCAACTCCACAAATTGTACTCCTGTAGAGGGGCCACAATATGCAGAAGGACAAACCCCATTTTGTATATGTTGTGCTTCGAGTCCCTAAATGACCATACACACTTAGAATCAAACCCATTCAAAATCCGAGACCTTGCTGCACCTACTGAAAATACTTGTGTCATTTCGGAAAGGTAGCCATTACAGACGGACGGATTGCCTATATTAAACACAGCATATTAAAAAAGCAAGGGCCAGTAGAGCTAAAAACAAGAGGCCCAAGAGGGCCTGTGGTGTGGACGCTCTACTCGCTAAAACGGCTCTTAAACCAAAGGTTGTCGTCATAAAATTCCTATCGTTAAAACACTGCAAAACAACAACAAAACACCTACAACAGAATCTTAAAACCTTGACATATGCTAACAATTTAAACAAGAGGCCCTAGTTCTAATTTGGTATGGTTATTCAGGGACTCGAGGCACAATTGTACAAAATAGGTTTTGACTGCCTGTGTAGAGCGGCCCCTTTACGAAGGCGGTCATATCCCATTTTATATAATTGTTGTGCCTCGAGTCCCTAAATAACCATACTAAATTACAACTGGGGTTGTTTTTAGTAAAAACAGATGTCTCCCTTACATATGCAAGGGCCATAAATCCGCCAAAAATCATTCAACTGGAACATGACGAAGATATGTGCAACTAGGCTTGGTAATGGTCAACCCTACCAAGTTTCATGGAAATCCAGGCAGGGGATCAGAAGTAGTCGGGACAAAGCTGATGTATTAACAGCTTAAAAGGGCCATAACTCTACCAAAAATCATTCAACTGGACAAAGACAATGCTATACGCAGCTAAGTTTCGTTGAAAGCCGAATGGTGGTTGAGGAGACCTGAAATGGAACTGAAATGAATTGGGGTTTTAAGGTGCACCAACACATGAAAGGTTATATGGCGCCTAACAGGAATGAACATGCCAGGCTCATCCTCCATGTACATCGAGATAAAATATGGAGAATGGGCCTAGAACATTTTCTCCTGCAGAACTGCAGAGTTGCTGCAAATTCTATTGTAGACACTCCATTTATGCTGGAGCCACGTTTATTGTTTTTCTGCCACTGCTCTAGTGATTTGAACGAGATGGCACCTGAAACAATGCAGGGGTCATGATGAAGACCTTTAATAAGCATGAACAAAAAATGATAAAATGAACATGAATTTGGGGGAGTTCTACCCCTCTGCCTACAAATCCAACGGGATCTGCAGTGGCCCTATTCTTTGCCCCGGAACCAAATGGGGCCCCCGGAACCACAGAGAACTAGTCTGGACAAAGTTTGAGTATTAAAACGTTTTAAAGAGCCATAACCCCATCAAAAATCATTAAACCGGCACATGGCAATGATGAGCAACTAGGCTTGGTACTGATCATTCTTGCAATCCAGCCAGGGGTTCAGGAGAACTAGTCTGTACAAAGTTAGTGTATTAAAACCTTTAAAGGGACATAACTTCTTCAAAAAAAACATTCAATCGGAACACAGCGACGATATGCACAACTAGGCTTGATACAAATCATCCTTGAAACATTTCGCTGAAATCCGTCCAGGAGTTCAGAAGAGACTAGTCTGGACAATGTTTGTGTATTAAAACCTTTAAACCGCCAAAATTCATTCAGCCATACGTACAACTATGCTTGATACTGATCATCCTTTCCAAGTTTCGTTGAAATCCGGCCAGGGATTCAGCAGAACTAGTAAGGACAAAGTGTGTGTATTAAAACATTTAAAGGGCCATAACTCCGTCAAAAATCTTTCAACCAGAACACTGTGATGATATGTATAACTAGGCTTGGTACTTATCATCCCTGCAATGTTTCTCTTCTGGCCAGGGGTTCAGGAGAACTAGTCCCGACAACGTTGTGTAGTAAAACGTTTAAAGAGCCATAACTCTGCCAAAAATCTTTCAACCGGAACACAGTGATGACATGCACAACTACGCTTGGTACTGATCATCCCTGCAAGGTTTCGCTGAAATCCGCCCTGGGGTTCAGGAGAACTAGTGCGGACAATGTATGTGCAGTAAAACCTTAGAAGGGCCATAACTCCGCAAAAAATCATCCAACCGGAACATGGTGATGATATGCACAACTAGGCCTGATACTGATCATCCTTGCCAAGTTTCATTGAAATCTGGTCAGGGTTCAGCAGAACTAGTTCATGCAAAGTATGTGCAGTAATACCTTGAAAGGGCCCTAACTCCGTCAAAAATCATCCAACCGGAACATGGTGATGATATGCACAACTAGGCTTGATACTGATCATTCTTGCCAAGTTCCATTGAAATCTGGCCAGGGGTTCAGCAGAACTAATCCATACAAAGTATGTGTATTAAAACCTTTAAAGGGCCTTAACTCCGCCAAAAATTAATCAACTGGAACAAGGTGAAGGAAGATATGCACATCTAGTAGGCTTGGTACTGATCATCCATGCAAAGTTTTGTTGAAATACGGCAAAATGATGCCCTATCATAACAATCTATACAGTTTGGTAAAGCTCTGATGAAAAAAGTAGCTAGAGTGTTGACATCAGAAAGTTAACACATTTTTCAATAATTCAAGGGCTAAAACTTCGGTGTTACTGGTTCGATCTGGCTGATTTTTGCACTTAACCAAGCTTTCGTCAATATGAACCATCTGGCAAAGTTTGGTAAAGGTAGGATGCAAAATGGAGGCGCTAGAGTGTTGACCAGACAAAATATAGCAATTTTTGATAATTCAAACGGATGGACGACAATGGCATAAGCTAACGAGAAGTACCAATAGTGGTGCCAACGCCAGACTGCAAATTGATAAATTTTACCACAAAAAAATCTACAAGAGGTCAATGACCTTGAAGCTCTACTGGTAGGTTTTTGATAGCTAGATCAGCATTACTGTGAAGTTTCATGAAAATTCGTCAAGTAGTTTCGGAGGAGTAGCCGCTACAAGTTTTCATTATATAACTCTATGTAAAAAAAGATGGCGGCAGCCATGTTTAACGTCGAATCAAAATAATTTTCGACAAGGATCAACATCATCTCATACTGATCATTTTAGGAAAAGATGCATATCAATATCACTTATAGTTTTCAAGAAGTAGTCACTACAATCTTGTTTTTTGAAAAATTATTTTTAGCCATGGCGGCCATCTTGAATTTCCGGCCGACCTGACATTTTGCTAGTATTCATTAGACATTAAGAGCAACATTCCTTTGAAGTTTCATGAAAATCCGTCAAGTAGTTTCAGAGAAGTAGTCGATACAAGTTTTCATTATATAACTGTATGGAAACAAAGATGGCTGCTGGCGGCCATGTTTAACGTCGGCCATGTTTAACGTCGCATCAAAATAATTTTCGACAAGGATCAACATCATTCCATATTGATCATTTTAGAAAAAGTCCCATATCAATATCACTTATAGTTTTCAAGAAGTACTCGCTACAAACTTGTTTTTTTAAAAATCTATTTTTAGCTGTGGTGGCCATCTTGAATTTTGGATCAACCTGAAATGTTGCTAGGATCATTAAGACATCAAGAGCAACATTCCTGTGAAGTTTCATGGAAATCCGTCAAGTAGTTTCAGAGGAGTAGTCGCTACAAATTTTACTAAATAACTCTATGTAAACAAAGATGGCCGCTGGCAGCCATGTTTAACATCGAATCAAAACGATTTTAGACAAGGACCAACATCATGTCATGCTGATCATTTGAGAAAAGTCCCATATCAATATCACTTAAGAGTTTTCAAGAAGTAGTCGCTACAAACTTGTTTTTTAAAAATCTATTTTTAGATTTGGCGGCCATCTTGGATTTCACATCAACATGAATTTTTGCCAGGATCAACTAGACTTCATGGGCAACATATCTGTAAAGTTTCATGAAAATCCATTCAGAGGAGTAGTCGCTACAAAAAAAGTTTACGGACGGACAGACAGACGGACGACGCACCACGGCATAAGCTCTGCTGATCTCTGATCAGTAGAGCTAAAAATGAAAAGCCACATAAATCTAAGATGAAAAGGTGGAGATATTAAGTAAAAAGGCATGAGTTATGGTGCTTGTAACACCGATGATGAAGATGTATGCCACGTTTCAAAGTTATTATCAATATGTTTTTGGGATATGACTCTACATTCAAAAGTTTGACCAAAAACCTAAGAGGAAAAGGGACATACTTCAGATAAAATGCAGACAGAGTAATGGTGCTTGTCACTTATGACTGTATACTAATGATGAACAGGTATGCCATTAGTTTCGAAGTTTTCTGTCAATTGGTTTTTGGAAAAGGACTGTATATTTAACATTTTAACCAGAGTTATTGTGCTTTCCACATACGGTTGTGTAACGATGATGAATATGTATGCCAAGTTTAAAAGCATTTCAACTGAAAAATCTATGTATAAAAGGGAGATAATTCATGTAAAATACAAGACAGAGTTATGGTTCTTGTCACATATCACTGTGTTATGATAATGAACAAGTGTGCCAAGTTTCAAAGCTTTCGGACAATTAGTTTTTAAGAAATTGGGAAAAACAAAAAACTTTAACCAAAGCGTCAAAACGCGTCGACAGATAGATGGCCAGACAGACGGAAATCACCAAATTATAAGCCTGGACTTAATTCGCAATCTGGCTAAAAATCCTTTACTTATTATTCCTTTTAAGTAATAGACACCAGCACAAAAACTGTAGAATAACCATGCGTCACTTGTGCTAGCTTTTCTTTCTGTTCTCTTTTCTTTTCTGCCCGGACACTTTCATTTAAATCAGTTTTTTGCTTCTTGTTCTCTTCCTTTTTAACACTTTTGCTAACAAAATCAAAGCCTATTTCACTTCCCAACGAACCAAAGAATCCGAACAATGGCGTTACTGGAAATTGTTTCTTGAAGAGCGAAGATTCAAAGTTTTGTTCATCATTATAGTAGTGCACACCCAGCCTCTCAGAAGCAAACATAAAAGCAAAACTGTTTTGTTCAGACAGATTATGGTCTTTTAGTGATTTCAGTCTTTCCTCGATTTCTATTTTAGTAGCAACTTCTGAACTAAGAACAAGGGAGGCCACTCTCACATTTCTTCCACATAGTGCTATGCATCTTCTAATTGTGTCAGAGTATTCTTCCCTGAAACAAAAATCAAATATTGGTTTTAGCTCTACTGGCTATGAAATCATGATTATGACATGAAACCTGAAGGTCATGGTCACAAAGAAATGGTATGGTTGGACAGGTAACACTAATATGTAACAACTCTTCGAATATCAAAGCAATCCATTGGATAATATGCAAGTGATATCATGATGTGTTGTTGAAACTTGGCTGAACTTGTTAACAAAACAATGGGCCTGTATCGCCCAAGAGGGCCTGTATCGCTGTATACTGGCTGTATGGAGTCTTTGGCTGTGGGGTTGGGGGTAGGGGTAGGGTTGGGTGGAACATATCAGACATGGCAGTATCAAAGTATTTAGTTTTTTTTTTATTATTTGTTCATGCTTTCTGAACTGCATAAATTAAAATTAAACTAGAGCAAAGTCCAGGAACCTATTTAATATATGTTGTACCTCGAATCCCCAAATGACCATACCAAATAAGAATCAAATATATTCGCATTTGGACAAGCTACAACAAATGGAGCCAAAATACGAATCTAAACATCCTTATCAAAGAAATACACCACACATGAACTTGATATCTCAAAGAGTATAGAAGGTGTTACCATCACATGGCCGAACTCCATTACAGTAAATTATTGCAAGTTTCCAATGTTGTAACCCTTTAAAGGGGCCCCTAGATACGCAAGAGGACAATACCTTTAATGGCCATACATAATTAGAATCAAATCTATTCACATGTGGACAAGATATGCATTTTTTTGTGATTTTAAAACCGTTACCCCTCAGGGGGTCCCAGTATGCGGAGCCAAAATCCGAGACCTTGCTGCATCCCTTTGGGTCATATGTATTATAAAATTATATACAAAATATGAAGAAAATATTTTCCGGAATGGCGGCAGTGGTTTTCGACCTTGTCCAAGCTTTCATAAATATCAATATTCTAGCAAAGTGTGGTAAAGATCAGATGTAAAATATAGCATATTTAACTAAATCAAAGGGCATACGGTGTTACTGGTCCGATTTTGCTGGTTTAAAAAATTTGTCAGAGCTTCCATTGATATTAGTAATCAGAAAGATCAGATGACAAACTAAGTCCATATCGTCTGAACGAGGCAAAATATAGCATTTTTAACTAAATCACACATAACTCCAGTATTACTGGTCCAATCGGTTTGGTTTCCGAAATTGCCTGAGATTCTATTGGTATTAACAATCTGGTAAACTTTGGTTAAGATCAGATGCAAAATGAAGGCTCTATCGCCTTAAGGAGGCACAATATAGAAGTTTAAAATAAAACAAGGGCCATAACTCCACTGTTATTGGTCCAAATTTTCACGATTTTCAAACCTGTCTGAGCTTTTATAGATATTAACAATATGGTAAAGTTGGGTTAAGATCGGATGAAAAAATGAAGGGCCTATCGTCTTAACGAGGCAAAATATAGCATGTTTAACTAAATCAAGGGTCAAAACTCCGCTGTAAATGGTCCGATCTGGCTGGTATTCAAACTTATCGGAGCTTTCATTGATATTAACAATCTGGTAAAACTTGGTAAAGGTCAAATGAAAATGAAGGCCCTATCATCTTAGCGAGGCAAAGTATAGAACTTTTAACTAAATCAAGGACCACAACCCTGCTGTTACTGATCTGATCGGGCTGGTTTTCAAACGTGTCCAAGCTTTCATTGATATTACCAATCTGGTAAAGTTTGTTAAAGTGAAGGCCCTATCATCTTTAATAGGGAGGCAAAATATAGCATTTTTAACTAACTCTGCTTTTACGGGTCCGATCTGGCTGGTTTTCGATCTTGTCCAAGCTTTCATTGATGTTAACAATCTGGTAAAGTTTGGCAAAGACCAGATTAAACAAGAAACATGGAAATAGATGCTGTCCCCTACCGGTCAGATGTTTGACAGCAAATGTTTTTTGAAGGGAAGTAACTATCAAATATTTACTGAGTATAAAGATAGACGCATTAAGCTCCCTTATCCAGCTGTATAATTAACGACTGATAACTACCACAATTTTGGCCATATCACCAAAATGAGATTGTGTGCAAAATCTCCACATGCTCCTCTATGTACCAAGTTTTATTACAATATAGTTTTCAAGTTATAGCATGATCCTATTTTGTGTGCAATTTTTTTAATACTTTGTTGCCACAGCAACCACAAATTATCGCAGGATTCAGTTTTCCAGAAGGACTGACTTTTTTTTTAAATATTGCTTTGTGTTTGTTGCCATAGCAACCACAATTCTGGCCATATCAACCAAATTTGATTTTCATTGATGTTAACAATCTGGTAAAGTTTGGTAAAGTGAAGACTCTATCAACTTAATGAGTGAAAATATATAAATTTTAACTAAATCAAGAGCCTCCGCTGTTACTGGTCCGATTTAGCTGGTTTTTAAACTTGTTCTAGATTGTATTGTTATTAACAATCTGGTAAGGTTTGGTAAAGACCAGACGAAAAAATGACGGCCCTATCGAATTAACGAGGCAAAATATTCATTTTTAACTAAATCGAGGACCTTAACTCCGCTGTTACTATTCAAATCTGGCTGACTTTCAAACTTGCTTGAGCATTCATTGATATTAACAATCTGGTAAAGCTTGGTAAACATCGGATCAACAATGAAGGTCCTATCACCTATTAACTTTTGGTAAAGATCAGATGAAAAAGGAAGGTCCTATCGACTTAACAAGACAAAATATAGCATTTTTAACTAAATCAAAGGCCATAACTCCGCTGTTACTGGTCCGATCTCGCTGGATTTCAAACTTTTCTGAGCTTTCATTGATAATAACAATCTGGTAAAGTTTGGTAAAGATCGGATTAAAAATAAAAGCCCTATTGTCTTAACGAGGCCAAATAAAGCATGTTTAACTAAATCAAGGGCCATAACTCCATTGTTACTGGTCCGATCTGGCTGGTTTTCGAACTTGTCCGAGCTGTCATTGATATTAACAAAAGTTTGGTAAATATCAGATGGAAATTGAACGCGCTATCGTCTTAACGAGACAAAAGTTAACGGACGGCGGACAACTCGTCATCCTATAAGCTCTGCTGGCCGAAGGCTCAAACTGAAGGTCAATGTGATTATGTCATGGACACATAAGGTATTGTTGTAAAGCTAATACTCATAAACATAAACTATGCAAGCATCAAATCAATCATAGAATTAACAGAGGTCCCATCATACAATGAAACATAGGTCAACAGAAGTCAACTCATACAAACAGCATTCCTACTAATACAAACAGAGATACAAAAAGAGCGCCCCTCATACAATGAAACTTAGTCCGCACTCATACAATCAAAAAGCGGTCCTCTCATAGAAACAGCGTTCCCACTCATATAATCAAGCAGAGATACAAAAAGATGTTCCCTCATACAATGAAAAAGAGGTCCTCTCATACAGTCAAACAAATGTCCCAATCATACCATCAAACATAGGGCTCCTCATACAATCTAGAAGGGTGTTCCACAGAACATTTGTGTCGCCTGACATGTGCTTATTTTGGCAAGTACAATCTAACTATCAAGTTTGAAGATTGGCGTTGCAATTCTTTGGTATACGTTAGGGTTTGCTTGGTATACGTAATCGGCTATTAAAGAAACACAACATAATTATCAAACAAGTTTATTATTTCGCAAACTTGTGGACGTCTGCCCTGGGCCTAGGGTGGGTGGGGCTGGCGGGTTGGGATATTATTTTTCTTTGCAATTATGTCTCAAATGAAAATTATGATGATGGCTCCGCACCCAGGGTCTCTCAGGGGGGATGACAAGGTAAAATATTACTTAAAATTCAATTACACTGTCATTTTTCTATATTCTTTTACATAACTTGGTGTATGTAATCGCCTATGAAAGATAAAGAACATATCAAACAATTTTATTATTTCGAACTCGATGTCTGCCCCCCACGCCCAGTAGAGGTTGTGTATGAATGGGTGTGGGTGTGGGGTGTGTGTGTGGGTGGGGGGTAGGTATATCTCAAATGAAACATTATGATGATGGGATTACACTATACATTTGTTTCCTCCTACGTCATTTGTGGGGCCGGGAGGAAGGTGCACGGTGTCATATTTTCATACCTTTGCACATTCACTGGTATAATAGTTGTCTATGAAAGAGATAAACAGCATGTCAAATGATTTATTATTTGAAACTCGGACGTCTTTCCTGGGGTTGGAGGGGGTGGGTTGTTGGTGGAGGGTAACAGGGGGTCAATTTTTTTTATTATTTCCCTCATACAATCAACCAGAGGTTCCCTCATACAATCAACCAGAGGTCCCCTCATACAATCAAACATAGGTCTCCTCATACAATCATCCAGAGGTTCCCTCATACAATTAAACAGAGGTTCCCTCATATTATGAACCAGAGGTCCCCTCATACAATCAAACAGAGGTTCCCTCATACAATGAACCAGAGGTCCCCTCATACAATGAACCAGAGGTTCCCTCATACAATGAACCAGAGGTCCCCTCATACAATGAACCAGAGATCCCCTCATACAATGAACCAGAGGTCCCCTGATACAATGAACCAGAGGTCCCCTCATACATTGAACCAGAGGTCCCCTCATACAATGAACCAGAGGTCCCCTCATACAATTACATGCACAGACCACACTCATATTGTGCACTAAATAGAATGAGGGGCTATCAGGGTTCTCCAAGTCAAGATATTATAGGGTGGCAATGCAAATCAGTTGTTTTGCGATTGTCTTTTTATGCCATTTTGACAGCGACACCTGGATGTTGGAGGAGAGTTACCTCTCCTATATGATAAGATTGAGGTGCTTGTTTTATTGTTGAAGACTGAATGACAAGCGTCTGCAGGATATTACTTAACTTCATGCATATGTAACCACAGAGTACAAAATCGGTCTAGATTTAGGTTACATTATCGTGTTTGTTGCGTCAATTCATACAATTGCACAAACCCTTTGTGTTCTACATCAAGTTTGCTAAATTTATTAGGTTTTATTTATTTTCTTTACTTTTTTTTAAAGTGGCGCTTGATGTTTTTTACGTGGCGGCACTTGTTTTGTATGGCGGTATGTGCCGATAGCGTGACGGCCCGCCATCGTATAAGTGCTCTTGGAGAACCCTTGGAGAACCCTGACTTTAACCTGTGTGCTACAAACTCACAAACACAGACATACTACTCATGCGCGCACACACACACACACACACACACACACACACACACACACACACACACACGTCAATGCACTCATACAGATAACCTACTCGGGATCATTCAGCATCAGCTCAGCCACATATCCTCCAGCAATTACTGAGTCGGGATACTTCTTCACCAGGTTGGCGACAGCCAGATAGGGCACCATGGTCTCATTGATGAATGTCAAGACAGCCGCGCATGGTATATACTCAGGGATATCTATCCACATTCTATTGATGTCCATGAGGCGATGATGTCTCATTTCCATGCGTTCTTCATGATCCATCCAGATCTCATCCTCAAGGCCGGGTGGAGCAACAAATGTTTCAGCCTCCCTTCCAATGTCAGTAATATAGGACAAGAACTTAACGCCATCATATTTTGGGAGACAAAGAAATGTAACACCGTAAGTACTTTCATCTTGTAGTTCAATTATTTCCAAATTGTTACTCGTTCCTGAAAATACAGTTAGTTTAGGCACTGTGAATATTGTTTTGACTTGGGTTAATTTTTAGCATTGGCCGAAACACTGGCTGAAGGCCAATAGAACCAATGTGAGGGCAATTTGTTGTTGTTGTCCAATAGACGGTGTGTTACAACTCATGAATATTTATGTACACTTCACCGTTCCCCCAGTAGTTAAGTGTAACCATTTTTGGACAACAAATGGATACTTTTATGTCAACTGACATCAAAGAAATAGAAAAGAAAAGATATTCTTCATTGATGTAGCTATAATAATGCATATTATACATTGTTATTTCGCATCAGATTGACAAAATACATACTAATTTCATCCATTTTTATAAGAGCTGTGTTAGTTGAGCGTTTACATGTCATCCTGGCCTTTTTGTTTTAGAAGGCGCTTGTACTGAGTACATGGCCATTGTTAGGCTCAGAATTTTTGATTTAAGTTTAATCGAACACAGCAGTTAAATAATCTATTTATTACATTTTTAATCAGTTCATACATGATTTTAACCGGAAATATTCGCTTTATTGAATGTTTTTGGCAGATGACGTCGACGTCAGCAACACGTTTTTGACGTCATAACTCAATGTCACAGTTAGTTATTTTTGTGTTCGGAGTTAGTAATTAATATTTAGCGATTATGAATATTCTTTCAATGAGAAATCCCAATCTTTCACCCATAGAAATGTAATTAAGGTCATTAATTTGACATTTAACATACACTTACCAATGATACCAACATCACCCATTGCAACAAGTTGACATTTTCTTGGTAGTAAAGATCGGATTAACTTGTTAAAACTAGCTGATGCCTGGAGCAATACAGTGTTACAAAACATAAATACCACCTTTGGTTCTGTGTACACATTCTGCAATAAATGAAATTCAACACAAGTAAGGTCATACTGGGAATGTGGGACAGCCACCTCAAAGGGAAATGAATAGAAATGAATGTTTGGATGAAAAAAGTCCCTAATAACAGCTTATGCCATATCGGGTTGAAATAGGGAATGGTGATGACTAAAAACAGGGGGGAAAATGATTTGTTTGTATTGTGTTTTACTTCGTTTCAACACATGTAAGGTTATATATATGTATGAATCATGACGGTCATTTTTTTTTGTAGTGGAGGCAGACCACCCACTTTTCCTGGGTAGAACCTAGCAGTACTGTACACCTCCCGCCATCCGTAAGAATCGACACTTCCTCACTTACAAGTCGAGCTCCCAGAGATTAAGATGATTACTTGAAATTAACCTAATATGAACCTCATTTCTTTTGTGTTTTTATTGGAGATTAATATTACCGGATGGGCAAAGCAGTTGTGGGAGTTGATCATTTAAGAGAGATAGTGCAATGTCAGTTTAAAATGGTAGACAGTGTGATATGGAAACAATGATCCCTTGTTCAACAAAGCATGTTTATGTATAAACCTGTATGAATTCTCCGATCTGTTGTTCAATCAGCTTGTCACTTCTGGAACCTGTAAAACATGCCCATGATCTTGTTTTCCGTCGTTTCTTTAAATTGGTCACAATTTTGGACCAAGCTTTGCAGACTCTGAAATAGGAATTTTAAAATAAAACTTTGAGGGTGTTCTAATTTTATAGATTTATCCATCAAATAACTTCTATTTTTGATGGAGCAGACTTTAGCTTGAAATGTTCTAGTATTAAAAACAGGCTTATGTAATCAGAGCTGTAGATAAGCCGAGTTTTTGAGTATTTTACTCAAACTTTTGCCCAAAACCCCTCAGTTTTTTGAAATTTTGAGTATCATTACTCATCCATTTACTATAAAAACTTGTGAGTTTTAAAAATCATGAGTATTATATTTGTACATTTTGTCATGTGGAACAGTTTATTCCATATTGACAATGTGAAAACTGACCCAGGCATGTGTCTAATAATAAGGTCATACAATGTTTCTTTTGTTTTTACTTAACTTCCATTTAATCAAAAGTTGTTTCTTTTAAAATGTATTAATTCACATCATTTTGAAAGCATGAACTATTTAAAGCAAGTGTTTACTCTGAACGATTTCCATTTACTCATTCATTTTGAATCTGATGAGTAAATACTCATTGCAGTCAAAAATTATCTACAGCTTTGTACAGTAATTTGCTTTTATTCTCAGTTTATTTAAAAAAGTAAAGTATTTTGCTTATCATTAAAAATGTATGTTTCACTGCTGGTATAAGTTATTTAGTTAGCATGGTGTTCTATGGTATCACGGTACTTAAATGTTTTGACGAAAAAAATAAACTGTAAACACTATCTAAAGAAAAAGGAAACTCAAATACTTTCTGTGACCCTTCTACTAAATTGTCATGATATAAAATGTAATCAATTTTTGTAAAAATGTCAGATTTAGATTTGGAAAGAAGGGTACCCTCACTGAGCTGATTATATTAAAAGTTCTATGGTATCAAGGTATGCACATATTGTGTATCCTGTATTTGTTAGTAACTGGTATAAGATTCAATGAGTGACCATTTCTAGAAACAATAATGTACAACAGACTCATCAGACTAAAAATTGATGAATTTTATAACGTTCAAGGAAATGGAAACTTCATTTACGGAGACTAGGGGTGATAAATAAGGAAATTATCAACATGTTTGCATTATTTTGAAATATCCTTTTATTTATGATAAATATACTTTTCTTATTCAATTATTTGATTATTTGTACCTAAAGTCATCACATCTGTAAAATAAGTATCATATTTTAGCCGAGATGCATACTGCTTTATATATTGACAGTCATCGAAATTAGGATTTCAAACCACAAGCTCTTTGGGCTTGTATTCTTGGATTTTGAACAAGCCCGGATAAAAACGAACAAGCCCGGAAAAAAGTATGTGAAAAATTGAAAAAAACCCACCTGTATACTCACTATGGGCCTAATATAATAGTAACATTTATTCAAATTTGATCATTGTTTATTTCTATCTCTACAATATCGTAAACAGTGCAATTCAAAACAAAACTCGAGGATATTATGACTTTCAGGAGATGAAATATATTTTACTGCATACTCGTCCTGTAGGACAAGTGGCATTGACATGTTACTCGTCCTTATAGGAAGTTTACTCGTCCTGCTCTCATTGTAATAGTTCATAAGTCAAAGTAGTCAGAAATCATCCTTTAACTCTATTATATATAAATAAAACAAAGGGAAACATCATAATGTGTTGTTTTTTCTTGATATAAATCAATGAAAATTATGAAACTTTGACCAGTATTATCTAGATGACTATATTCATAGTCTATAGTTCACTACAGTCTGCTCATGGCCATTACAGTTACTCTGGCATGGTATGTATTTTTCTCCTTTTCCTGTGAAAAACACCCCTGAACTTTTTTTTTATATATTATTACAAAATGTTAAACTCCAATACAGGAAAACAGCAAACATTTTGGAATTTCCCTTCCTGAAGGCCCTGGACTTTTAGGTGACTAGTACCCTTAAAGATTTCCCCCGTGAAAGGGTTATTTGTATAACATTCAAATACCGTAACGCTCGGCGCTCCGTGAAATTAGAACAGGAGCCGCATTTTAGAATGTCCCAAAACGGAAATGCGTCAATTTCCCAATATCCGGTTGACTTAAATTGCGTTATCGCTGAATAAACAGAGTTGCGACTTCTTACTGCATTTAATCGCTTAATAAACTTGTAAGAACTATTTTCTTTGTTGTTGTTTTTTCTACTAAAATTTTACTCGTCCTCTCGGACGACCGATTCATGGATTTCACTCGTCCGGATTCAAATTTCACTCGTCATTACGAACGGCAAATCAACAAGCTTGTCAGGCTTGTGTTCTTGAATATTGGACAAGCCCGGCAGGCATTTTACCAGTCAAGGGCTTGTGCTAATTTCGACCACTGGATTGGACACTACCCTGATACCATAGAACCCTTGATATCATAGGAAGCCAGTAGTTAAATTGGGTCTGGAAAATTGAAACATGGCCTAGGAGTGCTCTTATGGTATAAGCTCACCATTTGTACAAGGGTTCATGCATTGTGAAAATATTATTTAAGTTTCCCCTGTACTTCTATAGGTCTGTGATGGGCTTTTAGTCTAACTAGTTTATGGTCGAAAATCCAAATTTTCGAACAGTCTAGGGGCCAAAAGGTTCAGGAAACGGTGTTGTTTCTTTTTAAATGTATGTAACGTAGCTTAAATAATTTAACTTAAGTACTTACGATGCAGATCTATTTAAATCCCTTGCATTTTAATTCGATAATATTAATGCCTCAACGTGTGGCGTAGTTGTAAGCAAATATGACAGTTGTTCATAATCTATCGATACTTTTTGCGCATCTTCGTTGGGCGCTTCCATCTTGGTTGTTATTGTAGTTGAAGGTTACTTTTAGGGTTGTGGATAGAAACCGTACCGCACATTCCGAAACATAACGGAAATAGCCGGTCCGTGGTCCGGAGAATACCGAAAGTTATGGAAAGCCTCGGCTGCCTTCTGTTGGCCTTTTGCATTTTGTGCAGTACGCTTTGTAAGTCGTTTCGTGCATTTTCTAAGTTGTTATGTGCATTTTCTAAGTTGTGATGTGCATTTCGTAAGTTGCTATGCGCATTTCGTAAGTTGTTGTGTGCATTTTCTAAGTTGTCCTGTGCATTTTCTAAGTTGTTATGTGCATTTAGTAAGTTGTTATGTGCATTTTATATGTTGTCATGTGCATTTTCTAAGTTGTCCTGTGCATTTTCTAAGTTGTTATGTGCATTTTGCAAGTCGTCTTGTGCATTTTTTAAGTTGTTATGTGCATTTTCTAAGTTGTGATTTTCGTAAGTTGTTATGTGCATTTTCTAAGTTGTCCTGTGCATTTCGTAAGTTGTTATGTGCATTTTCTAAGTTGTCCTGTGCATTTCGTAAGTTGTTATGTGCATATTGTAAGTTGTTATGTGCATTTCTAAGTTGTCCTGTGCATTTCGTAAGTCGTTATGTGCATTTTGTAAGTTGTTATGTGCATTTTCTAAGTTGTCCTGTGCATTTCCTAAGTTGTTATGTGCATTTCGTAAGTTGTGATGTGCATTGTTCAAATTGTGATGTGCATTGTTTTCTGTTGGCCTTTTGCATTTTGTGCAGTACGCTTTGTAAGTCGTTTCGTGCATTTTCTAAGTTGTTATGTGCATTTTCTAAGTTGTGATGTGCATTTCGTAAGTTGCTATGTGCATTTCGTAAGTTGTTGTGTGCATTTTCTAAGTTGTCCTGTGCATTTTCTAAGTTGTTATGTGCATTTAGTAAGTTGTTATGTGCATTTTATATGTTGTCATGTGCATTTTCTAAGTTGTCCTGTGCATTTTCTAAGTTGTTATGTGCATTTTGCAAGTCGTCTTGTGCATTTTTTAAGTTGTTATGTGCATTTTCTAAGTTGTGATTTTCGTAAGTTGTTATGTGCATTTTCTAAGTTGTCCTGTGCATTTCGTAAGTTGTTATGTGCATTTTCTAAGTTGTCCTGTGCATTTCGTAAGTTGTTATGTGCATATTGTAAGTTGTTATGTGCATTTCTAAGTTGTCCTGTGCATTTCGTAAGTCGTTATGTGCATTTTGTAAGTTGTTATGTGCATTTTCTAAGTTGTCCTGTGCATTTCCTAAGTTGTTATGTGCATTTCGTAAGTTGTGATGTGCATTGTTCAAATTGTGATGTGCATTGTTTAAGTTGTTCTGTGCATTTTCGAAGTTTTTATGTGCTTTTCGTAAGTTGTTATGTGCATATTCTAAGTTGTCTTGTGCATTTTGTAAGTTGTTATGTGCATTTTCTAAGTTGTCCTGTGCATTTCGTAAGTTGTCATGTGCATTTTCTAAGTTGTTATGTGCATTTTCTAAGTTGTTATGTGCTTTTCGTAAGTTGTTATGTGCATATTCTAAGTTGTCTTGTGCATTTTGTAAGTTGTTATGTGAATTTTCTAAGTTGTCCTGTGCATTTCGTAAGTTGTTATGTGCATTTTCTAAGTTGTCTTGTGCATTTCCTAAGTTGTTATGTGCATTTCCTAAGTTGTGATGTGCATTGTTTAAGTTGTGATGTGCATTGTTTAAGTTGTTCTGTGCATATTCTAAGTTGTTATGTGCATTTTCTAAGTTGTTATGTGCATTTTCTAAGTTGTTATGTGCTTTTCGTAAGTTGTTATGTGCATATTCTAAGTTGTCTTGTGCATTTTCTAAGTTGTTATGTGCATTTTCTAAGTTGTTATGTGCGTTTCGTAAGTTGTTATGTACATTTAGTAAGTTGTTATGTGCATTTCGTAAGTTGTCTTGTGCAAACTACAAGTCGTCGTTAAGTAGACTTTTTATCGGAATAGGTTTTGAATGAAACACCGGTAGAAATGGCGGCTCCAGGAGCGAACGCTATGCTCTGCATACTTTAACAAAATTGGGTTAGGGAAATTATACAATAAATTCTTAGAACAGAAAATTGATTTCAAAATGTGTAAGGGATTGTCTGACGTGGAGTTAATAAATCTTGGTCTGAAAACAATAGATCACAATAGGCAGTATCAGGAGGTGTGGTACAGGTGGCCGTGGGTACGGAAGATAAGGGGAGGGACCGGGAGACAAGGGTAGGGGTCGGAAGACAAGAGGACGGGAGTCGGGAGAGAAAGGGGCCTGAGGTTTTTAAAATAGCAAGTTTGTAAAAAAATAAAATGAATTATCATAGTTTGATAGTCGTTTTGGGTAAATCAGTCTATATCCTATCAAAATCCATAATTGACCATTATCTTGTCTGCCGTACACGTTCTGTCTCCACGATAGATACGTTTATAGATTTTGTCCCTTGTTTATCAGTACTCTGAGAGAGAAGAGAGAAAAGGGGGCGGAGAAGGGAGATAAGGGAGGGAGAAGGGAGAAATGGGGGAGGGAGGAGGGAGAAGACGACCTCACGTAGCCCCTACCCATCAGTGTGGGAACTAACAAATAATAATAATAATAAATTGAAAAATATATTTAAATAAAAGTAATATTAACGTGCTATTTGTTGAAAACAAACATATTTTAAGTTTTCCTTTAAAACGTCCCAGAGTATTTAAAATATGTTTGTTTTCAACAAATAACACGTGAAGTCCAGACTCTATTGAACCTATACCTTTAGGACGTCCTATTGGTCAAACGATGGAGGGCTATAAACCTTAGGACTACACACAAAGACAAACAAATAACACGTTATTTGTTGTGTTTTTTTCAGACCAAGATTTATTAACTCCACGTCAGACAATCCCTTAAACATTTTGAAATCAGTTTTATGTTCTAAGAATTTATTGTATAATGTACCTAGCCCAATTTCTTTTATCTAGGCAGAGCATAGCGTCCGCTCCTGGAGCCGCCATTTCTACCAGTGTTTCCTTCAAAACTTATTCCGATAAAAAGTCTACTTAACGACGACTTGTAGTTTGCACAAGTAACAACTTATGAAATGCACAAGACAACTTAGAAAACGCACATAACAACTTAGAAAATGCACAAAACAACTTCGAAAATGCACAAGACAACTTAGAATATGCACATAACAACCTACGAAATGCACATAACAACTTACGAAATGCACATAACAACTTAAAAAATGCACAAGACAACTTAGAATATGCACATAACAACCTACGAAATGCACATAACAACTTACTAAATGTACATAACAACTTATGAAACGCACATAACAACTTAGAAAATGCACAAGACAACTTGGAAAATGCACATGACAACTTAGGAAATGCACAAGACAACTTAGAAAATGCACATGACAACCTAGAAAATTCACATAACAAATTACTAAATGCACATAACAACTTACTAAATGCACATAACAACTTAGAAAATGTACAGGACAACTTAGGAAGCGTACTGCACAAAATGCAAAAGGCCAACAGAAGGCAGCCGAGGCTTTCCATAGAAAGTAGTGATGACTCGTTTAGCAATTACGGTAATAGAGATATATAGTATGGAACACCATGACTGTCTTATGATGTTGCCGATTAATATATTCAGTGCATTTCCCTTTATATGTGGTAGGTCTTTCATGATATGCAGTGCATTTTTAATTATATGTGGTAAATAAGTATTTATATGTGGTAGAAAAGTAATTATATGCAGTAGATTAATCATTATATGCGATAGATAAGTCATTGTATGTAGCAGATAAACCATTATACGCAGTCCAGTTACCATTATATGTAGTGCATTTATTATTATATGCAGTAGTTTATCTAATATGTGAGGTCATTTGAACATTATATGAAGTAGGTTTCACTAGCGGATACAGGGGGGCCCCCCTAAAAATTCCGGATCATACATGTATGTCCATGTTACTGTAGATAAAATATCAAACAATTTCGATGCACGCCCTCAGTATAATTTTTTTTCGCTCGCTTCGCTCGCTCGCTCGACGCATAACGGCTAATTAACACATTGTTAAATCCTTTTATTTGAAAACGGACATTTTTTACCCTATCAATGCACTACCGCAACCGTTTTATGAGGCTAGGAACAGACCCGAAAATTGACCAACATCTTACGCCCGCCATCAAACAATTTCGATGAACGCCCTCAGTATAAAAAAATGTCTCGCTCGATTCGCTCGCTCGACGCATAATGGCTAATGAGTGGTTTAATTAGCACATTGTTAAGTCCTTTTATTTGAAAACGGACTTTTTTACCCTTTCAATGCACTATCGCAACCGTTTTATGAGGCTAGAAACGGACCCGAATATTGACCAAATCTTACGCCCCCCCCCTCTAAGTTGAAATCCTGGATCCGCCCCTGGGTTTGTATTTATATGCAGTGCTTCTGTTGACTTTATACGTGGTACATATTTTAATATACCAGATGGCGAGTTGTCCTTCGTCTGTCGTCCGTCCGCTAACTTTTACCTCGTTAAGGCGATAGAGTCTTCATTTTTCATCCGATCTTTACCCAACTTTAACAGAATGTTAATATTAATAAAAGCTTGGACAAGTTCGAAAACCAGCCAGATCGGACAGGTAAGAGCAGAGTTATGGCCCATGATTTAGATAAAACTATTTTAAGATGATAGGGCTTTCATTTTTCATCCGATCTTTATCAAACTTTATCAGATTGTTAATATCAATAAAAGCTCGGAAAGTTTGAAAATCAGCCAAATCGGACCAGTAACTGCGGAGTTATGGCCCTTGATTTAGTTAAGAATGCTATATTTTGCCTCGTTAAGATGATAGGGCCTTTTCATCCGCTCTTTACCAAACATTACCAGATGATTAATATCAATGAAAGCTCAGACAAGTTCAAAAGCCAGCCAGATCGGATCATTTACACCGGAGTTATGACCCTTGATTTTCTGAAATATGCTATATATTTTGCCTCGTTAAGACCATAGGCCTTCATTTTTCATTCGATCTTTACCAAACTTTACCAGATTGTTACTACCAATGAAATCTCATACATGTTCGTAAACCAGCCTGATCGGACCAGTAACAGGGGAGTTATGGCCATTGAGTTAGTTAAATATGCTATATTTTGCCTCGTTAAGACGTTAGGGCCTTCATTTTTCATTAGATCTCTACCAATTTTACCAGATTGTTCATATCAATGAAAGCTCGGAAAAGTTCGAAAACCAGCCAGATTGGACCATTTACGCCGGAGTTATGGCCCTTGATTTTCTGAATATGCTCTATTTAGGCCATATTAAGACGAAAGAGCCTTCATTAGGCCGGATTTCAGTGAAACGTTTTAGGGATGATCAGCTCCAGGTCTAGTTGTGCATATCATCGCCGTGTTGCAGTTGAATAATCTTTGGCAGAGTTATGGCCCTTTTAAGTTTATAATACGCAAACTTTGTCTCGACTAGTTCTCCTGAACCCATCGCCGGATTTCAACGAAACTCTGCAGAGATGATCAGCACCAAGCCTAGTTGTGCATATCATCGTCGTGTTCCGGTTAACCTATTTTTGGAGGAGTCATGGCCCTTTAAAGTTGTTTGATACAAAAACGATTTCCGGGCTAGTTCTCTGGCCGGATTTCAACGAAATGATCAGTATCAAGCCTAGTTCTGCATATCATCGCCATATTCCGGTTGAATGATTTTGGCAGAATTAGGGCCCTTTAAATGTTTTAATACATACACTTTATTTAGATTAGTCTCTTATGAACTTCTTGCCGGATTTCAACAAATCTTGGCGGGGATGATCAGTACCAAGCCTAGTTGCACCTGTCATTTCCGTGTTCGGGTTGAATGATTTTTGGCAGAGTTATGACACTGGATTAAAAGTTTTATACACTAGCTTTGTGCAGACTAATTCTCCTGAACCTCTGGCCGGATTTCAGCAAAACTTGGCAGGGATCATCAATACCAAGCCTAGTTGCATTAGTGATATAAATATTGGTGATTAGTCATTTATGTCTGGTCCCTGGACATCTGAACGTGCACGTCGCGGAGAGGGCTCGCTCAGCAACTGACTCACTTTATTCGCGTGATGTGGGTCGGTTGCTGTGTGACTATTACAGATGTCGGCCACTGTGATCATGTATCAGAGCATGTATCAACTGCTAACTAGGCCGAACTTCAACACCGAGATTACCCAACGCCACTGCTTATTCAACGTGTAGGAGGGAAGATGTCGGACGCAGTCGGTACATGCAGCACAGTGGTCTGCCATTGCGGTTGTGGCCTGTAACTAATGTATTGGACATTCGTCATTTAAGACAAGTTCATACAATCTGTGATCTTATCAACAGGTGTCAGTTAATAGCCATTTATCTGTGTCTGTGAGTGGCAGTAGGCAGGTCAATGTTCAATAAAAGTCCGTTGGAATTGTTAACCTCCATCTAATTCTGTTAAGGGTCCAACTGATGGTCATTTCAGTTTGTTATCATTGCATTATCTTTGATTTAGAATAACATTACAGTTCACACTTTCCCTGGAACAGATATTCTGGTAATTACCTAACAAAAGTGACACATGTGTCAAAACAAGTCGAACTAAGGTCGATGTCCATTAGAATTGTTTGTTACAAGAGGGATGTCATAATTCCACAAGGGCCTAAATTAAGTTTTAATCCAGCATATAGTCCTTGAGCTTTTCCGGTGTGTTCTTAATTCTCTCTGGTCGAAATTTTGTCTGTTCACCAGTTTGATCCGTTAACGGTTTGCATATGATCAGAGATTTTCCCGTTAAATCATGAGACACAGAGTCTGGCAGAGGCAAGTTTTGGTCATAGTACTTTTTGACATGCGTAACATTCCGTCGCTATTCAACACTGTCATCATCGGCACGAATCAAAACGCTGTTTCCGTTTTTCTGAACAACAGTGTGAGGTTTCGGGTTAAACGGCGTGTCAAGCTTATTATTTCGGTTTTATTTTACCGACACTTTACCTCCCCCAGCAATGTTGCTATATTTAACGCGTATTGTGTGATCTGTGTACATTTTCTCCTTCCCGTTTTGTTTGGAGTCACCGTCGCGAATCTCACTGTCTTCTTTTTGCAATTGACTTATTTCTGGTACTTTAGTTTGGATTTGTCTACCGAACAAGAGCTCAGCGGGACTCACACCTGTAGTCACGGGACTCACACCTGTAGTCGAGTGAGGTGTACTCCTATACATCATTAGATAATCATTTAAGTCAGATTTCCAGTTTCTTTCCTCGCTTTGCGAAATTCGAAGTCGTTTAAGAATTGATCGATTTTGCCTCTCTACTTCCCTATTGGCTTTAGGCCATAATGGTGTAGTACGTCGTTTTCAATACTGTTGCTGCTTAAAAAGCTAGCAAAATGATCGCATACGAAACGTTTCGCATTGTCCGTTCTACAATGCCAGGCCATGTGTGACAAACCATTTGCTCAACAATGTTGTCAATCTCTCCGAAGTAATCGACTTTGTTATTTCATGCTCGAAATAAGTGATATAACATATAAATGAATACATACACATATGTAATCACCTGTCTGTAATGGACCCAGTACGTATGCTAAATCTTGCCATGGCCCTGTCGGTAGGTCTGTACGAGTCATAGCCGCTGGAATAGTAGGCTGACCGACTAATCGCCAACCGCGACACGTTTTACAAAATGTTTCTACCTGCTTATCTATACCTGCCCACCATACTTTTATTCTAAGATTCCGTTTCATCGATACTACGCCCGGATGACCACTATAATATGCGCTAATGTTAACACACGTTTTCTGAGAATTTTAGCTACTAAAATTCTTGTACCACGGAGCACAAGATAACCAATGACACATAGTTCATATTTTATAGATAAATACTGCTTTTGTTGCAAATGCCATTTTCAGATGTTTTTGTTGCAAATGCCATATTCCAGATGTTAAACATTTGCGTAAACTACTAATTTTATCACCAACAGCTGACGCTTCCTCAAAATCACATGGGGCGTAGCTTCCCTAGCAACGAATTTGATATGTGCGTTGTCATCGACCGAATCTAGATCTACGGTTTGACCCGGTTGCTTAGCCAGCAACCTTGACAGTGCATCGGCAATGTTTTTAACACCCTTAATGTGCTTTACCTTAAATGTGTATGGCTGCAATGCTCTATCCTAGCACATGGTTTTGACTTACGCGGAATTCACCGTTTTGCTCTTGAACTAGCACAGCTCCTAGTCCCATTGGACTAGCATCAACTATGACCTTGGTCGGCGAGTTTTGTCATAGTACCCTAGCGTTTCTGCTCTAGACAACCGTTTCTTGAGCTCATCAAAAGCAATTTGCTGCGATTTACCCTATTTAAACCCAGCTTTTTTCTTCAATAACTCACGCAGCGGCTCGGATACGGTAGTTATTTAAGATGGGTTACAAATAAAACAAAATGTTACTAGTTTATATTTATTGGAATAAGCTTGCCATGGCTTCGACAATATATAGTGTAAAATAAAATGTGTAGTTAATCAAATTGGACCATTTCAGGTAAATCCAACGTTCATAGACCAAACTAAGTTTAAAAGTGTAAACCCTGGGAACAGATGTTCGCAAAGACAAGTCATAAAATTAAAAACTTCTTGCATAGAAAATAACAAAGTTCTTAGAATATTTTAACTACACTATGCTGTGTCCGCGAAATACCGCCACATGCCACTCGGCATGTGAATGCCACATGCCGCGTGGCACCGCCAAACATGGGGGAAGCGGAACACAGCTTAGATAATAAAAAACTCCAAAGAGGTATGACAGACGTACTTCAACCAATGAAGCGATTATGTCATGTCATATACAAAATCAAAAAATCAACCAAAGAAACCTCCAAAGAGGTATAACAGACATACTTCAACCAATGAAGCGATTGTGTCATGTCACACGCCGCGTGGCACCGCCAAACATGGGGGAAGCGGAACACAGCTTAGGTAAAAAACCTCCAAAGAGGTATGACAGACGTACTTCAACCAATGAAGCGATTGTGTTATGTCATATACATAAACAAAATCAAAAAACTTTAAAAATCAACCAAAAAACCTCCAAAGAGATACAACAGACATACTTCAACCAATGAAGCCATTGTGTCATGTCATGTACAAAAAGCTACAAATGCACAAACAAAAACCTCCAAAGAGGTATAACAGACATACTTCAATCAATGAAGCGATTGTGTCAGGTCATAATTTATAAATAATATATAACAGTTACAAAAACGCTCAACAACAGTTTGTTGCGATAAAATAGCTACGGAGAGCTAATATAACCCAAATAGGGTAAATATAAAAAATATCTATACGATTGCCAAGCCACAGCCAAGCTTAAAGGTTGAATGTATAAATTCTTCAATTTAACTTATAAACATTGAATTCCGTGTTGTAAACCATTCAAAAACAAGGCTTGCCTTGATAAGTGTACATCATCCCAATACAGCATTGTCTTAAAACAACAAACAAATGAACTTTTATAAGATTTCAACATTTAACATAAAAAACATCGACTTTTGCTTCGTTAGGATTAATTTAAAAGCCCCAAGTTAAAATAATGTGAGGGCAGGCCCCACTATGTATCATCCTTAATATAAATACAAAGTACCAGGCAACAAAGCATCATCTAGACTACTTCCTTGTTCCTGAACAATGAAATGCCACTATATACACTCATTGGCAAGAAATTAAGCAGTTCAATATATATTTCCAAATTCAACACAAAATAAGTGTTATAGGCCTACTTTAACATTCACAATAGAAAACTAAATGTCCATAAACTCTTCGATCAAAAACGGCAGGAGCCCAAATGTATACAGTTCCGTGCGACATATTCACTTTGGCTTTCATAGTACGAGTCTGGTCTGCAATTAATTTAGTTCATAAACCAGGTCTAAATGTTTGTTTTTTGGCTATCATTTATACTAGCAAATTGTAAACGGAGAGCTTAACATATGATACAAACTACTGAAGGTCTCTATGGTACGTCTCGCAACCGCATGTCCGATACCCAGTGATTCGACATAGGAACATTGTTGATTGGCCTTTCGACACCGTGATGGTGACACAAACTGAAGTGCAAGGTATGGCGTAAAATAACCTATAACACAGAGATCTAATTATAATTAAAACAGCATCAGCCACCACTCTGTATAAAAACAACAGCCACTGAATGCAAAGATCAGTGTACGCAAACAGAATAAATGTGTAAAGCTGACTGCTAGACGAAAATGTTTAGGACATGATACTGTTATATCAGCAGTAAGTAAAAAATATCTGTAATAAGCAAAACAAACTGTGACATATATCTATCACAAATTGACAAAAGAACAATAGCATAGACCTGCAATCAACACGCCGCCAGTTGTCAATAATAAAGCACATGCAGTTGTATTAGAACCTATTGTCAATATACTTTGAAATAAACACTAGGGCGGAGATATCTAAGGACTGACGACATGTTAATTACATGCTTACGACATACTCACACTCTTGGTGTAAAATAACATAACGGGTAGTATATACCGTTTTCAGCCATTTTAAGACTCCTGGTGTAAAGTTAGTATATTCATTAACCAACATTCATGCATTTGCATACTCCAAGTGTAAAAAGTGACAATTTATACCGGTTTGTTATAACTGCGACAACAAAAAGCGCACCACTTTACACATACTAAGAATATGGTTCACTTTAATTCATTCCTGTTAGGCGCCATATAATCTTTCATGTGTTGGTGCGCCTTAAAACCCAATTCAATTCAATTCACTTTAATTCTAGGCCAGTTGCCGACACCCACTGTAGAAAGTGTGTATTTTTCTAAAGTGAATAGAAATAATGTATGTTCTTTGTTTTTGTTATCTGTTGTTGTTGCTGTAGTTTTTAATTGAATTAAAAGCCATAATAAAGTGGTTAAAAATGAGCCCTGTTCCCTTAGCGTTGTGACATCTGTTCATTTAGCCACAAATTTGCGATCCCAGTTTGCTACTACACTCGCAGTCTGCGTCTTCGCCTTACACATTCTGATCCTGGTTGACTTCCCATGATCAGCATCACACGATTAAACATTTTCCCACACCACGAAATCCTGCTGTAAACCAAGTGGCTTTACATAAATCATGGGCTCTTAGACTGTATTTTCGGCAAAACTGTTTACTGAAATAAATTGCTAAAATGAAAAACACCTGACAAATTTATCTAAACAGAAGCATGTTTGACCCTGTAATTTATCCCTGTGAAGGTAAAGCAAATACAGAAATTAAAGCACAATATAAAAGCATATTTGCTCACTATAATATTGATTAACACTATAAAATATTTTATAACTCAACAACTCAAAAGCTATGAAATTGAGTTGCAACCGTTTAAATGCAGATTTTATGTCCACTGTTCCCAGTTATGCCACGGGACCAATGTTACTTGGTCAAAAGTGCTAGAGTGCCGTTAGAACCATTATCTTCAGATCCACTCTATCTTGCACTTCTTTTGTCCCTCTCCCCCGAGAATACGGACTTTTCGATACCCTTTTTGGCATGAAACCAGTGGCAAATGGTGTAATGATGCTACTCCAGTAAGACAGGATAGGTTTATATATTTGATAAGGTTTATATATAGTTATATTATTATTATTATTATTTTATTTTTTATTTTTTTTGTTATTTTTTATTATTATTATTATTTTTTCTTTCCCCCCTATGAATCCTTAATAATGTCGTGAGCTTCAATAAGTTTACCAAATTTAATATGCAATAACAGAACATTATATATATATATATGTATAACAATTAAATACCGATTTTTTTATTTTTTATGATTTTTTTTAGAATAATGTTAGGCTATGTCCCAGAAATCGACATTAACACTTTCGTTTGACACTATTGCAACATTCTGACGCAATAGCCTTGCGCTTGCAATGCCACCCTATATAATGCCATACTTATGTTAGGCTATTCCAGACAAATGGAAATAAACACCTCAAGTTCTTACTCAAATATTATACCTACCTCTCGTACATTAATTATTTAAACAAAAGTGTTACTATAATATTTTTCTAGGACTGAAGCTAAGTTATATCACCGCCTGGCGAGGTCATCCACCATCCAGCATGTCCCGGCCGCTTTATCAACGATAAAACAAACATATTTAGTAATTTACAAATGCATATACAACGTTATTTTATTTACTTTTTATTCGAATAACTATATTAGTCATCTAAATGTGTATATAATGATAATACGACAATACCAAAACATCCTGGATGAATGATGTTAAAGAAAACGATGTGCCCATCCACACACACATTCAATAACACTTGATGCGTATTAACAATTGGTTTTGAGATAGCATTTAAATACCGTGATTTCCAATTGTAACTTGGAAAGAATTATGTTAGGCTATGACCCAACAATTGACATCCACACTTTCCTTAAATACAATATAGTAATATTGTTGCCAATTTTGACGACTTGTTGTCGACTTGTGTTCGATACAGAAATGACAAAATAATAAGCTGGAATCAACTTTCATTTTAAAGCAATAGCACATACAATGTCGTACTTCTGTCAGACTATGACAGAAGAATCGAAATAAACACTTCCGTTTCAAAACTGTGATTATACACTTAAATACCTTCACAGCCTTGGCAAACGTCATCTCCCATCCTGCACGTCAATAACCAGAGTTGGCGTTCCTTTTGCATATTCCTATCCTATCATATTCCTATCTGTCAACATCGTAGCACAATACGGCCGTTGCGAACATAAGCAGGGTGTACCGACATGTAACAAGCATTCACCACTAATATTTGATGCGTATTATCAACAAGTAGTTTGGAGATAACAATTAAATACCGATTTTTAGAACACAAAAACAGATCGAGGTCTAATTACACTAAATCAACAGGATGTGCTCGCCTGGTGCAGTCGAAAGTAGTTCTGTATTAAAGAGTGCTAATCTATTTTTCTTTAAAAACTTTTTTTAGTGCAGTTTCATGTTATTTTTTGGCTGTAACTGTATTCTGGACATGTTGTTGATATTTGAAAATGCAGCTCATCATGTTTTTGACAGTTTTTGATATAAATTTGAGAAGTGAAAGTAGACAGGGTATGAAATTGCAAGGGGTAAAAATTGTGTTGACCTTTGACCCGGTGTTAGTATACAACTGAAGAAATATTTCTTAGAAGGTATTAAACCCCCTATTTCCTTGTTGATGTTTAATAGCAGACATGTTTATTTGCATGATAAAGTAAGTTTCCCAGAATTCTAACGAGGTTTGAGTTTTTAACAGGTTGTCAACATTCTAACTTTACTATGGAAGGGCAATGGAGACTCATTTACGCTATTATAACCTCGATACTGACCAATTGGCTCTCACTGCAAAGTGGTGTACGCGTTAGAATTACACGTTCATAATAACCTCTGATTTCCACCCCCTGCAATAATTAGTATTTGTTCTCTAGTAGAACAAATCCCACTATCGCGCTATAATTGACTAAACCGAGAAAACTTCTTACCTCGCTCACGTCTTTAGGCTCGTGCGCATCTACTACCGCTTTCACCTTGACCTCTGTAGGTCCGATACCTTGCTCAGACAACTCATGTCCCATGAAGACATGACATGTAAAACTGACACTTATCCTTATTCACTGTTAATCCGTTTTGTTTTAACACATTTAACTCATGATCTAATCTCTTGTCATGTTCTTCATTTGTTTCACTGTGCACGATTATATCATCCATGATATTGCGAACCCCTTCACATTCTGAGAGCAACATTTCTGTAGAATTGATTGATACAGCTCCGAAGCACTGGATATACCGAACATAAGTCGCTTATTTCTATACAATCCCATATGTGTTGTGAATGTTGTAATTTCGCGTGATTCAGGTGACAGCTCAATTTGATGTTACGCCATGTTGATGACCAGTTTGCTGAAGTATTTGCTGTTGTTTAGGTCCTGCAGAACTTCGCCCACCGTTGGGATTGAGTATCGAACCCGTTGGACTACGGTGTTGATCTGCCTCATATCCAGGCATATACGAATGTCATTGTTTGTTTTCGGCACAGTGACTATGGGTGAAACACATTTAGAAGGTCCACTAACACGTTCAATGATGTCCGAGCTCATTTAACTTATGCTCGAATCTCTCACGCAACTGATACTGAACTCGTCTGGTCGGCTGGACCACTGGCTTAACCGTTTCATCAATCGGAATGTCCAACTGGTATTCCTTTAGTTTTCCAAACCTTGAAAATCGTTCGCATATTTCTCAAATATATTTGCATCATCTTGCGGCAATTGGCGGCTTTGCTGGTCACCTATTTTTCTCACAATTTTGAGTACTCCGAGATTTGTTGCTGTGTTATAGCTTAACAAGAAAACAGTGATACAAAGTATCACAAGCCTGTCGATCATTTACATAAGAAAACAGTAAGGGACATGAATATGATAAAAAATAAACGAACAGTGTGTAGATGTTAGAATGTTTTTATTTGTAATCAATCAAAACACATTTATCATGAACTATTTGAGCACTAGATAAACTAGTCATCATGAGACAAAATGAACAGGATTTTAGTTTTGGCATCTGTGTTGTATAATGTTATAATATGAACATGATAGACATCTGAAATAGTATGTGTAATGGATCACTAAATAGAATGTTGTTTCATGGTTAGAATATGAAGAATTGGTAAATTATCATAGTTATAAGCAAAAAGACAACCTAGTGATAATATAATAGCAATTGGATTGACAGATTAAAGTCTGTGAAGGTAATCCCAGTTTTTAGCAATGTAAATTTACATTAGAAGAAAGGGTTTAATGTTAGATGGGTTTTTTTATCATTGAAATCTGATCAGTAGTTCATGAGAATAAGTAGCAGTGGAGCAGACCTATTCAAACTCTTCAGAAGATGCTTCAGTTAAAAGTTATCCCCGTGTGGTTGCCGGGGTAGAATACAACCACTGCAATCTCACAAACACACTGTCACATGCAGAGGGGTAGGACGCCCCCTCCCACCCCCATTCATGTCCATTTTGTCATTTTTATCATGCTCATTCAAGGTCTTTATCATGACACCGCGTATGCAAATGTGGAAATGTGGCTCCATCGTAAATGGAGTGTCTACTAGAGAATTTGCAGCAACTCTGCAGTTCGGCAGGTAAGAAGGTTCTAGGCCCTTTCTCCGTATGTTATCTTGATGTAAATGGAGAATGAACCTGGCACGTTCATTTCTGTTAGGCGCCATATAACCTTTTATGTGTTGGTGCGCCTTAAAACCCAGTTCACTTCAATTCAGTTAAAGTTTCATTAACTATGTTTAAAGAGGGAAGAGCTGTTGATTATTTTAAAATCAGCCAACATCAAAAAGAACGCGACTCGGGAATTTCCGTTATATTTTATATATACTGCACACTTAATTCCACATAATATTCTTAAGAAATCCCAAGATGTTTTGCAAAAAAAAAAGTTGCAGTTAATTAGAGAAAGGACACAACTGTGATGTTGTAGACGTTTTAATCACACTACACCTTGTAACAAGAAATTCATAAATATTGAAGTTTCTCTTTGAAAAACTGAGCCAGTTCAGTAAGGTATTTAACGTAAAGAGTTTGCAAAGTTTTGCATCCTAAGCACATGCTTGACCCAAACGCGAATCTGTCAATAATGAAACTTTGAAGGAATACTATTTGCTGTAGTATGTGTTGTTTAGTATTTTTCCGAAAGGAAAGGTCTTACGTAACCATGTACCACTCGATTAACAGCATCATATTGTACTTACAATATAAGGCGGAAATTCCCGAGTTGCGTTTCTTTTGCGTTTTAGTATATAGCTGTACATACAAACAGTTAGTAATTTCAAACACAATTTCATTTATATTGATCTTATAATTAATATTAATTATTGAACAAATTCAAGTTATGTAGAAAAACTAACGTGGCGCCGCGAGATTTTAAAAATCAAGATTGCCGTTTGTCCCTTTAATAAAGTTAAACATCTATCAATAATCAGTGACGATACCGATTTGGAAACAGCTGTATTCGTATGCTGAGAACATATTTGTAGACAGTATCCCTAAAATTGATACGTAATTCAAGTAGTAGAAGACTCATAAAATGCCTTTATACCAATTTGAATGCGTCCCGGTATTCTTACTAAAATACAGTTGTTTTATGAACAGAAAAATGACGCTGATACACAGTACAACACTCACAGCAGCTTTCTGAGTCCGGGATACATAAACGGCAATAATGATTATCTGCCTTCCACAACAAAAAATTTTACATCATGGTTCGTCTTCCTCCCATAACACACATCGGTCCCGCAACTTCCAATGGCGATTTTGATCCATAGGCATACAATGTCTTTTCCCATCGCTCTTGTTTACATTGGATCCCTTTCCGCTTGAGAAATTCCCCCAATATATACATTTTAACTGTATTCCTCCAATTTGGATATTGATCGATGTAGGCCTATACTCTGGATATTGAGTCCTTAAGCTAAATGTAAAGCTGTAGCCCCCCTTTCTTCATCACTTTCTTCACTTTCATTTACATTCCTTATCTTACTTCTACCTTTTCCTTTCTTTCCATCTTTCGGTTTACATTTGTTCTGAAAATGTTCCATCCGTGAACAGTTTGTGCACTTTTGTCCCCTGATTGGACAGCTTTGATCTTTCGACTTATGTCCTGCATAGCCACATTAAATCATTATATTCCATTGTTTGGTTTCCTGAATGCTCCTCTGCTCTTTTCCTTTTTAAATGGCAACTTGTTTACATATTCTGACATATTAAACAGTATCCATTGATCTGGCGTGCCTATCTGCATTCTCAAATAGTCCTTCTTTGTCCAAAAGTTTGTTACTGTAAGAATCTTCCCTTTTTCCAAGTATTTTTTTCCAAAGACTGGTAGATTTGCACTTTTCAATTATTTGGTCCCTTATATGCTAATCTTTGTTGTCCCTAAATTCACATGTTTCAGCTTTCAGCATAAGTCAACCACAAACTGATCTGTCGATTCTCCTTCTGCTTGTTTAAGTTGCCGAAATCGATGCCTCTCAAATGGCACATTTTCTTGTGAAGCAAAATGTTCTATCAATTTTTCAAGGCCTGTATCATCTCCAATATCTGACAAAGTGTAGGAAATATCCTGTATTTCCCACACACTGAAGTAACAATGCTTGTTTCTTCTTATTTTCTGTTACACCTTTACTGATCAAAAATATATCAAACGCTCTTTTCCACTTTTTCCATCTTTGAGCTAACGTTGATGTTTCCCCTTTACAGTCGTAATGCTCTAAAGTTCCAATGTCTGAGACCGATTAAGTCATTTTATTTACACAATTCGTTAATATTTAATTATACTCGTCGCCAAATGTAATGTATTGGACTTAAAGGGATCGTAACTACTACTAGCCCAATGTAGCGATAGGATATTCAGCATCACCATTAGTGGATGTAGACCAGGCCCAGCACCTCACCGACGCAGCGAAATCAGCATAGAGTGTCAGCGACAATCTACACGCAGACAACCGAATCGACTACACACCAGCACGAGATCAGGTTTAGGACGTCCTATCGGGTCATCAGGCGGAGAGACGTTAAACCTTAGATTCAACAACAACAATAACAATGTATGTCTGGCTGTCTGCTGTTGTTAAGATGTGTGAATCCCTCTTGCAATATGTGTAAATGTTTTGTGATAGTCATTAGTCATAGCTTGATTATACAAGGTCATTGGTCAGATATCAGTCATGAGATGTCCACATGGACAGAGTGTCAATGATTGAGTGATATTATAAATACATTAGATTCGCTCTTCAGTGTCTGCAAAAACCATCACACTAAGGGTCACTTCAGTTAGCTATATGTTTAGCTACTAATGACCTAAGTATGCTTACGAAACTCACTAAGCAGTTCACCGAGATCTTTTGAACAAAGGAGAACTTGAGGTACTATTTTCCCTGTATCCAGGTTAATTATTTTGTCTACTCCATATTGAGCTACTGATGACCAAACCATCTTAGCCTGGGGGAACTTTAACACCAACGATGTATAAGCACCGGTCCAGGAACCAGGTTAATTATTATGTTTACTCCAAAATTCTGAGATTTGATGCCTGAAACTATTTTTGGCTATTTTTTATCCAGTTTTGAAGATCATGTCCAGTACACAAAGTACACGTGATTGGACAGACTCTTGGACAGAATCCTGCTATATAAAGGGGGTCCTAACTGTTCTAATATACGATATAAATAAATAGATTAACATTTCTTTTGTCTTTTTATATATATTATACATCTTACTTATACTGGTAATCTCCTTTAATTTCGTTACACTAAGTTTCGTTACAATAAGCTTAACTATTAATCACTTCTTTCGGTATTATCCGTACCACACACCGGCTGGTTATATTTCTTACTGTACAGTACGGTACGTCTTTTCCCCAAACCAAAACGTTACTTTTATTTCCAGGTATATCAAGGATTTTTGGGATCGCAAGTGAAGTAGAGCTTTTAAAAATCCTTGGTTCAGCTCAGTTCTTAGCGCTTTTGACTACTATTACCCACGAGCAACCCAACGAAGCCGTATTTCATTTTTAGTACCGTTATTGGTACCGTTTTGTACCGTGACGGTCTTGTTTTTATTTAGTAAATATTCAATAATAAATGGTTACACTGTGCGTAAACGCGGTATCAGCGCAAATGGATTCTCGACAAAAACCAGTCAACGATAGTGGTATCGGTTTCGCCACGAATAGCTAACGATTCTCATCGATGTCTGTTTGCTAACGTGAATGAAAATGGTACTTTTTTTATTTTAGCTAGTTTTCATTCCGAAATATGTCATTAAACGATAATATATAAGTTAAATAATTATGTTTTAAAGAAGTGTTTTGCATAGTTTCTCTATAAGCATCGATTTGTAAAATGAAAGAATACTTAAAAAATTCAAAACGTATAGCACTTTATTAAATTATGCTTTATCAAAACAATTACATGTATACAAACTATTAGAAAGTAATATTTTGTTCATTTAATTGTCATAGCGTAAAAACGAACTCTTTAAACGTTTTATGTGTCACTGTTTCTCCCTGAAAGTGTCACGGCGTCTGGACGACACAGCTTTTTCTCTTTTCCGAGTCTAACTAGCAGATGTAAACATTATTCTCTGTGGGTTTCATCATGTACATAAGCCGTTAGATATTGTATTGAAAGTCACAGGGATTCCAATTAACATATACGGAAACGATACACGTATAGTGTGGTTGATACCAACTTTATGAGTGTACGTGCGTACACTTAGCTTCCTACTGTTTAGTAGGAGAACAATTTAAAACTATGACCGCAACCATCAGTATGGGGTGTCGTTTTGCCTTTGTAAACACCATTTGTTGATATTCCAATAGGTGATGTCACCAAATGATGTTATTAATAAAAGCCAATACGGCTTTCCATACATCAATTCATGCGGCTTGGGTAGGCTACGCTACGCCTATTTCGATGTTTCAATCAACCAAGTCGATGAGACCATACTCCATCTATTACGTAAAAGGTGAAGAAGGAGGAAAATAATTATGCTAATTTTATTTTGTCAAGTGTTAAGCACGACATATATCAAATATCATTTTTCACGTTTTGTACTGTTATTAATGTTACATGCTATTTTACGTTTTGTACTATGTTATTAATGTTACATGCTGTTACTATGGATAACACCATTTCATAGAAAACAGACAATGACAGCATTTCACAGAAAACGAAGGTATATGAAGACAACTTTACATGCGTCTAAATGTACATATTGTTGAATAACCGTGAGTGATGATAATAATTATCTAGTAATAAGTACTGATAAAGGTGATCCTTTGGGAGCAACAAACACAATTAAGAGAATAAAGCAGCAGACTAGATTTTATTGAGTCTGTTCATGAGAAGTAATAAAAGAAGCAACACCTCGCACGCCCCCTAGCACCGGTTTAAGCGGTATTCTACTTCAAGGCCACCTATATTGGGCTCGTTGGTCCCAAAGGACCAGTAAAAATAACACTACTGATTCGTAGCACGGGGAGACTTTTTACAGCCGGAACACTGCACTAAACGAACGCTAGTGTGAATGTTAATAAATACTGATAAATGTGATCCATTGGGAGCAACAAAAGTCATAAACCATGACAACGACAGTTGTAGGAGGCCATGGTGTCCGCACCGGCCATAGTGTCCGCGGATACTTTGGCCTAGGCGTAGGACGCCATGGTGTCCGCAAGGCAATTGTATCCGCAGGGAGCGTCTCAACGTTATGTGATCTGTTATAACGTATTGGGTGGAGAAATAATGACTAAATGAGTAAACTGAATTGAATTGAATCTTGTTTACGAGGGGTACAGTTCCGTAAGTAATGCGATTGGTATTGATACTAGAATACTATAATCATTTTTGATCAATTGTTTTTGCGATTTCCTTCAAAGTACTCCCCCTTAGCCGAAACACACATTTTGAGCCGCGCAATCCACTTTTGAAAACATTTTTCGTATTCATGAACAGGTACACCCTTAAGACACTGGTAAACAGCAGATCCCAGGGCATTCCTCGAGTTATATCAGGGGCCAGCCAGGTCTTGCGAGTAAGGGGGTGCGGGAGAACGGTGATCGTCTCCGACTCCAAAAAGTCCGTTACAATACGGGCTTTGTGGGTGGGCGTCATGCAGAAGACGAACATACTTCAGACCTGTTATAGGGCGACACTGTTTGTAGTACTTCTTCAATTATTTCAATACGACGTTTATATAAAACCGTCCTGTGACAGTTCTGCCTTTTGGCACCGCCGTCTGTATGGCGGGACCGTTGGTAGTGAAAAAAAATGCATCGTTTGTCAATAATTGGTCGTTTCATATTTTTCGTGGCCCAGATTCGGTTAGATACTTTTCTTTTTGGCCCATAATAATGGACCCCTCCCGTAACTAAATTCTCAAACGATTTTTTGCGGTATTTCGGATACAATTTCAGAAGTTTTTTCGCTGTTGTAACCCTTAACTTCTTTTGGTCCTCTGTCAGCAAATGCGGTATCCATCTTGCATTTATTTTCTGAACTTTCAGATTCTTTTTCAAAATTAGATGAACTCGTGCCAACGACAAGTTTGTCATCCGAGCTAATTGTCTTATTGTGTATCGAGCATCAGTTTTCAGGATTTCACGGACTTTTTTTTTCACGTTTTTCTTGGTCGTTGACGTTACAGGATTTACATTATGTCACCCACCTACAAACAGTACTATACGACATTTGACCACCCCGTAAATGCCACACACCTCTTGGTGAATGTCTTTCGGCTTCTACCTCTAATATAGGCCCTAATTTCAAGCATATTTTCTGCTCGTTTGCCAGTCATTTTGCATATAGTGTAACGAATACGCTATAAAGCAATGTACATTGCACGAAGGTCAGTAAATGTATGAATGAGATTTTACCTTTGACACGCGTCAGTGATCGAGTTCCGCGAAATAATACAGCAGTCGCAATATTAACGGAACACCCCTCGTAACGGCTCATCACTACATTATAGGTTATTTAGAGCCGCCTCCCAAAAAAGTTGAAGGTGTATTATAACTTATTGAGTGAGGGGAACAATTTAATTTAATTGAATATTATTTAACGGCTTATGAACACATTATAGGTTATTTAAAGCTGCCCCAGAGAAAGTTGAAGGTGTATTATAACTTATGGAGGGGGGGAAAATTGAATAGAATTGAATATTGTTCAACGGCTCATGAACACATTATAGGTTATTTAGAGTCTCCCCACAGAAAGTTGAAGGTGTATTATAACTTATTAAGTGTGTGTGTGTGTGTGTGTGTGTGTGTGTGTGTGTGTGTGTGTGGTTGGGTGGGGGTGGGCATTGAATATTGTTCAACGGCTCATGAACACATTACAGGTTATTTAGAACCGCCCCAGAGAAAGTTGAAGGTGTATTATAACTTATTGAGTGTGTGTGTGTGTGTGGTGGGGGGGGGATTGAATTAAATTGAATATTGTTCAAAGGCTCGTCAAGTTATTTAGAGCCGCCCCAAAGAAAGTGGAAGGTGGTATTATAACTTAGTGAGTGGTGAATAATGATCAAATCAGGAGAACTTACTGAGTGGGGGTAAACTGAATTGAATTGAATATTGTTCAAAGGCTCATCAACACCATATAGAGTGGTGAAATATTGACTAAATAAATAAATTGTATTGAATCTTGAATCATGAACACATTATAGGTTATTTAGAGCCGCCCCACAGAAAGTTGAAGGTGTATTATAACTTATTGAGTGTGTTTGTGGTGGGGGTGGGCGGCGGGGGTGGGGGGGGGCGTAGGGGAATTGAATTGCATTGAATCTTGTTTAACGGCTCATCAACACATTATAGATTATTTAGAGTCGCCCCAGACAGAGAGACCGGGAATTTGGTATTGTAACTTATCGGGGAAATAGCGACTAACTTATTGCGTGGGGGTAAATTGAATTGAATGGAATATTGTTTAACGGTTCATCAACACATTACAGGTTAGAGCCGTCACAGACCATGAAAATCAATTGATGTCTATACCCCAGAGAGAGTGGAAATTGGTATTATAACGTATTGAGTGGTGAGATAATGACTAAATAACGAAATTGAATTGAACTGAATTTTGTTTAACCTCTCATCATTATAGGTTATTTAGAGCCATCCCAGAGAGAGTGGAAGGTGGTATTATAACTTATTGTGTGTGTGTGTGTAGTGGGGGTTGGGATTGAATATTTATTGAATACTGTTCAACGGCTCATCAACAGATTATAGATTATTTAGAGCCGCCCCTAAGAAATTAGAAGGTGATATTATAGCTTAGTGATTAGTGAAATAATGACTAAATAATCCTAGTATATGTTTAGGTATTAAATTAAGAAGGTATACAGATAGCATAATATAATTGATTTACATGCACAAACAAAATCAACATTTGACTAAATGTTTGCAGGTTATCGTCATACTACATTATGTGAAACTAATACAAATCTTTGTTGTATAATATGAGCTTCAGGTCGAACCATGTATAATAATCTAAACTTTAGAAAGGTGAACGAAACATGTGATATTGACAGTATTAGACAGAAACATAAATACAAGAAGGAATCTAAGTCTCTAGTACAGATTACACATTAATGAGAAATGTCGTATTCGTAAATTCTCCCTTACCTCTAATTCTTCAAATAACATTAGTTTTATAATCATAGTAGTAAGCACAAACAATATAATAGTATTATAAGTTGTATTTCAAAAACGATCATCATATGAATGTATGAACTTAACGAGTGCGTATCTAAGATTTAGTTTATGACACAAATGAAGTAGTTTTGAAATTTATACTCTACTCCAAACCCATCGCATTCCCCGGGAATGACACCCCAGTCACAGCAGATGTACTTATATTTATTTATATTGGAACTTGGTGGTTGGGAATTGAAACACTACGGCATTACTGGTAGCCTTTCAGTGATAATAGCCCCAGGAGAATGATAATAGCCCAAGGGCCATTTGTGCTACTTTTCCGACGCCAGCAAAGGCCAGGGCGTAGCTATGCTAAATTGAATGTGTAGGCCCGCTTATCATTTGATACTACAGTGAAAGTATGTTAAGCGGACCCGGGGGCTTGCATCCACGACGGTGTTTTGTTTAGCTATATTTAAAACTGTGCACTTGTTGCAAAATTTGTATAAAAAAATATTTTATGCTCCTCCGGGGTAAAATGAAACGGGATGAGCTCTGGTGCGTTCTTTTGTCAATTTTGGGTATACCCAGAAAGGTATTGTTCCCGGTTTTTATTGCCACTCTGTCAACAGGATTCCAAATATCAGAAAGAGAAACACATTATGTGTTCGCTTATAATTACATAGCTGGTAAAATATGTTTAAACGCAACAATAACTCCGAAATCAAAACAGCTCATGCATGTGGGAGTAAAATTAAGTTTTCTGAGTAATATGTAGGCAAACATTAACAAAATACAGAGACCCCGTTACTAAATTTAAGACCCGATTTGCAGTAAATATGAACTGATTTTGCACACGTAATAACCAAAATATGAAATCAACACTCCACAGCATATTTCTTAAACACATGATCTAAAGCAATTTGTACAAATAATTAAATGCTTCTTCAATTTTTTTTTTAATTTTTTTTGTGGTCCAGTGGTAGAGCGCCGAACTCCTGATCGAGAGGTCGTGGGTTCGATCCTCGCCGCGGCCACGTTATTTATCCTTGAGCAAGATAATTAATCCACATTGCTTAGTACTGGTTCTACCCATGAAGCCATCGATAGTGATTAATTTAAGTTGCAAGAACTTGTTTCGGAATCGTAAATGCCAGTGTAGTATTTATTTTATTAAACTATTGCAGAAAAAGATATGTCCATTAACGGAACCGATAGAAGTGATATTTCGGTTTTGGGTTGAGAATAATGCAATTGAGAAGTAAAAATAAGTATAAATGCAGCTTTCACAGAACACAGTAAAACCCAAAACACGCAAAAGGACAAACATGAATGGGCAATGTTAACAAAGAATAAAGGTATATGACGTCACAAACACAAACAGGGTTGACAATAGGGCTACCGCCTTGGAACGGGCAGTGGCAAAAAAAGGCCGCTGGGGGTTTAAACTAGGTTCCAGGGTGCACTAAACCTCACACTCACCCTACTGTCATCCCAATAAAACGGGACAGTGTAAATAAAGAAATCCCCCGCCATAAACTATACTTAAGGCAGCATTAATAGGCAATATAAGTAAAGCACAAAGATGCTCGTATATATCTAAATACAAAAAACAATAGCCTAGAAAGCCAGAAATTATTTCACCATTTTCAATAGAGAGATGTAAATCGAGAAAAGAAGCGTTAATATCTGAAATATTAGCTTTATTAAGTTGAAGTTCTTTAGGATATATATTATTAACCTTAGTAGAAAATAAAGGGATGTCAATGTTCATTATGTCATCCGGATATCGGGAGGTGTCATTAAAGGCTTCAATAACATCTGCCTGGGTATCTGGTGAAAGACTCAATATGAAATCTCTTTCATAGCAATATAAAAAAACAAATCTGCGACAAGGGGTACCCATAGGGATACCAACAATTTGTCTATAAACGGTAGTTCCATACCTGACGAAAACATTATCTAACAGAAATATAAGCGATTCACAAACTTCATGGCAAGTGCACATAGTGTAATTGTCCAAACTGCCGTTAGTAAAAAACGCTTTAATATTGTTACAGGCCAAAAATGTAGCATTTTCCCTAGCAAAAGTTTCTTGAATGAGAGCAATAAGCTTGTCTTTGATAAGGTGGTGTAGTAAAGTTGTATATAATGTAGAAAAAGCATAAGTACTTATAGCAAATGTTTTAATTTACAATGTAAGTGCACACTTTTCGTGTGTATCATTTGTGTATGGAAGGCACATGGGATATAAGGAATATTTTTCGTTTTAATAGTGGTGTACTTTTACAATTATGCTATACATATTTTCAGTGTGAAGGTGAATTTAACAATAGTAAATACTGAAAAGAAAAAGAAACTCATAATGGATATTTCCGCTTTATATTGTATGTTTAATATGCTACTGCTAATCGAATGGTACAGGGCGACATTAGACCTGTCCTTTCGTAAAGACGGTTTAAACAGCGCCGAACACACACAATGGTTACCCCTTTAAAGTTTCATTATCGACAGAATGCGCATTTGGCTCAAACAGGTGAGTAAACTTAGGCTTTAAACGTTGCAATCTCTTAACATTAAACACAATACTGAAGTGACTTGACTTTTTTTAAAACGAAACTTCAACATTTATGACTTTCGTGTAACACATTATACTTTGATTAAAAGGTCTACTACATGACAGAGTTGTCCTTTCTGTATAAGTTGTAGCCCCTTTTTGTACAAAACACGCTGAGATATAACTGGAATATTATGTGGAATTAGGTGTATATAATAGTATAATTTTTTGATTATGCGTTTCTTTTTCCTTTCAGTATGGAATCAAGGGCTGAAAATCACATAGGTTTTTGCATACGTTAAATAAATAACTACAAGGCTGTTCCACAGAACACTTTTGTAGGCTGTCATGTGCTTGGTAGGGTTGCTGGTAAAAGTTTAATGGCAAGGGACATAACTTTGCCGAAATGAAAAACGTTATTAGATATATGTACCAACGTTCCTGTGGGTGAGATGAAGATGTTTATGAGGTGTCATGAACATAGGTTAAATACTTCTTAATTCATGAAAAAGTTCGGGTTGCAAGGTTAAAGCGTGACGGACAGACGTACGAAGACAACGAATGAAGACAGACTACGTACAAAGCGATCCCTACCTGTCTGCCATGCTACGAAGGTGACACAAAGACAAATAAAATCGAAATTTGATTTCTGTGAATCATTTTTTCATGTTAGCTCAATCTTTTTAATTAAAACCTTTATTACAGAGATCACACGTTTATATTATTTCGTATTGTTTCGTATATATAAAATCTAAAAAACTATATTCGCATGTAATTCGCGTAAAAAGGATAAATATATTCTAATTTGGTTGATTATCTTTACCTGCTTTCGATAGAATGTGCGTTTAATGATTAAAATGGTTAAATGTTTGCTTCTTTATGCTTTTATACGTTTTTAAGGGTTGAACTATCAAATACACAAAAAAAATGGTGGAGTTAATCCATGCCATACATCAATTTTTATATCAAGTTAGAACATTTTCTTAAAAATTACCTCCCTTTATAAAACAATAGTTTTACACACTTAAGCTACCGAACTAAAAATACTATCTTGGCTTAAAAGAAGCGCAAAAGAGATTGACTTTTCCGAAAATGCATATTTGAATTTGCAAGCGTAAGTGGTACCAATATGTAATTTTTTTGAGATTATGTTTGATATGTGTCACTGGAGGGCTATTTAATTAATTTAGAACAATTGTTATTTTCCTTCTTTGCTAAAGTGAGGAAATGAACTGACATGATAATAACATTGCGTTTGGAATATAAATGCCGATTTAACACGAGTGTACAAATTATGTATACTTTCGGAAAAACAACTTTGTTCGTAGCCAGTGTTTACAAACACTACGATTCTCCCAAATACGTGTCTAAAATACCGCGCTTTATTCAACTATTGGTAATTGATTACTCGAGAACCAGCATATAGCGATACTTTTTATTTTAAGAACACATTGATGCCCAGAACCAGGCTATTAGCAGCTTAATAAAGAGAGCTATTTTCAGAATAGGGCCTATATTTATGTAAGACTGTCTTATGCGATTATTATGCTATTGCTGAATCCACACAGATCAAGTAAAACATGCTCAGAATATCATGTTATTCAGATGACTAATATTATACTCCTTCAATGAGATCTGTACAAGCATATAAAACAATGTCTTGCTATTTCACCAATTATACTGAGCAAAAATAAAAAGTACCCCCTTTTCTTTCCCTTATTATATAGACAGCAAAACAGGAAATAATAAATGATGTATATAGAATAATTAGGTCATCGACCACCAATTGTCCAACAAAATATATTTTTGAAAAGTTCAGTACACAATGGAGTTATCCCCCTTTTTCTTAAACCATGCATTTTTGGTAAAAACACAAAATCTACAAACATTACCTCAATTTGTCCATGACAATATTTTCTACACGTTGCTTTCGAAAAAAATCACAGAAAAACACAACACCGATTGTGTAGGTAGCAACTATTGATTATCAAAACTCATCAAATTACCTCCCTTTAAAGAGGTTGATGCACTATTTTCAAACAATATTTATTTAAAAGGGCTCTGACAAACTTGAAAAAAGCTGAAAAAATTATCAAAATGTCATGAAAAATAAAGGAGGTAAGACCTACCTGACATTTGCAAAGAACATAAATGGAGGCGGCCATCTTGGAACGATGACGTCATCGCGCCTTTTTACTATATATGGCATATTGACAAAATATATTATAAAGTAAAGAAAAACACTGCAAATTGATTAAAAATAAATATACAGATGTAAAATGTATAAATAGTAAGCTTATTTTTCATTTCCACTGATTTTCTTTGCTTTAAATGACATTTAATCAGTATGTCACATATGCATATGGTAAAAAGGCGCGATGACGTCATCGTTCAAATCTGTCCGCCTCAGTTTGTGTTTCTTTGCATATTTTCAATAGGTCATACCTCCTTTATTTTTCATGGCATTTTGATAATTCTTTCAGCTTTTTCCAAGTTTTTCAGAGACTGTGAAATAAACATTGTTTGAAAATATTGCATTTAACCCTTTTACGGTTCCATAGCATCCATAAAAGAGTATTGCTTGGCAAAATTTGAAACTGTTTAACGGAATATTTAGTACTCCTTGAAGTGTGCTTAAAAACATCAAACATTGTTTAATTAAGCGCTGTTCAAGCTGTCCTACGCCCTCAAAAACTGGCCAGCAATAAAGGGGGGTACTTTTTTTGTGAGTTTATATTGGTAGAGGGTAAAGACCCACCATACCGATCATTCCGTATGATTACGGGAACTATCGAAAATAGCAGGTGCTCTGGTACAGGTATTATCAAACCTACAATTGATGTATGAATAAATGAATGAATGATGTTTTACGGCACGTCGACACATACATAGGTCATATTGTGCGCAAAAACTGATGAAAGATGAAGAAATGAAGTAGTAATTAAAAATGAATGTAAATATATAAAGATAACATCTTTGTTACCTTTGTTCTTTTTAATTTACATAAACGATATATCTGAGCATATGTTAAGCATTGCTAGATTATTTGCCGACTATAGCTCGCTTTTAGTCTCAACTTCTAACACAAGGTATGGAAGGTATTTAAATCATGACTTGCAAATTATGTCTGAATGGGCGAAAACATGGTTAGTAAAGTTTAACCCAAATAACGTCAACAAATAACATCAGACAAACAAATTTATTTTTTAATGACGTACAACTAACATTTGTAGAACATCAAAAACATCTATGCCTGACTTTAAGTAATAATGGTAAATGACATGAACATATCAAAAACATTTTAACCTCAGCATCTAAAGTTTTAGGCCTAATGAGAATTTTAAAATACAAAGTAGGTCAAAAACTATGAATGAAATATATATATCATATATGCGACCAATTTTAGAGTATGCTTCCACAGTGTGGGACGTATCTATTAACAAATTAATTGTCGAAATTGAATGGCTTTCGCTAGAAGACAGACGAACATTTCAGAACTTATAACTCTATTTAAAGCTAAAAATAACATGTTGCCCGAGAGTGTAAATAACTTGTTTCCTCCCTTTGTTAGATATATTAATAATTACAACTTGACGAACTCCGATGACTACGTAACACCGATAAGAAAGAACCGAGTTATTTTCCAAATCAGTTATCCCTTCGTCATTAAGTCTCTTGAATTAGTATCCTTAAAGACATTTAAAGGTTGTCTCCTCAATACAATGTTTAAGCTTCCCACAGTCCCGTCGTTTTATTTATGCGGCTCTCAATCACTTTCTGTTATTCATGCTCGCATTCGAAACGTATACAGCAACCGTAATGGTGATTTTTATTTGAACTATTTACGCTTATCACCAACATGCGACTATGGACAAGACAAAGAAGATGCTGAACATTTTCTTTTTAAATGTCGTCGATTTATTGAACAGAGACGTAACCTGTTTATATGAACCAGACCGTCCCATCCGTTGAACGTTGAAAAAGTGTGTGTTGGCAATACAGATTTTAGTGATAAAGAAAATTAAATTGTTTTTCTAGCTGTGCAAACATATATAAAAGACACCAGACGTTTTTACTAGTATAAAACAATTCAGCAGTGTGTTCGGACTTATTAAAACATATTATGTCTTCTTCTCCTCCTTCTTTTCTTTTTCTTCTTCTCTTTCACCCAACTATCGTGACAACTGTTTACGTCTACATTTGTAAACTTTAGTTTATCTATTCTCTGTATTCATTGTTACTTAATATAGTTACTATAGCTATAACATTACAATTGTTCTTTGTAATTTAAATTGTATTGGGAAGGGCCGTAGCTAATGTTGTAGGAACTTGTGGCCCGACCCATTTGAATAGTTTGTAAAAAAAGAAAATACAATAAAACATGTTTAAACCTATGAAGATAAAACTATTTACAAATAAGGGATGATATGGTAGTAATATAAACTATGTATATATGTAAATCAACAAATGCCCGTCAACGGATGTATAAACAAGTAAATATATATAAGAACATATTACAATGATTTATAAAGTCTGATTTCTTTCAAGAAATCTAAAACAAGACTAAAATCTATAGCATCAAATAACCAGTTCATAGTATTAAAATTGTAGTATATTTTCCGCATAGGATCAAAGTCTACACATTCCAACACGATATGTTTGACCGTTAACGATGCAACACAGGTTATATATTCTGGTAATTGCTCACCTTGTAATAAGTATGACTGAGTATAACGTGTATGCCCTATCCTGCACCGGGCTAGAACATCTTCTTCTCGACGAATGGGTCTACTAGAAGAACGCCATTCCCCGAGTAAAGGTTTAACTGAATGGAGTTTATTGTTCACTGACAAATCCCAAGCGGATTGCCAAGAGTTACGAATATATGTGTTAATACAACGTTTAAAATCAGTATAAGGTAATTTGGCATTAGATATATGTAAATCTAAGCAGCAGCACTATCAGCTCTATCATTACCACGTATTCCCACATGGCTTGGAAGCAGAAAATAATAACACTATCAACTATAACAGAATTGTACTTTTCTAAAAGTTGAAGCACAACTGGGTTATCAAGTTTCATATTACCCAGTGCTTGAAGAAATGAAAGGGAATCAGAAAAGATTACGAAATGGTCATCATCAGATTAAGGCAAGTTCAATTGCCTTAAGTTCAGCTGAAAAGATAGAGGCTTTGTCAGGCAGGCGGCTCTTTATGCTATGTTTGTGAACAACAGCTGCTGCAGCTACCTTATATTGTTTTTCATTTATGATAACGCTTGTATACATTTAAATTTTGTTCTGGTAAAACATTGTACAACATTACAAAACGTTGTCCCTCACCTTATTAATATATACCGTACCGTATAGTATAATACATTCTGCCAAAGACATATTAACAAACAGTTTGTTATTAGATTGCTTGTATTATATATAAAGATGGAAAAATACAAATGCATTTGTATACATTTTTTTATTAACAATGCATCAAGGGTATATTTAAACTTACATACTAGAAAATAAATAAGTAATTGAATCTGCGCAGTACATCCATCTATTTGTAAAGTTATTCTAAATGATAACGGCATGTACGGTACGGTCTGATAATGGGAGGCTTTTTATCATCAAAACTTTGCTTATATTATTGATTAAGTGTTTACATTAATTTTACATCGTTAATTAATGGAATACGCTACAAGCCCCGATAATCTTCGTACCCGAGCACCTGCTATTTCCGATAGGCATATGTTATCGTTAGTATTTTGAATTTTATGGAACTTAATGCAAGCGACGCGAAGTGCAGCGCAGCATTAAGTTCCAAAAATTCAAAATATAAACGATAAGCGGCTTACAGGTTGACTCGAAATGTCACGTACACCGTATGTACTCCGTGTAACTTTTTGCCTGATACTTAATGACTTTGCGCTTACCCATCTCTGTTAAAGAAATAATTGTGATACATGTTGTGGAGCTGTAACACGGAATTTACCAAACGAACAAATGTCAAATAAAATGACAATAAAAGGCCGAAATAAAAAACAAATCGACCAATTCGTTTTAATTGTGTTTTGGTAGAAATGAATAATAAAGTATTGAACGGATTAGTTCAATAAATAAATTATTCATCTGAGCGCAGTATATATGTCGCATTATTAAGGCCGCTCTATTTAATTAAAAAACAGATTCTCTGGTTGTTAATAGAAATATTTACATATTCAAGGTAAAATGTTAGGTGTTTTATTCTCTCTCAACGGAAGTTGCACTGTAATTTAGTTGATGTGACCCAAACACTGTTTTATTAACTATTATATTGTGGTGTATGTATACTGGTAATTCTAGAGTTCAAGTGCCGTAAAAAGCAGTTTTTCAAAGATTCATTTAAACAAACCTAATAATCTAACTACTAAATTGTTCATAAAACATATCTGTAATTAACTTCCATTGTTGCTTAAGAATAAATGTTAATGTTTTCTATATAACCCTACGTTAGATCAGTTGATCCCCGCGGGATTTCACCAATTTTATTTACCTCAGGGTCCTCATGTGTTCACACACCATTCTTCATGCGAATTAATTGCTTTTTGCGAGATACAAATGCCATTATACCAGCCGATCTTTAGAATAGTGTGTGTGTGCGCGCGTGTGTGTGTGTGCGTGTGTGCGTGCGTGCGTGTGTGTGTTTGATTAGGCGGTTCAAAGTCCAGATTTACATGCAAGCGTGACAGACTCCTCAAGGATTGACACATTAGAGTGAGAAATTGATCTAGATGAGGGATGCGTCCGACCATTTGATGCGTCTGCGTTTTATCTTCTGCGACAGTGAATGCTGGTGTAGATCTGCTTGGCTCTTAAATCCACGAGTGATGATTGTCCTACGTCTGCTACTTTAGAGGATTCTTTTGGGATTGAAACCGACTACGAGAATGTACCATCTTAGCGTGCCCCGAGTTTTCATTAATACACAGATTGCTGCCGAATTGGTAGAGGCATGTTGTTGTCCTCTTCGCAAAATGCAAACCCCAACTGGTCCTGATCATAGTTCAAGAAACATACGCATAACGCACTAAGCACTACATGCAACGTCATGCATACATACCGCCGAATTAAGGGGACCATGAGTAAACCGACCTCCCAGGAATCAATAATTACTGTGGTCTCTCTAGTAACTTGAGAAATCTAAGAAGAGTATATTTTCCCTATATCTATTTACATGCAAACAAGCGACCCATGTATATAGTACATTTTATGGAATTTCTATTTTTTTTCACCTCGCGGAATTCATTTCAACTTGCAATCGTTTAATAATCTTTTATAACGGTTTAAACATATCAAACGATAATTAGAAAAAAAATTTCCCAAATTCCCTCGCCACACCTCCCCTCACCCCCACCCCTCACCACCCCCGCCTCACCCACCCTGGGCCCCCAGTTCGAGTTCGAAATAACAAAATCGTTTGATATGTTGTTTAATCTTTAATCATGTTCATAGGCAAATTACATACACCATGTTATGTGCAAAAATATGGAAAAACGACAGTGTAATTGAATTGTTAGTTAGGTTGAATTCCGTTCAGCGGTTTAGGAGGAGATGTGGTAACGGACGGATAGACGATGATGTGGAGGCGATTTTAATATACCCTTTTTTTTTCAAACCGTGGGTATAATTACCAGTGTAAGTAGGATGTATAACATATATTATGACAACATCAAATGGTAATTCATTTATTTATATCGTATTTTAGAATAATTAGCATGTTTATCATGTTTATAGGTAATACATATATCAGATGTAATTAGATAATACATTGAATCAGTGCCGTACCTTACATAACGAAGAACATCATGTGTAACATTTATCATAAACAAAGATGTAATAATATTGATTCAACATTATTAAATAAATAGTAGACACGGGGTCAATTACAAGACGGCTTATTTTTTGAGAAATCGTGGCATTTTCGTTATGTTTCGTGGCTAATGTTATCTTTTTAGTATTATAGATATACCTTTAACAGTTCCACATACATAACGTACACTCATCCATGTACAGGTAGCTAGATGCCTTTATGATGACGTCGTATTTCTCTTAGATTTTCTCTTTACACGTACCATACTTAACAATCGGAACTGCATTATCGATTTCCGTAATTCGATATTTTTTAAGGGTTACATAAATCGATGAGGCAATTCCGCAATTTGCACACAGAACATTCAGGTTTCTGTTGCATATTGATTATAATAATGTATAATGATATTTATGTCATGACCTTATTATACTCACACATTGAATGTCACGTGATAACATGTGTGAGACTATTATTATAACACTAATACAGACTAATACTAATTTCGTATTGAATCAAAACGTGGATAACCGAATCGTTTACCATATCCATCGACGAAACCCTCTGACACAGTAATTGTTACAATGGAATTGTTCTGCAAAGCAGATGTCTTTCATTAGTTTGAACGCATGTACAACCTATACTATACAAATAAGTATGAAGTCGAACAGGAAATGCAGCGTTCACAGAACACAGTAAACTCAAAAACACGCAACACGACAAACATGAATGGCAATGTTAATAAGGAATAAAGGCATATGACGTCACAAACACAAAAAAGGGTTGACAATGATAGGACTACCGCCTTGGAACGGTCAGTGGCAAAAAAAAGCCGCTGGGTGTTTAAACCAGGTTCTAGGATGCACCTCACACTTACTTATTATAAGACTCTTTCATCGGTATCCGGTGAAGGTCGGGAATTCCAACACGAGGTATAATTATTTTTATCGGAACCGAGGCTCTGCTTTCGAGTTATACCGTGAGTTGGAATTTCCCTATCTGAACCGAATACCCATGAATGATTACTTTTCTTGCATACCATTTACATTTTGTGTGTTGGCGTCGCCAGCTACTAACGTTTTGCATCTTTATTTAAGAAATAAAACATCGTTTACTGTGAACTATCGTTTAATATATCACGGTTTGAAGTTCAATTGTAAACAATAATTTCACGTGAAATTATTGTTTACAATTGAACGACAAACCGTGATATATTATAGATAATTCACCGTAACGATGTTCTATTTCTATTCTAATACCCCTAAAATGTGAAAATAACGCACACATCTGAAATCTTTCTCATTGCTTTGCTTACTCTCCTAACGTTGCATACGTTACAATACGCAATGCGCAATCCGCAATGCTTATTCTCCTAACGTTGCAAAAATTACAGTGATATATCGTTCAATATAACGAGATATTTGAAACTTGGTTATATAGTGCGGGTGTATTATAATTACACAATAACGTCATGCAACTGTCACTATTGATAGCAGCGCGCGACTTTTATGTAACATGTATCATTAATCTCTATTTAAGAAATAGAAAATCGTTTACTGTGAATTATCGTTTAATATATCACGGTTTGGAGTTCCATTGTAAACAATAATTTCACGAGCCCGAAGTGCGAGTGTAATTATTGTTTACAATTGAACGACAAACCATGATATATTATAGATAATTCACCGTAAACGATGTTCTATTTCTATTCTAATAACCCTAAAATGTGAAAATAACGCTCACATCTGAAATCTTTCGCATTGCTTTGCTTACTCTCCTAACGTTGCATACGTTACGATGCGTAATGCGCAATGAGCAAATGCATATTCTCCTAACGTTGCAAAAATTACAGTGATACATCGTTCAATATAACGAGATATTCTAAACTTGGTAATATAGTGCGGGTGTATTAGAATGTTCGATATGTTTTATTTACGACTATATAAATAATGTTTTTAACTGCTAGTAGAAATAACCTTACACCTCTTCAAGGATCGCCTCCATGGTGGAAAGAGGTAAATACACTGCGTTTAAAACCTCCTCGCCTCTCACCGCTGCGGGTTTGAATCCCATTGGAAGCGCGACTTGTACGAGAAAAAGTGTCGATTTTTACGGATGTCGGGAGTTATACAGTACTGGTTCTATCCAGGAATAAGTAGTGTTGTCCCTCCACTACTAAAATCGCCATAGCCTATAATGTGCTGAAAAATAACGTTAAACCCAAAACAAAAAAAATCCGTTCTAGATGGTTATACTATCCTAGTAAAACATTATGGAAAAAGCATGCGAACTGTAAACTACATGAAACAGTCAACAGAACTAACTGCATGCATTCGTTTAAATAATTTGTTTTCAAGAAATCCTTGATGATCAAATGTGCTGCGTGCAGGTTTGAGATATAGACTCAACATCATAAAGTGGATTAGTACGGATATAAATGGTATCCGATTCTTCGTCATGTTTTTGTAAACAAGAAAAAGAAAACGACAGCCTGACTACTTTGATAAGGACGATGTGTCTACCAGAACTTTTATAAATATTGTTAAGTTCTGCGACAGAAACATATTTCTTAAAATTACGTTTTAAATTATGGTTCTTTCTACGACCATGCTACCACCGTTTACGTTACCGAATTGACAATATGATGAACACATTTATATCATTGTTATTTGAAATGTTCCCTTTCTTTATAAATGTTATCATTGAGACCTAATGGAAAAGGAATTTGTAATTGCTGTATCCATTTGAGCCATTTGCTCCATATACACTCAGTTTAAATGATCTTATAATAAGCATGTTACATGTAAATCATTGTTTATGCTTATTCAAGGAGTTTTCCATACAATTTAAACAAACAGATTAGATATGATAATGGACATCCAATGAATTCCATATCGTGTAAATAGGTTCATCATTACACTAATTTTATTATGCTGGGCTTCTCCCTAAAAATAAAAACAAAAAGGTTCTGTAACAGACAAATCCATTATCACACTACTCTCAGTTTCGCCATACATTAAAACTGTGGATTTAAAATAAAACTAAAATAATACATTCTTATTACTATTTATTTATAAGAACAATCATGTACAGTGCATATATGAACTTGCAAGGTAAATCGCTATCAAGTATTTACCATAACTGATTTAAATTTATACTAATTTAACTATACAGTTATAATTATAAGATTAATGTATTTTTTTTGTGTAACACATAGTTGTTTAAACCTTCCTGGATCACGTGACATATTAAACAACTACAGAAAACGAGATCCGCCGGAAGAAACGAACATAAACACGAGGTGAGTGTAACAGACATGGTTTTATTGAGTCTGTTCATGAGATGTAATGCAAAATACAAGCAACATCTCGCCCTTGAGGAGAGTGTAACATACATGGTATTATTGAGTCTGTTCATCAGAGGTAATGCAAAATACAAGCAACATCTCTGCCTTTATGTAATTTGAAATAACATCATAATATTTAATGTTTATTGTTTTTGACAATCCCAACAATTCACTTACATTTTTATTAAATATACAATCATATTTTAATATAATCCCATCTGTCTCTTATAGGAAACTATTTGTTTTCTCCATTGCCTGGGTTATATATCCGAAGGTTACCAGTTTGGAGTATGAATCGTATCTAGCAAACGAAAATGAATAAGTTACGCACCTTAACAAAAGAAAGGCAGTGAATTGTTAAATATCAGAAGCATATATATTTACTTTCCAATTTAGCCTATCAGACAAAAACAAGGTATCGTTATGTGATAAACAATCTTGATAGCAAAAAGGAGTTCAAAAAGATTAAAACAAAATATATATTATTTTAATATTATTTTATTTAAGCTAGCTAAGACTAGATCTAAGCAAGTTCAGCAACAGTATCACTTGGAATCACTGTGACGGAGTTCAATGACAGCACGCCAATATTTAGCCCGACATCATACACTGTGACGGAGTTCAGTGACATTACGCCAATATTTAGCCCGAAATCATACACTGTGACGGAGTTCAATGACAGCACGCCAATATTTAGCCCGACATCATACACTGCAATCATAACAGCTATACTTTACTGGCCTCATCCTCTAAATACGTATAGCTTTGCATGACGAGGGTATCAACACAGAAGCGAACGGGAAGATAATGTAGGCTCCAAGATACGATGTAAATCCAGAATACCAAAACACGTATTTATGGATGACACAGAACAATAATTATATTGTCAACGATTGTTCATATATTTCATGCTTTATTATGTATACAGATATCGAATATTCAATAGAGGAAACAGCTGGATAGGAAGAATTAACGGACAAAAGGCGAAATCACAATACTTCGAAGATTTAAACCTTGGTTAAAAGAAAACAGGAAAGACTGCCATTGTAGTTTCAAATACAACATGCAATAAAACTGAACAATCAAGTCAATACACATGAAACAACAACCGACATTTCAAACTGTGTTGTTTCTGGAATTCTAGGGAAAGTGTCTTATCGTAGTCCGATAAATAACATCAAAGAAAGTATTACTCATACAATGCTTTAAGTGTGCTTCCTGTTAGTTTTGCTTGTGGTTCATTTGGTTTATTTGGGTAAATATGATTTATATTATAGTTGTTTATCATAGAGAGAGGACTAGAATATGTATTCCAACATCATACATTGCCACTGTGGCTTTCAGGATGCATTCTGCTGGTTCTCTAAAATAATGTTTATGTTATGTTAAAAGTATATTGGCATCTCGCATTCCCTATGCACGACAGAACGGGAACACGATAACGCGAGGCGAGAATGCGAGAATGCTAGGCGAGAGCACGAGAGCGCTTGGCAAAAACGTGAGAATGCGTGGCAAGAACATGAACAAGCGCGATCTAGCCTCGCAATATCGTCTAACGTGCTTGTGTTCTTCCCTCGAATTCTCTCGTTCTCGTCTCGCATTCTTGCGTTCTCGCTCCATCATGTTACATATAAGAATGAGATCGCAAAATCGCGCACTATAAACGTCAGCACCGGACCGTGAGAACGCGAGAACGCACGGAGAGAATGCACGATTGCGAGGCGAGATCTCACACCGCGTTTCGCAACGCATTCTCGAATTATTGCCTAGCGTTCTCGCGTTCTAGCTCTTGCCTTTTCGCCCTATCGTTTACCTGGCGAGATCACAAAATTGCGAGACCTCCAAACGAACCACCGTACAATCGCCTTACAAACACGCAGACATTGCATGAATTTCAGAAGACGGCAAAAAGGGGAAATCAAAATAATGTTTACGGTATACCAACATTAACAATATGCGTATATTCCATAAACGTTGTTAGTATGAGTAAGTTTTCGCCATTCCGTTCGTGCTGCTTCGATAGAGAAACACGAGATCAATACGAATGGTAAGGGAACGCAACGTACTGAACGTTTGATACTGTAACGAAAGTCACACAGCTAAACTTCAACGAAAGCAGAATTATGTTTACACCGCAATAAATGACATATACTGATGTATGCATTAGTGTATTACTTTATATGTGTTTCTGTCTGTATTACTTTGTTTCATGACTGTCATGACTTTGGTATTTATTTATGTGTTGCTGTTCTTTATGAATTTGTTTGTGTGTTTATTCAATTAGTAACCACGCATTTAATTATACAAAGCTGCTTGGTTATGTGCGAACAAGACGTCGACTGGTTGAATTATAATATGTGCGTGTTGTTATTAAGTGGGCAAGTATAATCTGTGTTGATGTCTCTTTGTTAATAATATCACCAACAGGGACGATAATATGTTGCCAAAATAACGTTCATGCAAGTGAGTTGATTTATGAATAAAGCAATAACAGCAAACGGGACCACTTTGCTTTCTATTATTTGAAGTATAATTTATCTAGATGCGGAGATACATCGGTCTCTGCATACCTGTCAGGCATGGCGTGGTGTCTATTGTGTGTTAAAACGAATAATGATTAAGAGCATTGTTGTTTATATGTATGTAACTCTAAAAATATGTTGTTTTTCTTGGTTTAAACATTTGTTCTTCTATTACATTTTGTTTTATCTGTTCTGGCAATCTCCTGTTTTAGGATTATAGCATTACGCCGCTAATCTAAGAAATGAATTGCTTATGCTTCATGATGAAATCCCTCTACAGTACTCCATCCGCATATATCATGACAAATGTATCTGTATATATTAGTGCATATCGTGTTATGTTTATATTTTAAACCCTGTACCTTTGCACGATTGCCAGTTCAGCGTATTACAGTTTCAAATTTAGCAGAGTTCTGTGAAAGCTACATTTCCAGTTTAACTGTTATATCTACATAGATACATTCAACATGTTCAATGAAAGAAATTTCTGGACAATGTATGTCAGTTGAAGCAAAACGGCTGTTGTCTTCGTTTTTGTAAAGTCTGTAACACTGCTTTTTTATTTTTATTAAAGGAAACTTTTATTGTCAAGAATTTAACAAAAAGAAAACAAAATATGTTTGGCAAAGTGTTAGGACACAGTTTGAGCAAAAATGATATATATATTCACTTGATTTTTGTTAAAGGATGACTGCCATTGCTCTAAATATAATTATGTACACATAATCTGCAATAAGCAACGTATACATGTACACTAGATGACACTTATAAGTACCCCGATTTTATTTAAATGATAATAAAACATTTATTTTTCATTATAGTTTGCTGCAATTTTAAACACATTCTTTTAAGCGATGACTGAATGTATTCCGAGTAACTATCATAATTATCATTACGTGATCCCGCCTTAACTACATTAAGCGATGGGAAAGCTTATATTATCAAGATTTTATAACGGGTATTTCGGCAACAAAACACACTTTTAAAATGTTTTTACTGACAAAATGTGATAACATGTTTAACATTACATATTAATGTTTTAATTTTACAATACTAGTATGCGAACTTTTTAAGCCGAACATAAGGTTTTATTTCATACCCCAGCCAACCCCGTTTTCGCTTCTTGGAGAAGGGGTTGGATGGGGTATGAAAATTAATACTCGGACCACGTAATGATTGATCAGTTTTCAACTAATTATTTTTGTCAAAACTGTACATTCCATTTAAAAGATATGAAATAAAATGTAACTGGCGTTCTTATAAGTGTCATCTATTGTATATACTTATAAGTGTCATCTATTGTATATACCTATAAGTGTCATCTATTATATATAGTAAATACGTTTAAGACAATGCGATTATCATTTTAAATGTAGTTATATGCACTTTTGCATATTTGTTAAAGGAAAAATCTAAATAGGGATAATTACCAGCAGAAATGCATCCGTACTAGACATGGCCAACTAATAACAATACAATTTCAAGGTTTGTATTACAATAAGGACAACACAAAGACTATATGTACCTCCTCATGTAGATGTAATATAGTTAAGTGATGAAAAACACACATTATATCAAGCTTTAATGTTTATTGTTATGTATTTAGCAGAAAAAACAACAACTGCATTCTTATAAGTGTCATCTATTGTATATAGTAAATACGTTTAAGACAATGCGATTATCATTTTAAATGTAGTTATATGCACTTTTGCATATTTGTTAAAAGAAAAATCTAAGTAGTGATATTTACCAGCAGAAATGCATCCGTATTGGACATGGCCAAACTAATGGCAATAAAATATCAAGTAAGGACAACACAATGACTATATGTACTTCCACACGTAGATGTAATATAGTTAAGTGATGAAAAAACACATAATATCAAGCTTTAAAGTTTATTGTTATGTATTTAGCAGAAAAAACAACAATGCACTCAACAAATTTAGTACTGACATCGAAAAGAAGTTTTCTTCAACGATGAAAAGTAGGCAAAGAAATGCAACCTGAAACAGTTTTGCATTGACCGTTCTAAGTCGGTAACCCTGTCTTCACCACCCTTTCTGTTGTTTTTTGTCTCTTTCATTGTATTGTCAAGTCCTTGTTTGCAGTACAGTGTGGACCTACGATGCCATTGCGCTCGGACGCTGTGGTTTCTACAGGACCATATATCTCATTTTTGCATTACAACAAGCTCATTTCCATAAGTTAAACGTTGCAAGGGGAAATATTTGATTTAAGCTAAGCCCACTGGTTTGCACTTTTACATTTGACAAACAAACAATCTAAGTAGGGATATAGACCAGAGGAAATGCATGCGTATTGTGGGGTAAGATCAAGGTTTGTAAAGCAATAAGAACAACACAATGACTATGTATTTCCACAGGTAGATGTAATATAGTTAAGTGATGAAAAACAATCACATTATATCAAGCTTTAAAGTTTAGGAGAAAAAACCAACAACTACATTCAACAAATATAGTACTGACATTTACTGTTTGGAAAAGAAAGAAAGAAATGTTTTCTTCAACGATGCAAAGAAGGCAGCAAAATGCTATCTGAAACTGTTTCGCATTACAACAAGCTTCATTTGTACAGGATAAACATTGAAAGGGGCATATTCGACTTAAGCAAAGTCCAATGATTTGCTGAGTTAATGATGTACGAAATAAACTGTATTTCTAATGTTCGATAAAGTTTTTAAATACCATCGACGATAAACGTTATACATCCGTCAAGGTTAATATATATGAAAGTAGAAAATTACACACACTCAGGGTCTGTACGTCTAAAAAGAAAATTTAGAAAAAACGGACCCAGTACAAGGTTACAGTAAATATAACTAGCACCATAATTCGAGGAACCTGCAACACGTGCTAAGTGTTCAAAACAAAACGTTAATAGCAACTATCCAACAAACGTGGTCTTTCATATTTTAAGAGAAATGTTGTTTAAAAAAGCCCATATTTTTATATTTTAGTTTTGAAGGTATCATAATCAAATAATCAGATAATCCAAAGTGCAGTAGCACAATCTCGTGTGTCAATGCTAAGCATATCATTTTGAGAGTGTGAAACTTTATAAACCCATTTACAGGTAGTGCAAATATTTATTTACAGTGACGTATGCATATTCTGTTCAAATTTAGGTTATGCATGAACATATTCCCAGACTATTTCCCTTAGTACAGTATATACCCCGATTAATACACCTGAATATTATGATAACTATTTCTCTCGTATATGCCTAAAACCACGATTATATAGGTTGCAGGTGCCTAAAACCTCTAAAACATGCATATTCCATCGGCGCGAAATGTCCACTACTTAATTAGAATAAGGAGAAATTCCATGTATGTATCCATTCCTAAAATAAGTTGCTAGACAATTCCTGTATGAAAGTGCGAGATGAACTATTTCTAGAATGAAGAGATACAATGGTTTCATCGACTTAAACTATACCAAGTATAAAATATTACTAAACTATTGTTACATTTTCAACATTGTGTATGCACTTTTCGATATTAAAGTGACACATGTCACTTACATTTGCTATACTGTTCAAACGTTTAAATAAACACCATACAAATAAATAACCAATAACTCCCTTGTAAAAATCATGAATAATTGAAACAACGGACGGAAACGCACTATTCTTATGTTCGGAAATAAAGATTAATATATAGGAACAATCTCATTGAATTAATTGCCTCATTTACAATAAACGTTTATTTTAAATACTGATAATATATATTTTGGTAGAGTGAACAATAGTAGTTATATGTAATATGTATTTTAATGAATATCATTATTATATTGTTAAAATTGTTTACAGTTGATTCATATTATGTTGACGATCTAAAGTTAAATTATATTTTCTGTTCCGATGCAAACACATGCCCTTACATCAGTGTTTGACTACTAGAGCTTCAATACAAGCGCAAACAGTATTGTTATTGCACTAGCTGTAATCGCCATGGCACTGCTACACTCGCTGGTACTGCCGACACAAACAGACACTGTTGTTGTTCCCGTAAGTGCATTAGGAGTAGTTCCAGTATCAGTTGCAAGGACAACCAAGCTGTAGCTAGGAGTTGTAGCACGTGCGAGAGTTTGCCCTGTCGATACTGTAATAACTCCCGCGGAACTGATTGTGAATGTGGTACTGGTGGCTGAAATAAAAGAGTTAAATAATCGGAAAAAGGAGTCAGAATATATGGAGGTATACAACGGAAAACCTTGTTCTATAATTTTACCCGAGCTTTTTTAGTCTTACATATTCATAGATCCACGTCGTTAGTACATAGTGCTTATTAGAAAGAGTTCAATCGTTGATGGACGTGCAATCGTGTCATTTAGTGTGTTTAAACAATTTATATTTGTGAACACATTGAACAAATACAAAATAAAAATAGTGGTTTGTAGACAACTATATAAGCGTTTGTATTCGACAATACGTTCTATATTTATCGGCGTTTCAACAGTGCACTTACGTGAAAAGGTGTATCCGAATACATTGTTTGGTGCAGTTGCATCGGCGTCTGTAGCTGTTACGGTAGTAACGGTTGTTCCTAAACAAAAGATAAAACACGTGTCATGAATGCCCATGACTATTGCTGACAAACACTTATCAAAATAATATAATACGTTCACCTTATTATTATTTTAATATCTCGATTGGAAATTGTGCTTCAAATGTAAGATATTATGCGCGTTTCAATCCAGGACAGTAAATCGTAACATCAACATAAGCCGTCTCTGCCTTACTATGATCATTGTGTTTGATTGGTGTGATTTCTGCAAAACACATTTGTTTTATTTTTTATTAAGGAATGATAAACACACATCTTGATGGTATTTGTACTTAGTTTAAGGTTGGCAACAGTACACTCTTTAAACACTATATTACGTGTACGTGTAAGTGTAATATAAACAATATGTGCACTAAACAACTCTCACAAAAGTAGCTTGCCTAAACTGTGTTAGCTATAATATAAACTATCGTATAAACATGATTGTTCAACTTTTCAACTGAGTTCAGTTAACATGCATACACTACATGCTACTGTTCCAATAAACGTTGCCAGCAAACATATATATCACCCTCCTGAAAATATAACTTGTCAAGTATTACACACTTGCAAAGTAATTTAAACATCTGCTTTTGAAAAGAAAATTTTGATTTGGTTTGTTTGTTTGTTTGTATTGTATTTTACGTCATACGTAAGGTTACATATGACGGTCTATCTTGCATGCATTTTGGAGACGAAATATAACCAGCCGGGTATTATAGCATATTCTAACACGACCCCCGCAGTCTTTCATATAGACAAAGATGAGAGACAGCTGTATGTTATTCTACGATAAAACACAGCTGTTCCATTAATTCCCCTCGTATATTTCATCCGTTGGAAGCGCCACGTTACATGACGTCACTTGGTAAATATACGTCACAAAGACAAACTCAACAGTAATTTTAATGAAATGTTAATTACAACAAATTTGCAATGCTCCCAATACGATGCACACCCCCGATATAAACCCATCATATGCATCAGTAAATATAACATTAATAAGCATCTTGAACAAGCTGAGAACGTTTGACGTCATACAGCGCAAGCTATATGATGTAAGCAATGACTTAATTGTTTGTCACTTGACTACTAGTGTATTGAAACGCAGAACATTGCATAGGGGGTGCCCAATGGAACAGCCTGTAAACATAGCAGCCTGATTACTTTGATTACCGAGATAATATATAGTGCCCCAACAATAACGTAAACCATGGGGTTATTGTTGTGTTAGAATCGAAATAATAAATACGTACCTGTATTTTATCGGTGATAAAAATACAGTTAGTCGTTCGGATGCGGTTAATTAAATCACGAGTGCTAACGCACTCGTGATTTAATTACTACGCATCCGAACTCCTAACTGTATTTTATTCACCGATAAAACACAGGTACATATTTATTATTTCTTAATTCATGCATACCGGATACCGTGATTGTACGCCTTATCTTTCACATGAGGTAAGATATAAATCAATTACAATGCACTACATGCATGACGCCATTGTGTAAACAGTCATGCAACACGTTAGTAGTTGGCAACGTCAACGCACTTACAAACATATTCACTCGGATCTGATTCAGATAGTAAAAGTCTAACCTTCATATTAAGATATGCTTTAGTCTAGCTTCTGCAATATTTGTTGTATGATATTTAAATACATTTTTGATGCATTTTTATCATATAACTGTACGGTTTGCTGAGGGGTGGCCCACCCCGACACTCACAAACCTATGACGGGGTGAATAAATGGATCACCATTCATTTGGTGATTAAAATAAAAAAAAAAAGAGTCTAACCTTCAGTATACTAACTGTTTTAATAAAAACAATTATACATGTACCTCGTGTATATACAATTGAAGACACTGTATAAACTTAGCAACACATATGGTGACTGAGCATTTAATAAGAGATATCTGAAAATTATGATGCAGTAGTATATTTACCAGCTACAGCACTATCCGCGGCAGTTGCGCTGTATGTCGTTGGATTAAAGACCGGGGTGTTGTCATTGATATCACTTATGGAAATCGTTACTGTTCCCGTTGCCGTATCAGTTCCGTCAGTAGCACTGGATAGAGGATGTATATATGTTACATTGTGTGATAGAGAGGATAATGTTAACATTGCTGTTTCGATTCCGTTATTTAACATTCATAGTATGGTTATATATTATATATGCAATTATTGCATAACACATTTACAATCTCCGTTTACTTTCAATGTAACAGGAAACGTCAATATTCGCCCATATTGACGTGTAGTAAAGTCATATTGGGTGTGTAATGTATACTCATTTGTGATTGGTGCCATTTTCTGTTTATGTCTAGGAAAGTATGTCATGTGATGTAAACAATGTTAATTTCATTGTAAAAAATCCCACGATGTAATGATAATATGTCTGTAATAAATAATAAAACAATTGGTGAAAATTAAATGTAACAACCTATTTTATTGTTCTAATTTAAAAGTGTGTATGCAATAAAAAGGTTATTAGATTTATATTGGGATATATGCACTCATTCTTCGCGCATAAATATTGCGCTCCTGAAGTCGCTCAATATTAATACGCCAAAGAACCCGTGCATATTTCCTAATACAAATATAATAACTTATAAATATGCATGCGATCCAAAGACAATTCATCTGGTTAGCGGTTTATGAATATGTTCGTCAATACGTTTACTTTATGTGTGCGTCGATACAGTTATATACACCCAGTATTTGAAAACGCATTACTTGGTATTTTTTGAATTTCTAGAGTGGAATTGAAGTGTCTGAAAGAAGTAGAGCAAATCTGATACAACTGTTTGTCGCCATGTGTTTACCTTTGGGACAAAGAGACGAGTGTAATAATATATAAATAGTGCATCCCTGTGAGGTTGACAGTGGATATTGTCAATCTGAGTAAAATAATGCCGAGGTTGACATTGTTTTTCCGAAGGTTGACAATATCCACTGTCACCCTCACTGGGATGCAATATTTATTTTATTATACCGAAAAAACAAGTTATGTCTCACCCACGTAAAACACAAGGCTTTATGCCAGACATTTACCGTATATTAGGGAAATACCAATTAACTTACGTTTTAACGGAATATATCTCTACTGCATTTTTTCCTACGTTAAGACAATGGAAAAAAAGACTTAAATCAAATATACATAAGTCAGCCGAACTTGATTTCAGATCAAGACTTATCCAAGATTATAGTCTTAATAATTTTCTCAAGATACAAGGGGAAATAACGCCAAACAGTATCTGGTACTTCTCCCAATTATATCGTGATTATTAACCGTACTGTAGAACTGTCATATTTGTCATTGGTAAACTATTTGCACGCAAATATTTAACTGTTTGTCCAAAGTGCAAATTAATTACAGAAACGGTAGCTGAACATTTAATTTTATTTTGTTCATCAAACAATACCTTGCGGCATTCGTTATTATGCAAGATACACAAAATATGCGACTTAAATAAGTATGACCAACTTTGTAACTTAAGCGCGTTTAATCAAATTATAGAATTAGTGTCCGGCTTTCCGTCTTTAAACATGTCGGACAAACAAACGGTTGCTATTTCTAAAACCACGTTCAGATACTTACATCATATGACGAAATCTTTAAATATTGTGTATATATAGGGCTCCTATTTAAAGTATGTTAAGTTTCTTTGAACTAATGAGACTATGTTTTATTTACAAATACTTTGCATAATAAATGTTTGTATTGAATATTATATCAAGATAGAATTTTAAATTTAACAATTGATTTAAAACTCAAATCAAATTTTTGCTATATGCTTGCCAGTAACTTATCTTTGAAAAGAAATATTTAGAACCTTCAAAAAAGCTATCCTTTTTATCTTAATTCTAAGGATCATGTTTGAAAACAAATACATATGAAACTTATGTCAATCCAAGAATCCATGAAGTGTATGTTCTTGTGTTTCGTTTCGGCAAGACATGTCGGCCTTTGGATTATCTATGGCAAGAGTACTTGAATAAATATTATTTCTACACATATACTTCATTATTAAGTGGAGGAACATTTCCTGTTAATCTCCGTCCGTTTGTACATATGTTAAATAAGTCAAACTGTCAAGTTTAAATATTTGTTTGTTTTGTATAAATTTGTTCTTGTTCTTGTATATAACTTAACTGTCATGTACTGTCTATTTGGTTTTGTGTATGTGTATTCACTGTGTATATATGTTATTTTGACTCTCCTGTATATTTTATATTATGGAGGAAATAAAGAATCAATCAATCAATCAATCGTTCTTATTAAAAAAGAGAATGTCTTTATTAATTAATTAACCAATTTTGATTTAAGTAACATGCTATGGTCAACACAAACATTATTCATATATTTTTAAAAAAATGCACATTATATCAACATTTTAGAAATATAAAAAACAGATATACATGTACTAATAAAGTCCGATTCATTTGCGCATAACGTGTTGGTCATGGAAAAACCCAATATCTATTTATAAACTTGCTGCGACGTCGGATTTTATCATTAGAAATACATTGATCCCGAGATGATGCGATTGGGAGGGTAACAAGAAAAAAAAATGTGTTTCGATTAATACAATTGGATATCAAAAAGTCGGTACACAGTCGAACAGGAAATGTAGCTTCCACAGAACTTAATCTACAAAAACAAACAATAATTACAATGGTAATACAAAGCAAGGCATGTGACAACATAAACACAAACGGGCTGACAATATAGCCGATCAGTGTCTAAACGGCCGCCGGTGTTTAATCCAAATGCTAGTGTACACCAAATGCTAGTATACACCAATCTTCACTCTTATCCTCTTGTCATCCCAATATAACATGATAACATAAATAATAGCATACGAACATGGGGGAATTATTAACCATAACAGGTTTCATTGACCATTGCTGTACTAAGAACCAAAGTAGAGCATCAATTTTAACAACAATTTTGACGCCCTATTACTACTCGTACCCCTGCTATCATGCAGCTTACACGTAGAGAAAATGTAATTTTAAATCCGCCTATATCTATATTTGTATGTATATGGATGTATGGATGTATTGTACTTTATAATAAGTTAAAAGTCAAGACTGTTTACATTTGTTTTTACATCGATAGCATAAACCTATGGAACACAAAGTACAACAGGTAACACAGGTATGAATGAAAAAAAGAAAACGTACGTGTATATAACGACTTGTGTAATAGCTGTCTCGTAATCGAGTGTAGCAGTACTCTTAACTGTCATAGCTCCTGAGTCCGCAGTAACGAACTCAAAGTTCGTGGCTGGTGAGACCACGACAAAAGCGGTAATCGTTCCAGCTGAGGCTACAACTGTTATTGCTGCTCCAGATGTTGAACCTTCAGCTACTACGGTTGCCCCCGTAGGTGTGCCTAGAGTCACGACGCACTCTGTGGACAAAACATCATCATTATTCTATATATCATTATATATAACTATACGCAAAACATGTAGGTATAAATGTCGAACGGGGAATCAGCCTTCATACTCATGAATTTAATTAATATTTGAAATTGTCTGATAAAAATGCGTTTAATGCATTCTATTTGCAAAAACAAAACAATTATAACATGCTACCTATAGCAGCATTAACACAGAGTTGAAACTCATCGAACGGGCTTATGTTTAGCAAAACACAATTGCTTCACGTCACGGATTAGTCAAAGTAACAAAAGTGTTGCAATACATGACTTTCCTTAAAAAGCTACATAGTCCCTATTTTAACTGGTAATAACTCATGAATATGAATGAGTCACGTGTGAAGTAGTTTCAAATCGACGAACACCCCAAAAGTCGGTATATAAGGCAGAAATCGATGCGTAAAATAGCACATTTTTATTTAGCCTACGTACAGGTAAAATCGATAAAATACGGCTTCATAATATATGTGATAAAAAAAATAGTTGCCCGGAACGGGCTTTGAACCACAGCCTTGCACTTTTACGTTTTGAAGGATGTACGCTGAACCACTAGACCACGGCTATTTACTTGTATGTTGTAGCATTTTTTTAACACTAAATAGGCATTACGTAATAACTAGCGCGCAAACACAAGCTCATCAAGCGGTAAATAACAAGTCGAGATATGGTTGTTTTGAGGTGAAGTATTAGTTTCATATTGATAACATACCGTATTACAATACAAATACAAATACAAATACAAATATTTTATTTCTATTACAAAGTATTCATGATATTTATAAAAGCAATCAGAGTGGCTCTACACAGAGCTATGAGAGACTATTAAAACGTATAACTCAGTACATTGCAAGTAAAATTGATACTATATTGTAATTAAGAGTTTATAAAAAATCTTAACTGCATATATTTACATTTTCATCACAGCATTCACATACATGACACAACTTAAAGCAAATTAAAATACATAGTTATATGAATTGTGATAATTGCATATGAATTGTGATAATTGCTCTTAAAAGTACTACAAAACTGTTCAATACTCTTTGAATAAAATACTTGAGAGTAAAGATCTACAAGTATAACGTCATCAGATCCTTTATACATATTTACATTTAAGATATCATTTATACAGTATATTTCTCCTTTTCCTTCAAATGTCATTGCAGAATTTGGCAGATAACCTTATTAATTATTCGTCATAACAGCTTAATATAAAATACATCTTTTCTGAAATGGATTTATATCTGAGGTCAGATCTATTAGCATATATCTGCTCGAAGTACACATTTCTAATATCTTCGTATAATGGACACGACAAGAGTAAGTGCTCCTTATTTTCGACAACGTTTTTACCGTGAAAACAAGTTCTCTCCGTTACATTTAATCTCTCATATCGTCCAGTCTAGATTCGAATAGGTGCAACACCGCAACAAAATTTGGAATAAGCACTTCTGTGTCCACGTGGCATAATACATTTTACATACCTTTCAGTTTCAAAACTTGTTTTAAACTTGTTATAGGTTCTTAACTTGTTACGGCCTGTGTTTTGGCGCGCATTTTCTCTATTGACGTCATCGAACCAATCAATTCTGAACTTATCAAACATTACACCAGGCAATGTTAATTTACACGTTCGACAAGATGTACTATATATTTATTGATCCATCTTGAGTTGCGTTCAAATGTGTTAAGTTATTTTGCCTCATAATAAATGGTAGTTAGTATACTATTTTCTCAAGTAGTGTTATAGTTTAGTGGATAGAGCATTTGACTTGAAATCAGAAGATTGTGTGTTGGAGCCCCGAAAGAGCTAACTTTTTTTCTGTGAAAACATTGTTACCTGTGTATAGGTACGATGCGCACAGCTCGATGTCTATACAGTAAATGATTTCCGGTGCTATATTTGCTCGCGTAAATAGCCAATTTCGACATGAGCTGGTGAACATGAAGTTACAAATAAGGACATTCCTACACAGAAGAAATCGATTGATATAGGAACTGTGTAGCTTTAAGATGCCGCAATCGTCCAACTTTGTTCGAAATGCATTTAAAAAACGAAAACAAGTGTTATCAATACGTCTCTTGAACTTCTGATCGGGTTTTATTACACTTCACATGTCGAATGTAGTTTAAGATTACATTAACGTTTTACTCAGAGTAACTTTCTTCCTCGACTTTGATGAAAATCGTTTTTTTGTGTTTAATACTTTTATTCAAACACATTGTGTACTTACTATATACAGTTGCATACATATATAACATATGTTAAACGGAAAGAACATGCAATATAAACCGGTCAAGATAAAGAAAAAATCAAGAAGAACGAAAATAAAAATAACGAAATAATTGAAGTTAGTACAAACCTAAATTAAATATTTATATTATATATATATATACATAAGAGAGAGAGAGAGAGAGAGAGAGAGAGAGACCAAAAATGGTAAGTTTACTTAATTTAAATTTATAGTTTTAAATGAAACAAACTAACCCTAATTGAACAGTTGACTTATTATGAAGCATCTCACCTTTATTGAATTACATTATGGTTAAGAAATAGAACATCATTTACGGTGAATTATCGTGTAATATATCGCGGTTTGGAGTTCAATTGTAAACAATAATATCACGAGCCCGAAGGGCGAGTAAAATTATTGTTTACAATTGAACGACATTGAAAAACTTTTTTTCCTGTCGTTATATATATGCTCCAGAAATTTGTTTGTATAATTGTTTCCCCCAACCCCTCCCCACCGGAAAGAAAAGTAATCCATGCATATTCTGAAGGGTTTATTATCTCAATAGCAGGATCATATAACAAAACAATACATACAGTGAGTATGTAGATAATGAGATATGTGTGTACGTATGTGTGTATATCTGCAAAGTTGTATATATTTGAGAATATGTTATTAATGCATGTATACAGATAATGGGTAGAATATTTAAACATAATATATAATGTGAATATTTGAGAATATATGGATACGTGTCTATACATAACATAATGGTGATTATTATATAACCTATAAATAGACGCGTTTTCATTGGCTAAAAAGTAATTTTTTAGAAAAAATATCTAGCGATATTGACCTGTTTTTTTGATATTGACCTGTTTTTTTGATATTGACCTGTTTTATATAATCGTTTTTTTGATATTGACCTGTTTTATATAATTGTAAATTGAAGGTTATATAATAAAACAGTTATGGACTTTTCAGCTGTTATACATGATGTTGATATGTACCAAAAAATCATTATTGACCTCGGCTATCGCCTCGGTCAATAATGATTTTTTTGGTGCATATCACATCATGTATAACAGCTGAAAAGTCCATAATTGTATAATATTTGAATGTATTACTTTTACATACACTTGGCGATCTTAATTAGTTTAAAACTCACAGCGTCCTGTTGGTCTTCAATATGATTTACATACTTTCAGTCATTAAAGTTAAGTGTTTAAATAGTTCAAGGCACATTTAAATTGATTTTATATATTACTAAATTTTGATAATAATGCATTAGTTATATACTTGAAAATTTAGATAGAATATGGAAGAGGGTTGAAATCTCAAGTTTTTGTTTAATCCTATGCAGGCGGTTTTAAAGTCAAAATGAGGCAGGATTAATAACCGAGATACTTATTTTAATGCTTGAATGTAACTCAAGTTTGCCATGTGTCCCTTTAACATAATAGAATAAAACGCATGAGCTGATTAATGAGTATGACACTTTGTTTGCAGTATATATGTAATTGTTATCAATATGTAAAATAAGATGTATGTACTATGTTTGTATATGTAATGGATACTTTAGAAAAAAAAAAGAAAAAAAAAAGACGTGTTACCAAAGCTTCCAACAACAGTAAATAAATCCTGTGAAAAAATGCGGTTTGTCTTCATTTGGTCCCTACACTACAGCTAAAGTCCCTCTTTGCTCCTGAATTGTAATACCTAACACTATGACATTTCCCAACATTGATGGACATGATAACAAATATACCTCCTACAAAGTAAATATTACTGGTACATGTACATCGAGTGTTGTGTGAGAATCAGTAGCTTTACTGCATTTTCAGCATTTAATCTATACTAAAGGCTAAATATGTTTATTAAAAAGCTAACGGCGTTTTAGGAAGAAGTCTATATTTTATGATACTGATGCCAGTACATTTTTTAAAATAACAGCTAGCCGAGTTACAGTGAATGAACAGCGTGCAGACATGGTATCCACTGGGCCTTTTTAGCAGGAAGGCAATATTTAAAATACCCTAGTATGAATTCTAAAGTTTGTGTTCGAAAACGTAAATCTAGGATTATGGTCGTAGATGTAACGGTAATATCAAAATAAAATAACTTTGAACGACAATTTACAAAAAATTGGAAAAATGGTCCTATAGAAATCACAGCACCGAAACGCACTGGCACCTTAGATCCGCACTGTACTAATATCAAAGAGCAAATTAATATAATGAAAAGGACAATGCATAAAACAAAGAGAGGTGGAGACAGGGTTACTGGTACAATCACTTGTTTTCCTAATATGTATTGCAGTTAGTTTTATAATTGAAGATATTTGCTTTAAATCTCATTCAAGTAACAGCCGAATGGAAAAACAACGACAAAACAACTAGTATAGTTTGTTAATTCAAAAAAGCTAACAAAAACTTGTCTGATAAAAATGTCCTTAGTTATTTTGTCATCATGATATATTGTTAGTTTCGTTTATTTAGTTCAGGTTTTTACAACACCATATATTATGTTTAGATATGTGGGTTGTTCTTTTATTTTTGTATCAACAAATTATCATTCAATTAGATTCGAGATCGAAACAGAAACCGAGCTTCATTGTTTTAATTAACAATTCAAAGTTCTCGCTCTTTTTCTACAAGATGTTAAACAAGTGTAAATAAAATATTAAACTATGAATTTTTGCTGTAATTTCTACGATTTGCAAGTAATATTTTATTCTAAAAATAGTTAAACAAGAGTCTATTTACGGGGAGAATAAACGGGTCACCCAACTGGTGATCGGAAAAAAAAAATAAAAAAAAAATACAATTTTAAAAAAAGACTATTTTCTGTAAGGTTGATGATTTGCAAGTTTAAAGGATACATTTTAAACATTAGTTCTTTTTACGATTAAATGGACTGTCGTTTACCAGTTACACGCATCTTTTACGCATAACAAACTATGAACTCATAACGTGTATTTCTTACAAATACGTAATTATAACAATCTGAAGTCGAAAACAACTGAAATTATATTGATTATTTTTTTATTCAAATTTCTTACAGGATATATTATTTTAAGCGAATATAAATTGATGAAGCACTTATTGTCCTATCAGATAATATTTTTGCCATGTATGAAAACATGATTCATATATCATTAATTGTTGTTATCCCTACGGATGCGAACTGTGCACCTTGTCGCAGATGATTTATTATTGTACTGCCATGAAACATTCATGCTTAGTTGTTCACCAGATACTCAAACAGATGTTACTGAAGCCTTTAATGACACTTCTCGGTATCTGCATGACATATTGAACATCGACAACCCTTTATTTTCTACTACGGTTAATACTATCTATTTTAAAGAACTTCACCTCAACAAGGCTAACATTTCTGATACCGTCGTTTCTTTTTTTTTGATTTCCATCTATCTATTGGAAATGGAGAAATAATTAGTAAAATCTATGAAAAAAGATATGGTATGCAATATCAAATCTCCTTTGAGTTCTTATCGCTTTCGTATTGTCCGTGACCTAGAATGAAAGACATGTCTGATTAGCCTACTACGCTTTCAATTTTGGCATATTTTTGCAATAATACAGTTGAACACATGATAAACAACACTTAGACTCATACATAGGTACATAAATTTCTAGTATATTTATTGTTATATCAGTAACCGTCAGCATCCGTTATCTGGCTGGACGACTGCATTTAAACGGTTAAATATCAACTGTCGTCTGCATCCATTTCCGAGACCGACCGGAGTTGTTCAATTTTATGGGGTCCGTTTTCAAGGGTGTGTCTCTCTGTCGGCACTTGCTAGGGGAATATATGTTGCGCTCGTTGTCGTCGGAACAAGGTAATTACGTTTATTATAAAATTGATCAAACGGATTAATAATATCAGTCTATACAATATTACTATTATAATACATGACTGTATTCTATGTTTTTATTCTAAAAGCAACCATGCCATTATTATAGCACACCAAAATATTCATTTTAAAAAAGTTCTTATCATCCACATTTTAGACGTGAATAAATAGGAAATAACATAGGATAAAAGGCAATATATAAAGGCGAGACTAAATTTAATAATCCAGTATAAAGGCGAGACAGTATCACCAAACGCTAAAACGAGACAACAATTCGTAACTGAAATGAAGGATATATTATATAGAGGTGACCTATCTGATAACATTTTATCTATTTTTATGTTCGTGAAGTTGTCTGACTTGTATCATATTTCTGATTTTCATACACTCAATGAAACAGTGCGCTAAACTGTGGCCAAATTACCCTGAATTATTTTATCTCCATGCTACTCATTTACACGTAGTTTTAAAAAATATGCTTATATTTATCTGGCATTACTTAGTTATAAACCTCATATGATTTTTTAAATGTTCATGTGTATCATTAAAACAAGTATGAAAATGTAAATAAGGAAATCGCCGGACGCGATAACTATAAATATAAAAATCGAAACGGAAAAATAGCATTGAAGGACGACAGTCAACCACAAACACACACAGAAACAAAGAACAACTTAAAAGATGAAGAAAATGTCAAATAAGACGTCACAAACACAAAAGGGTTAACAATAGGGCTACCGCCGCCTTGGAACGGTCAGTGGCAAGATAGGCCACTTGGGGGTGGGTGGGAGGGTTAAATCAGGTTCTAGGGTGCACCAAACCTCACACTTACCCTAATGTCATCCCAATTAAACGGGACAGTGTAAATAAAGAAATCCCCGCAATGAACTATTCTCTTACCAACAAGGCAGCATTAATGGGCAATATAAGTAAACACAAAGATGCTCGTGTATATATAAATACAAAAAAAAAAACAATAGCCTAGAAAACCACAAAGAAGGTATTCAATGACTTGGCAGAAGCCAATATAAGTAATATAAATAAAAAAATCGACAGGAAAAGTAGCGTTCAAGGACGACAGTCAACCACAAAAACACACAGAAACAAAGAAAAACTTTAAAGGTGAATAATAGGCCAAATAAGACATCACAAACACAAAATGGTTTACAATAGGACTACCGCCTTGGAACGGTCAGTGACAAAAAAGCCACTGGTGGTTTGCTTGATTTAAATGTTATTTGCAAAACATTCAAACTTAATACATTGGTATAAGGACATTACTGTTGTCATATTGTTTTAATCAATGATGTTGTTTTTGGTAACACAACACAAATAAACATGGGGATACATATATAAAACGTATGTCTCATGATTCTAATTTTGTCACATTGTGTCTTTATTCATTTTTGAAAAAAGTTCTTAAAGCAATTATGAGAAGTATCAGATTTGGTTTGGATCTCATATTATGCTTTACAATTACAAGTCAAGCGACGACACAGTATGCTTGTTACAAAAACATCACACGAACATAATTAAGATAAACATTGCCTACTAGTTGTTGTATGTATGTTAAATACTTTGTAGGTACCGATAGTCTGTAAGTTCGGCATACTTGAACTGGCAGAAATATTTATGTTTTGAATAGCATACTGGATTTAATATGCAATTCCGTGTCTTCTTCTGTCGTAAAATTATTCAAATTTATCACATGGTTACGTGAGCGATATCTTGAGTGAATATGCTAGTGTTTGTAAGAAAACACAGATGTGAGCATTAGTCGCAACAAAAGTTGAAAAAGGTTAAAATCTTTGACTATAAAACGTTCTTGTGTATTCTTGAAACTGAATTATATTTCAGTGAAAAGTTGTTTCTAAATGTTGTTTTGACACTGTGATAATATATATTTAAAAGGCAGTAAACTGTGATTCAAGTTTCTCACTAGATGCATTTATAATTCAAAGTTTCTCCTGGCAGCTATATTACGCTTTTGCAAAACACTGCGTGCATAAATCAAAATCATTTACCGTTATGCACTGAATGCATAATTTGTTAAACAAACGAGTCATTAAACGTCTAAACGTCTGACAGCAAATATCGTGTGAACTGTAATCGGAACATCTGTGATTCAAATGGAGGTAACATCAAATAATAGTCATCGACAGATACATAGCACTACATCAATAACACTAGGGTGTGTGGTTTGTATGTTATAATAATAGATATAATACGAGAGGCGCCCCACTTATATTTGAACACTTTTGTTTAAGGTGTTTTTTTTTCAGCGGAAGTGATTGTCATAAAAAATACGTGATTTAATGATGTGAAACTGTTATCTAGAACGTATGCATTTAAAAATAATATCCAATTTCACGCGGTCCTTTTTAAATTGCATTTTGAATAAGGTGTACACCATTTTCTAATTTTAAGCCTATATGTTGCTGTTGCCGTGGAGTTTTACCTTAAACCAAATAATTGCACTAAATGCATATCATAATTGTTTAAACCTGTGTTTATAATTTAAATATGATCGTATGTTTTATTTTAAGACACAAATATAGATGCTGAATTAAAAGCTCGACTTTTTATCGCAATATTAAAACATTGACAGATAATAGGAACATTTGCTCCTGTGTTACTGATAATTTTATAAATTAACCAAAATAACTGTTTTTATCATAGTTTGTGATATAAAAACATGAACAGTTATTGTTGATGTATATCATATATGTATATCGTATACCTTATAAAGATATATTTGGTAAACAAATATATTATTTTTATCATTATTTGCAAATGTGTGTGTTTTGACCCTAAATTTTAAGTTATATATTTTTCTATCTTTTCTTTTGAGAAACTTATAAAACTTGTTTTTTATAGCGGAGGAAGTCACAAAAATGCCTGCAGTTAATGTATTGAACTAGACGCTTTCGTAAATTCACTCATTTTCATAGTTGAATTTCATGTTAATTTTTGCTAAAATCTTGAAAATCGACAAATTAAAAAAAATATACATATTACACTTTTCTACGTTCAGGCTTGGACATAACGGATTACTATAACCTTTAACGATATTTTAAAATCATTTGTGTTAAAATTTGTATTGCAGTTATTTTTATAACTGACGATTTTTGCTTCAAAATGTCATTCTCTACCCATTTTCAAAAATGCGAATGCAGCAACAGTAGGAAGCACATAATAGTGCATGTCATAATGTTTCATATCGAAGGAATCATTAGACTTGACATTACAATCAACATATTCGGCGAGAATTTCAAGATAGTTGATTCAGTTACACAATAAAAGTGTTCAAATATAAGTGGGGCGCCTCTCGTACAATCTTCCCTTTATTGCCGAACGTGTTCAAGCGCATTTAAAGCAGAGGACTCGTACCACTCTTTCGTCCCAAACACATGATATTTAGAACAAATAACTAGCATGTTTAAGCGCAGCAAATAAACTACAACAATACTTCTGGCAATGATGACCTTCAACAATATATCAAGTCAAATACAGACATGCTCTATTCCTGAACGTATCTGATTGTTTCTTATTATTTACACTATATCGTGATGTTAAAATAGCGATAGCAAATGTACAACATATTACATTACCATGCATAAGAAAATATATTAAAAGAGGCCACAGAAAAAATTTCAAGCGAAACTTTTGCACCACGCAATATTATGCAAATTAATTCAAAAGTTTTACAACTAATCGTAATGTAAACATTGTTTTGTAGTGTGTATGCACTTCTATTTAAGTCTATAGATTAATTGCACAGAAACGTCAAGTCTGCATTTTAAAAAAGATCAACTATCAATAAATACTATCTATAGCTATAAAATATAGCATGAAATGTGTTTGTTTTAAGATGATCGACCAAATATCTTAAGTATAATTTGTTTTCTTGAAGACAATGTTTGTTTCTCCTTTCATATGTTTTGGTAACAAGTTCACAGAGTTTATTCCTTATAGTGATATGACCATAGTTTAATAACATGGTTAACCGTGGTCTCTAAATGTCAGCCATGGTCATCCATGGTCTACAAAGTTTAACCATGGTCAAACATAGTTTTATAGTTTTTTTATGATCAAACATAGTTGACAATAGTGTAAGAGTGAGGCTTGGAGCAGCCTAAAACATAGTTTAAATCTCCAGCGACCTTTTGTACCAATGACCGTTCTTAGTTGGTACCCCTACTGTTACCTATTTTATGTTTGTGACGTCATATATTTACTTGCATTCATCTTTGTAATTATTGTCTGTTTCCGTGCACGTGTTTGGTTGACTGTAGTCCTTGAATGCTACATTTCCTTGTTGACTTTTATATCTGCATTTATTAAACAGAGAGAAAAGAAAAATAATAAAACGTCAAATATCTGTATAATGGACTACACTCAATTGATATGAAAACGCAACACGGGAATTTCCGCTATATATTGTATGTAAAATATGCTGCTTTTAATCGAATGATACATGGCTACGTAAGACCTTTTCTTTTGGAAAACATACTAAAACAACAAATAATACAGCAAATAGTATTCCTTCAATGTTTCATTATTCACAGAGTACGCGTTTGGCTCAATCATGTGAGCCAAAACTGAACTAGCTCAATTTTTCAAAGAGCTACTTCAACATTTATGAAGTTCTTGTTACAAAGTGTAGTGGGATTAAAACGTCTACAACATCACAGTTGTGTCCTTTCTCTAGTTAACTGCAACTTTCTTTTTAAAAAACATCTTGGGATTTCTTTAAGTGTGCGGTATATACAATATATAGCGGAAATTCCCGTGTTGCGTTTTCATATCACTTGAGTGTATATACCTTCAGTATCTCTTGGGCTCTGTAGGTAACTATAGTACAAGAAAATACCAAAACATACGTGCGGAACTTTGTTGTCTTATTATATGTGAAGAATCAATGAAAACCGCAACTGTCTGCACTCACGTTACCAATTATTATGTATCTTTTTAAAGCACTTTGTGGCGTGGATGGTAAAGACGATTCGTTTGAAACATTCTGACTTCTCAATGATGCGTGTTGGAATGCCACCGGGAGATCAGCATTCAACACCAACTAAGACATATGGGGCAATATTTACTTTTATTGTAAACGCTATTTACTGTTGTGTAAGTTCGATTTCTATATCTACTTTTTTGAATAATGAAACACATGCTAAAGTTAAATACTTAGCATCATCACGTCAACTGTTTACGCTGTGGTTTCTATAGGACCCTATATCTCATTTTTATACTTATTTTAATATAAATAAATAGAGGAACACTTTTTTATTGTAATTATCTAGATCAAGTTATAGTTGTTGATCGTCTGTTACTTTACCTCCTTTATGTTAGTAATCTATTTTTGGAGAATGTTTTCGAATAATATGAGGAGAAATTCAACATTTGTCGTTTCATAATTTTATACAGTTATAGTGTGTGCTTTAAGTAATAGATAGAGTCTGGTCCCAGCGAGTTGGCTTATTTAAACACCGAGATGGGCGTAGCCCATCGAGGTGTTTAAATAACCAACGAGCTGAGACAGACTCTATCTTTTTTGTAGCATGGTGTACTGAGTAACACCGTGACGTCATAGTGACCGTACTCTAAAACACCAATATCCGGTAGTTGTAGTACGGTAAAGCCACGCCCCTTTAGTTAACCTAAATTAAACGAGTTAATGCTCTGCATTCATCAAAGGAAATGTCACCGACCATGCTACAATTCATTTTATAAAAAAAAATAAGACAATAAATAAATTAATAAAACCCACTACATTAACACAATTGCGTCTGAAGTTTATGGTCGACATACAATTTAGTGATTTCAATAATCTAAGAACATTTGAACGTAAAAAACACAAGCCTTTTATTGAACAATGTAAAACTAGTTTGGTCTGCAATAAACGAAAAATAATGAGTAAATTAAATGCAAAATGAAAATGACAATTGACAACACAAATAGTGTTGAAGACACGGTTACCGACTTGGACAATACAGTGTAAATAAAAGTACATCCAAATAAAAATAAATCTCAAACAATAAAGTCCACATCCAGAGAATTAGGCCATATCAGTTTAGAAATAAAAAAAAAACATTGAATTTTAACAATAGCATGGAAATAGTGTTAATTAGCATGTGTGTCCCCTACACACCCTCCCATTTAGAAATGTCAGTTTTCAAAATCGAGTTGAAGTATACAACAAGTTATAGCGAATTAAAAACAGAAATTACGAAAACATATTGTGTTCTGCACAAGTTTCCGACTGTGTGTATATAATAACAATAATTTGTTTGCTTGTCATGAATATAGGATTTATTTTGATCTCGAAGTGAGTCAACTAAAAAAGATTATCTCGGTGAAAATAAATCCAATAATCACTCCACACCAGCAAATATCATCTATAAATGTCTGAGAGACAAAACAACTCCAAATCATAATTATCGGGACAAAATGTGCTAAGTGCTAACATATATTATTCCATCAGTTAAATAAGTAAAGTGGAATTCATGTTTAACACATACTTGTAGGACACACGACAGTCTTGAATTATTTATCATGCATTGCAAATAGAATCACCGATTATTAATTCAGTAACATAATGAGTTTAAACTGCTGACATTTTATTAAATAGAATAAATACAATTTTGAAGTTGTAATTCTTCCACAAACCTAAATATAGTATTGGTGCAGAAAAATGAGATATATGGTCCTAAGTGCCGGAAGCCATTGGTGGGAACGCCATACGATATTCTAGTAGTTGCATCCATTTTGATATCTATATCCATTGTTTTAATTATTCTGTTGTTTTTCTTCTCAATAAAAATGTTACAATTAATATTTATGTTTTGTTTTAGAAGGAACTGTTCAAGATATTCACACTTTAAGGCGGGATGTAATTGTAGCACACCTATATGTATGGCAAAGCATAGCTGACACATTCGGTTGTTGAGCATAGTTATTTTTATTGTAACAATGCATTGGATTATAATTTCGTATTGTGCTTATTCGGCATTAACAAGGAATAAATGATATGACAGAACATTTATAAACCATGTTTTATTTAACAATGGTTGCCTACACATATGAACACAAACTCTGACATGATCAGTTTCTGTATTGCCTATAGCTATGAGGATGCATTATGTATATTAACATAATTGAACAGATGTAAGGGAATTGGAGGAGTGTAAGATTCAAATGAATTTACGACAAAATGTGGTGTGGATTAGTTGTATATGTGTATTCATTGTGATCACCCCGAACGTCTGAACTGTATTTCAAAATAGAACTGAAAGAAAAGCGAATAATGTACGGTTTGTGAAGTAGATAATTCTACTTGGTTTAAAATGGGAATAAACGATTGTGGTGGGAAAAAGAATCTTGATATCTGCAATATATTTCTGAGTTGCCAAATACCGTTCTTAAACAACATATTAAACACCGATATTTAAAAGATGTGACAACATCGAGCTGTGTATAGTTAATATAGAAATCATAACTGGTGTGTTGCCCTTTCGCTAAAGTTGGTTTCTGAATTATTACATTTTAAATCCCTTGTTCTAAAGTAACACTCGATAAAACTTAGCATGAACTGTAAACAATCCTGTGACTCAGGTCGACAGCGTATAACAGAACGAATAGTGTTATGTTAGCTATATTAAAATACCATCAAGATTGTTAGTAATGCTTTGACTTGATCGTTTATGTATATTTTGAAAATCATTAGTGAACTCGGATCTCTAGTGTTTACCCGAGGAACTTTCTGGTAATTCTTTTGATAGAATACTACTGATTTATACCTCGATAATTATTTGTAAGGTTTGCATCGCCAATCTTAATAAATGGATATTATAATTCCTCGTCCGTAAACATGGTAAACAGACTTATTATTTTGGTGAAAAACGACAGCTTTCAATTCTTCGAATGTTTAATCAGCTTCAATTTCGGGATCAATTAAAGTCTGCATTAATATTTCTGGTTTTCTGGTACTGGTTCATCAGTCGAAAACGTACTGTAAAAGTTCGAAAAGATCGCTCATTTTAAGGTTTTCTCTTTTATGATTTTACGAAATTCTTTATTCCTTTCAAATAATATCTCTGCTGTTACGTAGCAGGTTTTGCTCAGTTTTGAACCTTCTGAACGTTTAACGGAACATTGGGTTTTACATTTAACTGATTTAATAATACGATAGTCAACACAAGATAGATGATTTTTGTCAGTTTTATACTGAATTATCGTTTTGGGTTACTTCATTGTTCGTTAAGTCTGTGCGATTTATTTTTTTAATGTTTTTATTTCGGTGGTTATTATTTATTCCTCCAAAAACGCAATGTGTTCATTGATAACTGTTAGATCCAAATTATGTAGTTGAAGTAAGTAAGCGATTTATATTTTATCAATGTTTCCTTAAAGATATTGTCTTTATTGGTGTCCAGTTTCTTTTGTATTTGGAGCCTTTAAGAATAGGAATGTGTTCATGGTTATAGCTTAAGATGCACCAAAAAAATGTTGCGTGGTCCGAAAATGCATTGAATGCTAAAACTTGAACAAAAATAGGAACCACGACAGTCTTGTCTAATCGTCAATAACTGTAACATAATATTAAACATGGTTGCAGTTCGTAATATATTAATCCTTCGTCTTTAAAGGATTTCGGTAAAGCGAAATATCACGATTGAGAACAAGTAATTCAATTTAAAATCACGAGTTAATAATTCGTTGGATCGGCAAAATAAAGCATTTTATTTTTTTAAAATATATGCCTATTTTGTTAAAAGTTATGTTATATATGGTAATTTGTAAGCTTAATTTTAAATGTACTGGAACCAAATGACAAGTAAACTAAACCTCGAATTATTGAAAGCAGTTATTTCTATAAAATATCTTAGAAAATATCACATACCTCCGCTATGAAAAGCTGCGAGAAATCCAACGACAAACAGAGCTGCAGAAAACATTTTTTCTTTATCCCTTAGGTTAGTAGTTTGATTGCACAAGATCACCGCTCTGCAGGAAAGTGGTCGGGAAGTGGTAGTTCCGCGGATTTTATACCATGTGACATGCAGCTGCTATGGCGATAGACTAAATAAACGTAAACATGTTTTGCATTGTCGGCATATTATATTCATAACTGACGAGAACATTTTAAACGTACTAATAATATTCCAATGTGAGGTGCCACCAAGGTCTGAATAAACGTGATGTTACTTCTCGATGTATAGTTTTCATAAACTTCACAAACTGACTTTCATTGAGATATCAATGTATCATGCATTTTGTGTTTAAATGTTACTGTAAGTATAACTGTATTATAGCGTGAACTAGTTTGATAATGGTCTCAGCTTTTCTAAAGCTTTGTACTGGGTGAGGTTATGCGTATCCTCAAACACACACCTTATCAGGTAATTGCAGCTGCATTGACGGGACAGTTATAATAGTTGAGAAACGTAAACCCCATAAGAAGTTGCTCGGGGAAAGTTAGTGTTAACCATTGCAGAAAATACAGTTTTTTGTTTTACTTAGTATACGCATTTTGTTCTTAAACTCATAACAACAGCGGTTAATTAGTGTCTTATTGTTAGATGTTAACAAAGTTCTCATAACTCATTATTGAGTGGCAATATACTGTTTTACCATGTTTATAATGACACTGTTAACATGTGACTGTGTCATCCAAGGCCATTTTTTTAAAATTAGTAAAATTAGTAACTTATATGTCTCACTACAAAGTTAGCTCCCTTGAAACCCACGGTAGGATAATTATTACGCCTTAAAATGTTGTAGGTTTTAAATATTTTTAATGATTGCTGACATATATGTTTATTGTTGTTGCAGGCGAGATGAACAGAGTTTGAAATTGGATGTACAGCAATTAGATGACACTGTCACCAAAATATGGCAGTTGTATGGGTGTTGAAAAAGAGTAGGAATTCTGGTCCAAACTCTGGAGTTAAAGCCCAAAATAGAGCATTGGAGGACACCACCCAAATTAAAAAAAATCCTGGTCAACGTACCAGATTGTGTACAGTTTTTGTGGGAAAATAACATGGTTACATAAAACGTAACTTTTAGCTTGGAAACTTCCTTTTCGGAATGGCCCTGTGAACTTTATTCATCTAGGCCAACATAGTAAAAATGCACTGTGTAATGCGACCTATAGGTGTTTCTGGAAGAGATAAATAGGATGTTTACATCACATAATGATTATTGTGCTTCATCTTCTGTCATTCAGTGGCATTTAAGTAGCATGTGCCTCTTATTGAACGCTTATATACTAGCTACGGACCAAAATGGTCCAAAATGGTCGAATGTGGACAGAGTGTACAAAAGTACCAAACTTTCTGTTATAGTAGTTGGTAGTCTAACTTGAATTGTCGAAAAGGGTCCCCAAGGTCATAGGTCATTATGTTACTATTTTTAGCACATTTCAAAATCGCCGTCATCAAGACAGCAATATATTCATAAGTATGGCTTCAACCAAAGAAGATTATTTCGCGGATGTTTATACAGTTTTGGTGACCTGCTGCTATAGTGATAGACTAAATAAACGTAAACATGTTTTGCGTTGTCGAAATAGTATATTCATAACTGACGAGCACATTTGTAATCGTACTAATAATGTTCCAATGTGAGTTGTCTCCAAGGCCTAAACAAACGTGATGATATTTCTCGACAAGGTAGGCATACGCACAATCGTAAGTACCAGAAAGTGATGTATACTTTACACGCACTTCACAAACTGACTGTCTTTGAGATATCGATGTATAGTGCATAATATATTTAAACGTTACTATAAGTATGTGCGTAATACAGCGTGAACTATTGTGATATAGCAAATGCGTATCCCTTAAACAAACACATAATATGACAATAGCAGTTTTATCGATGGGAAAGTTATAAGCAATATGTGTATTGTATATTCTCTAACATACTAGTCAGCATTAATAAGCAATATAGGTATAACAGAGAGATGATCATATATATATAACTATAAAACAACAAAAGACTAGAAGGACTAGAAAGACACAAAATGACTAGGAAGAACCAAGGGCAACAAGGGAATAAACCATTAAGGGTACGACAAGAACAGATTGAAGACAAACATCAAACGTGACCATCCTTTCAAGATTTAGGAAGATGTCATAACAAGGTCCACAGTTTGTCCGGTCATCGTACAATCAAAGAGGTAAGCATAATGGCGAACTGTAAATGTCTCAACCAATAAACATGCAGCGTGTTGTAAATTGAGAGGGTGATAATCTCTTTCGATAAACAATTTAACAAGTAGTATAAATATTGCATTAAATTTATCATGACCTTGGATTTTAAGCTTTTATCAAAGTGCTTTCCAGGTGTCTAGGTCATATAATAATGTATATATCCCGATTAAAAGTAGAGGTTATTTCATGGGCTCTTAAAATACGCGTGATTGAATATGCGTAAAATTAATTATGAGTTGGTAACTCTTGATTTAACGCTCAAATTTTGGGGATTTCCCTGTCTAGTTAAACCCCTTTTTATTGTGCCTATAGAGTTTTGATTCTCAAAATACATAAGTTATATATATACCTCGTAATCAGTAGGTTAAGAAAATGTGTATTGTTGTCGGGATAACTACTTTAAATTACTTCTATATTTTTAAAGTAGATCAGGGATACGATAATACAGTTTTGCAAATGTTTTCAAAGTTATTGGTAACGGTAGCCATTATGGAGTAGATTTTAGTTATAAAAAGTAATAAGTTAGTTCTCCATTTTCAATGGAAAGAAATATAAAAAGATCGGACATGGAAAGTAGCATTTAACGAGGACAGTCAACCACAAAACACAGAAACAAACACGTAAACCGACAAACTAGAATGCAAGAGTAAAATATGCAAACGACATCACAAACACAAAAGGGTTGATAATAGGGCTGCCGCCTTGGAACGGTCAGTGGCAAAGTAGGCCACTGGGGGTGGGGGAGTGGGTGGTGTTAAACCGGTTCTATGGTGCACCAAACCTAACACTTACCCTACTGTCATTCCATTAAAAAAGGACAGTGTAAATAAAGAAATCCACGCCATGATCTATACATCTCTAACCAACAAGGCAGCATCAATAGGCAATATAAGTAAAACTCAAATATGCTCGTTTAAATATAATACAAAAAAAATAGACTAGAAAGCCACAATGAAGATACTCAATGAATTGGCAGAGGCCAGAGCAACAAGAGAATAAACCATTAAGGGCACGACAAGAAAGATCATAGACAAACATCAAACGCCACCGTCCCAACGGGCTTTAGGTAGACGTCATCATAGGGTCCATAGCCTCAGTCCGGTCATCGTACAATTAAAGAGGAAAGCATAGCATGCAGTACGTTGCAAAATGATAGGGTCATAAGTTTGATAAACTTTTTAACAAGTTTAACAAAGATAGTATGAAAGTGATCATGACCAAGAATCTTGCGAAGTTTATAAATCACATCACCATAGAAGTCAGGTTGTGATAGTCCTTGTCGCAGAAGAGTCCTTAAATTACTTTTATATTTAGAAAGAAGATCAGGGTTACGATAATAAAATTTTGCAAAGGTTTTACGAAGTTTATGGTAGCGGTAACCCTGATTGAGTAGCTTTTTAGTTATACAAAGGTTACGAATATTTAAGTCCTCAACTCGAGTACAAGCTCTTGAAAAACGAATAAGTTGAGACACATACACCCCATAAGAAGTTGCTCGGGAAACATCCCCATCCAAGTGGGGTTAATTAACAATGTCAAAATTAAAAATCATCTCTCTTGTCATAGAGTTTGCTAATTATTTCACCATTTTCAATCGAGAGATCTAAATCAAGAAAAGAAGCGTTATTATCAGATATATTAGCTTTGTTAAGTTGATTGGTTGGATAAATGAATTTGTTATAAGTCATATTTTGTTTTAAGTCATAAGTGCGTGGTGTAGACCATCCCGATCACGAAGGCGTTATTAGAAAGCTGTAATTCGAGTATGGAAACTGCGTTAATAGAAAGATGTGCATCGAGTAAGGAAAAGGCAGTATCAGAAATATTAGACGTGTTGAGTTAAATTTCTTAAGGATAGACATAATTAACCATAGAAGATAAAACAGTGTTGTCAATGTTCAATATGTCATCTAGATACCGAGAGGTGACATTAAAGGCTTCGATGACATCTACATGGGTATCTGGTAAAATAATAAACATGAACTTTCTTTCATAGGAATACAATGCACAGTTAGTGACAATAGGAATACCAACAATGTGTCTATAAACGGTAGTTCCATACCTTGAAAAAATAGTGTCTAATAGGAAAATAATTGCTTCATAATCTTCTTGGCAAATCCACTTATTGTAAATGTCCAAAATGATGTTAGTAAAAACGCTTCTGTAATACTGCTTCAGGCCAAACATGTAGATGTTTGCTCTGGAAAACGTTCTGTGAATGGGAGCAATAAGCTTGTCTTTGATAAGGTTGTGTGGTAAGGTTGTTTGTTTCAGGTCCGTTACAACCTGTCCGGGAGAAAGATAAGAAGAAAGAAATGGAAAACCAACGACCCAGTCTTATCCTGAAATATATTCTAGAGGCTCATGAACATACCCGGCATATACCCTTCCTTATAAACTGTTGATGAAGTAGGACCCACATTAACTTAAACAAATGTAAGTGGCGGCTGTGTGTTATGGGTGGCTCATGTACGGGCCTCAATATGTCAACTATTAGTTTGAACTGAAAATTGTCAAACTACCTTAATCACGTTTTGTATTACAAATAACTTTGAACCTGAATCCAAGGATACCTGTTTTTCCAACAGCCGTTCAGTAACGGTTTGGAGAATTTGTATGACATCGTTCTTGACATATAATAAAGGCATACAGCATACTGATGAACATTGTCAATACATGTTATGAAGAAGAAGAAGAAGAAGAAGAAGAAGAAGAAGAAGAAGAAGAAATAGTGTTGACTTAAACTATTACATAGTTTTTCTTTCATCATATAAACATACATTATGCCAACTGGATACTAGCCTGAACTTGATTCGGCAAGTTACAAAATATTTGCAAACTGTCAAATTATTCATAATGGTGATAGCATCTATTCAAACAACATATTGCAAGAAAAAGGATATCGATTGCCACATCGCGTCCCTTAAACTCTGGCATAACCTATATGACTAAACCTAACGACGCGTTGATTATTGTTTCGTTGTCATGACTAGCAAGCAGTAGGAGAGTAAAATGTGGAGCAATCAATATTTGAATGCTTAGCAATCAATATTTGAGCAATCAATATTTGAATGGTTAGGCCTGGCTCAGACATTTGAAACTAAGTTCACCTCAGCAATAAACGGTGACACATCCTACGCGTATTATACTCTTTATGGTTAATATCGCGTATCAATGTGCAGATAAACACAAAGAACACGGTGAATGATCTAACTGCGCATGGTTGATAACATAATGACTAATAATAATAAGGGACACATTAAAAGATTGATAAATTAAGTTTAACACCCAAAACAGATGTAATGCCAATGGTATTGCTCCTAATCATAAGACACTCTAAGTAACGTCTCCGCGTTCTTGCAATCAGAACTGTTTTCATTCCGATCTTTGGAGATCGCTGAGCCCGATATTTACAGGTATCGGTAGTACATTCGCAAATGCGTTTGGTCTCTTACTTAAATTTAGAATAGGTGGTTCCACTGCTCAAGCCTTTACAGGTTCTAAGTATTGTTTAATCACCTTTAGGCTATGTTACCGGCCTTATAACATAGTCTGACTGTTACCTATGATACGTAGGCTTCATAACCTCTGCTCTCAGCTAAATTCCATTTCATTTTATTCGCCCATTGTTTTCTCGTTTAGGGCGTTTGGTTAGAAACTGGAACCATAGGCCTCGGGCCATGGAATGGTGTGAAAATATCGCATTGAAGGTTCCATGTTCACCGTCATATGCATACCATCTTCGGGATCTCTTAAATTTCTGTACTATAGGCATTTTCAATTATGAGTAGCAAACACTTTTCCACTTCCGTTCATGAACAGTCTCAACACAACAGAGACTGCAATATATTTTGTATTTATCGTGTTCGACGATATCCAAATTTCTCTTTCATACTATGTTTTTCTATTAAATACTATTTGTTACTGTAAATGCACTTCAGGTCACAAATCTGAACAGTTTTATACAGAAGTAGTTAATGCAATCGGGTACCTGGCGAAATATGCGTTTAACTGCATGCGGATCATCTCAATAAGATCGCATTGCAGCAGAAAAGCTGCTAGATTAAAACAAATCAGGATATGTTCTTGATGAAACATTTCGAAACGTGTAACATTTCATCCATATGTATTTATCACCAATGTCCAATCTATATACAATTTTTCCACACAGCCTTACCAAAGACAACTCCCTTGCTTGTAGTATTCAACATACGTATTTAAGGAAAGCATTACGTGTTATTGTTGTTTGTTTTGAACGCGCGTTTGACTGTGTTCTGTAAACGTATTGTTCCTGTTTAACTGTAATATCCACTTCTGTAATTTTCTATAATTTATAGTAATATCAAGACTGGTCAAATCAGATGGGAGTCTAAAATTAATTAGGGAGCTGTATGGTATTGGCATGCCAACACCGTATGGGGATGCGCAGATTCAGCCAAATAAAAAGACCACTAGCAATTAACCAATTTTATTCGCGTTTTTTTCATGCATGAAGTCGACGATTTCATGAAGTCTTTAGTCTCTAGTTTGTCACCTGCTAGCCAGGGTGAAATTATTGATGCAATTAATAATACTTCTCGGTATCTTGATGATATACTCAATATTGATAATCCGTTCTATGCTCATATGGTTACCAACATTTATCCACCAGAGCTCATGCTGAATAAAGCCAACAGTTCGGATACAGTAGCAGCATTTCTCGATCTTCATCTCTCGATTTCAAATGATTGTATTCATACTAAAATCTTGATAAGAGAGATGATTTCAATTTTAACATCGTTAACTATCCGCACCTGGATGGAGATGTACCTCGTGATACCTCATACGGGGTGTATATCTCCCAGCTCATTCGATTTGCTAGAGCGTGTAATGATGTTATAGACTTCAATGATCGAAATCAAGTTATTACAAGTAAACTTCTTCAGCAGGGATTTCGTTATAACAAACTACGTAGAACTTTTTCTAAATTATACCGCCGCAACGAGGGCCTGCTGGAAAAGTACAACACCAACCTTAAAACACTTCTGCGACTAGACATATCATAACCCTCATTTTATGGAGATGTGGTCTATAAACTTCGAAAGTTAAAGGGGTCTGACGGGTTTCCTGACCGCTTAGCAAATTTAATCAGGAAGTTCGTCAGAAAAGGATATAACCCTTTGGTTTTACAGAGCACTGCATGTTTAGTGATTGACCCCTCTACAGTCTGCCATTGCGCTTCACTTTTCACTTGTGCGATGACTGGACTACCTCTTGGGACTCTATGATTGTACATACTGAAACCCCAACTGCATGAGCTTTCGTCCCTCGGGTTTTCTGGTCGTACCCTAGACTGGTTTTCTCTTTAGCTGCAACTACTATGGTTGTTCAGTACGATTTTGGATACATCCTGAGATGTTTATTATTTTGTATGTGTTTCTTTAGTTAGTTTCTCTGGATGTGGACTTTATTGTTAGAGAATTCCTTTTGATGGGATGTAGTTTTGTTTACACTGTCTTGTCTATTTGGGCGCTGAAGACAGGATAATAGCGAGGATTGTGCGCATATCAAATTCGATTCAAGCTAACCAGTAGGCCTTATTGCCTACTGACCATTCCAAGTCGGCTACCCTGTCTTCACAACCCTTTCTGTTGTTTTCTGTCTCTTTCATTGTATTATCAAGTCCTTGTTTGCAGTGCGGTGCGGACCTACGATGCCATTGCGTTCGGACGCTGTGGTTTCTATAGGACCCTATATCTCATCTTTTGTTGTAAATAAACGTAACAACGTCACTTGTTGGTGCATTTTGTTACACTTGTTGACGTCATTTGCTGCTTCTCACAAGTTAAAAGTAAGAACCTGATACTTAATTAACTTAAAAATATGTTTTATGAAAGTCTCATGGAATCTCGCAAAGTCTCTCCAAAACCGTCCCAAAGGTGAAGGGCGATTTCAAACTTCCATTTCCCCCAGGCATTGGTTCTGCTGACCATAGCGTAACGAAGAAATAAGAAGCAAACCTGGTGACCGATACTAGCAGCAGTAGTGTCGACTATAACAAATATGATTTTCAACAGTCAATGTATTGATCACGCTGAGATAGACAAGTGTCCACACTGCTTAAGACAATTGTATTCAGTAAACATTAGTTCAAGGGCCGCTATTTAGCCTTGCTTGTTTTCTCAACCGATCTGCACAAAGGGACTTATTTTGGTAAAACAAGGATTGCAGTGGTTTGAAATCACGCCTACACCTCCTTCTTTCAGCACACGGACGAAGGACGGGAAAAATGAACGAACGGCGCGGTACCTTAATTTGTCCATTCTTTTTAAACGTGTGTAGACAACCAAAAATGTACTCCGTGATTGAGAAGGTAAAGAGACCGTGTTAAAAATCGTCTCGCCTTTCATCGTTGCGAGTTCGTATCCCACTGGAAGCTCGATTTGTAAACGAGAAAGTGTCGATTCCTATCTATGGCGGAGGTATACAGTACTAGTTTGAACCAGGAATAATTGGGCGGTCGCCCTGGAACACAAACAAAATAACGAACGTCATACACAGCCTTAGATATAATGGACAATGACGTTAAACACCTAACAAACACATCAATTGGACATGAAACGTTACCTTCACCTATTATGGTACAATTCTCTGGGGACATAGTAAGGTTTTGCTTGTTATCACAAACAACTTGGCTCTTTCTCAAAGTGTCTCTATATATGGCATTCTAGAGTTTGTCGAGGATATGCAATATTTGCCCTATTTGAATAAATAATCTATTCATTATATCATAATGTCGTGATCAATTTAGGCTTCACACGAGGCCGCCAGACTTACATTCAGATCCAAAATATGGACAGAAGTGCTTTGCATATGATACATTGTTACTACTGTTATATTTTAAATATAAGATAATTATAATATATAAGATATAAATGTAAGATATAATAATCGATGAATGATGTGTTTCTCTGACACGTTACTGATCTACTGCACTTTTATACTCTTAACCTTTCTTTAAAACTAGTGCAAGCTGATCAAAGATAGATTACAGCAATGACATTTTCGGACATTACCCAATTGCAGTTGAATGAACAAATTTATTATTTCTGACAAACTTTAACATTATTTGAGATCACGAAATCTACTATTGAATGATATCCTAAACAAAATGGCATGTTTATCCTTGTTCCGCCTTCCCAAAATATATGGTCTGCGAGCGGTGACAAAACTTTAACTTTATCGAAAATCAAGTTTTATCCCGTGACCACTCGCATTTCTGTCATAATAAAGAGGTCACATAATAAACTTGTTGATATCCTGTCACTATCCAGTCAATGAGAACGGAACTACTTTCGACCTAGTTTCTGACCTTTTGACTGTTGCAATGTTTACAAATTTTACTACGTGTGTAGGAACCGTAGTAAAATTAAATTCGCCATACAACCACAGAACTGTACAGTATATATTTATTATATTTTTATTGAATGTATATAAAATACATATAAAATAAAGAAGAAGAATAGAAATATAATTAAAAATGTTTTACAAAAAATATTGTTGTCTACAGTTATTTCACCCATAATTCCTGGTACTTCCACCTGATTTAGGCCGTCTGCTGCTGCATTCATATATTTGATAAAGCTACATTTCAACATGTCTGATAATTTGAGTCGAGCAACATTTGATGTTATTTGGGATGAAATTATGAGCAATGAGTCAGAGGAAGTTAAACCTGACCATGATTTCCTTAAACAATTTGGCCTTACAGAAACTGATGTGGATGGGGATCCATGGGAAATGGAGATGAGTGAGGTTGAGGTGCCTGTTGAGGTTAAGGTGCCTGTTGGGGTGCCTATTGAGGCGCGCATTTAGGGGCCTGAACTGAAACCTGACCAAATGCAAAATGCTGAATTTGAAGATTTATCTAGAGGTGATATAGATCAATTAATTGCAAATGAAGACAACAAAAACACCATGAAAAAAACTCTATTGGATGTTAGGAAATTTGAGAGGTTTTTGTTAACAAAAGGTGAAAATGAAGAAATGCACAAAATTGAACCGGACAGACTGGATGAGTATGTAGCAAATTTTGTTTTGTCAGCCCGAAAGAAAACTGGTGAGCAATATGTGCCATCAACGCTGAGAACATGGTCTCGAGTCTTGACAGAAAACTAAAAAGACATCGCTATCCTGTAAATATTATGGGTGGAAATGGACAAGCATTTTCTTTAACGAGGGATGCACTACGTGCTAAGCAAAAATCAGTAAAAAAAGCTGGGAAAAGGGAACAAATCAATGGTGGCACAGCCAATAACTGATGCAGAAATAGACAGCTTGTACGAGCAGAGAGTTCTAGGAGGCAATGACCCACAAGCGTTACTGAACACCATGTGGCTAAACAACTGTGTTCACTTTGGCCTCAGAGGAACAAAGGAAAACTATGAACTAAGGTAATTATTGTATTTCCTACAGTACAACAACATTACGTGTATCATATCGACACAGCTTTTTTTACTGAACAATGCAGATCCCCTTTTTCCATGTATTTTATTCTTTTTTTTTTTTATAAAGAAAATGTTACATTTAACATGCCAATGACGTTGGACACCACTTTATTATTTTTTCTTCACGGCATTAAATAATGACGCATATACATCTAACGTTACACACTATATTAAAATGCCGAGAAAAGTTGATACGGTCACTCATTAAAAAAAGAGCAAATCTGCACAATGAATTTTAAAATAAAAAACAAAAGTAGCATAAACGATATAAGTTGTGTAACTTTGCCACAACTACTTTTTACCCTTTGTTATTGCTAATTCTGAGAATGGTTTAGAATTCCTTTTTTGTTCTCATGTTTTTACCCGATCCGTTTGGCGCCTTTTCATGTTTACACACAAACAGTTAAATCGTCCATGTTGATGTTTGCAAAAACCATAATATTTTCTCCATCAGAGCTGATCTTATAAAAATCACAGATCAGGCACTGATAAAAGTAGCAAGAATATATAATGGTTTGCTAATTCATTGAACTCTTTTGAAAGTATAAAAATGAATTTACCTCTGCTTACAGATCTTAGCTACATTGGTATTTATATGCAAATCTAATGCGAACTGCATGCGTCATCAATGTTTAACTAATCCATAAAAACGCGCATAAAATGAGAAAATGTCCTTCATTAAACAGAATTTCAGTTGATCCAATGTCCTGAAACCAAGACACAAGTATGTCTCCAGTACTTCCACTTAGCTGCATACACCGCAGTTTTTTGTTGTTTGTTTTGCAAAAATGGCTGTACATATGTCACTTGTCAGGCCAGTTATTCATAGACTACAGTGCTTTTAACAGGTCTATACGCAGTATGTATTTGGTCCTTGCTATTAAAAAGTTTTTTGTAGTTTGAGTAATCCGCGAAAATAGTTGAAAATAGTTGATATATACACTATTCAACTTTTATAATCGGTCACGTTTCAAAGAATTATATTTATTTTTTAATAATTCATATATTCATTTGAAATTTTAACTGGTGTCGTTTAACAAATATCGCTAGCGATTTATAAAACTCATTCTGCCTTGATTGGACTAAAACCTTGTTGATAAACTTAATAAACAAATATTTGTATGTGGTTCGGTGATTTCCAGTTTTTAGTATTCGTGTTATTTTCAAAAAACCTGGGTGACCGATTATAAAAGTTGAGTAGTGTATATAAAAAATAAGAAGAAAAATTAGCAGCATTCATTTGATACTGAATTTATGTCACCAGAGAAAAAAAGGAAATGTGGTTAAAAAAAAATCGTTCGAATTTATGGCACGAGGGAAAACAAGTGTTAAAAAAAATTCAAATTTATGCTGTTTATTATTTTCTTTATCGTGAGCATAATGAGTTTTTGCATCGCTATTTCACAGTAAAACTGCAGTGTCTAACTCACAATCAGAAAAATTGTCCTACTTTTCATTCATCGATTGTTTTTTATCATTAACATTGATGTTATTTTAATGTTTTAATATACAATGCTGTTCTTCTAATTTGAGTACTGTTTTGTTTATTGCAGATGGGGCGATGTTCTTCTTCAGACTGCATCTGATGGCACTCAGTATCTAGAGCTTACAGAGCGCCAGACAAAAACCCGTACGGGCGAAAACACCAGAGATGAGCGTGCTGTAACACCGAAAGTTTATGAAAATAGGGATGATCCATCTCGTGATCCAGTGCGCATGTACAAACTGTATGCTATTAAGCGCCCGCATGGATATTCGGAAACTGAACATCCATTTTATATTGCCCCACGTACGGTTCCAGTTTCATCCCTTCTAGATCAATGGTATACAAAAATGGCAGTTGGTGAAAAGAAAATAGGGTGCCTCTTGAAGAACATGGCCATTAAAGGTCACTTGGATCCACAAAAAAGGATAACGAATCATTCTGCACGGAAACATTTAGTGCAAAAACTCAGAGACTCTGGCATTGCACCAACTGACATTATGCAAATTAGTGGTCATAAAAACATCCAATATGTCCTCAATTATAGTTCTATGTCAGAGGTTAAAAACAGGGAGTGTTCAAATTTGTTATCCACCCATAGGTCAGTGTCTAAACATCCCACTGCAACTGTCACTTCTCCTGTTAGTTATGAGCCATCTACTCCTTTCATTATCCCTGATAGGAATGCTCTCTCCTGCCTGTGCCAATCAAACACATGCATGCCAAGTTCAACGTTCCCCACCCACCAACGTTGTGCCAGTAATAGCGTCGCTATTTCTCACGCCACTGCAACTGTCACTCCTTCAATTATCCCTGGTAGGAACGCTCTCTCATGCCAAATAAATACATGCATGCCAAGTTCAACGTTCCCCACCCATCAACCTGATAGTGATAGCGTCGCCATTTCTGAACGTGCTGAAGTCCCGTCGCAAATTTCCTCTCAAAATCTTGACACTCAGCTGCTTATGAAATCGCTGTTTGGTGGCGCAACTGTTAACATCACGAGTTTAAATGTGTATATGAAATGAATGATCCTTGTTATTTTGCTCTAACAGCTAAATAAGTCCAAAGTTGATTGATCCAGAAAAACAGTAGTTCAAGTTGCACACGTGTGCGGATATTACATGTTATTTTGTTGTATTAAATATGAAGGAACAGACATTTGCTCTATTGTTGAATTTCGCAAAGAAATAAAAAATAAAAATGTGCTACATGACTTTTATTTCTTCCCAATTCAGTGATTTATTTATTATCGCGTACAAATCAGATGTAATCTGGTCTCAACATATGTAAATATTCCTACGTCGCGCACCTTGCGACATCGGGACCGTTTCAAATACATTTTTCGGGAAAAGTTCAAAGAAATTGTTGTGGTCACAGGATAAATCGAATACAAGGTTAGTGCCGTGGATGGAGAAAGTTTATCTGGCTCGGCACGAAAACAGGAAGGTCTCGGCAAGCCTCGACCTTCCTAGTTTTCTTAGCCTCACCAGATAAACTTTCTCCATCCACGGCACTAACCTTGTATTCTCTATATTACAAGTTAATCAGGGCATCCATCAAAAAAGGATACGAGCCTTTAGTATAACAATGCATTTCATGCTTGGTGATTGACCCCTATACAGTCGGTCACTACGCGTCACATAGCTCGTATGCGATGCCCGGACAACCACTAGGGACTCCATTATTGCACCTTCTGAAACCCTGGAAGCGGATGTTGGTGCTTGAAATTTCGTCCCTCGGATTTTCTGGTCGAACTCTAGATTGGTTTTCTCTTTGGCTGCAACTGCTGTGGTTGTTCAGCACATTTCCTGATACGTCCTTAAGGGTTTCCTATTATGTTTATATAGTTTTACAATAACGTATACGTGTATCGTTTCCTAATTTCTATCTATGTGTACTTTATAGTTAGAGAGTTCCTTTGATGGAATATATTCTTATTTACAATTGTCTTGTCAATCTGAGCACTAGAGACAGGACAATGGCGAGGTTATGTATACATAGGCCTTATGGTATAATGACCGTTCCAAGTTGGTAACCCTACATGTCTTTACCACTCCTTGTGTTGTGTACTGTCTTTTTCTTTGTACATTTAATTTGCTCTTTGTTTGTGATGCGGTGCATACCTTCGGTGTCATTGCGTTTGGATGCTGTAATTTCTAAAGGACCATTTTTTCTCAAACAAAAACGAGAAAAATAATTAATTTGGCGGCACGCGACGAGCTTTCGTTCGTTAACCGGAAATAATATCAAAACGAGGCAAAACAAGGCAAAACAGTTAAGATATATAGTATGCAATTGCTTCTTGCTACAAAATAGAATTTGACGTTATATTATTTTTTTATACTGATCACTTGATAACACCCATTTTTTATTAGACAGATTTATTTTTCTTTAAAATATATATATCTAATGAAGTACTCATAAACAACATCTTAATTAATGTTTCCGTCTTGTTCGCGTCATCGCAAAGTCAATCTGACAAATCTGACTGTTCTACCGTTTGCAGTCAATTATTTAATGACGCAGATATGCAACAAGTAACTTGGTAATGTGTATACAACTATTTCTTTCCTCGTTACTGTCACGTTTTAATGGGCAAAATTGAGTGTCACCGACCGTTTCAATGCGGTAGCTTTGTTGTCAACCCGCTTGTGTTTGTGGTGTCACATGCCTTGCTTCTTAATTACATTGTAAGTGGTGTTTGCTTACTTACATTGTAAGTGGTGTTTGTTTACTTACATTGTAAGTGGTGTTTGTTTACTTACATTGTAAGTGGTGTTTGTTTACTTACATTGTAAGTGGTGTTTGTTTACTTATATTGAAAGTGGTGTTTGCTTACTTACATTGTAAGTGGTGTTTGTTTACTTACATTGTAAGTGGTGTTTGTTTACTTACATTGTAAGTAGTGTTTGTTTACTTACATTGTAAGTGGTGTTTGCTTACTTACATTGTAAGTGGTGTTTGTTTACTTACATTGTAAGTGGTGTTTGTTTACTTACATTGTAAGTAGTGTTTGTTTACTTACATTGTAAGTGGTGTTTGCTTACTTACATGGTAAGTGGTGTTTGTTTACTTACATTGTAAGTGGTGTTTGTTTACTTACATTGTAAGTGGTGTTTGCTTACTTACATTGTAAGTGGTGTTTGTTTACTTACATTGTAAGTGGTGTTTGTTTACTTACATTGTAAGTGGTGTTTGCTTACTTACATTGTAAGTGGTGTTTGTTTACTTACATTGTAAGTGGTGTTTGTTTACTTACATTGTAAGTAGTGTTTGTTTACTTACATTGTAAGTGGTGTTTGCTTACTTACATTGTAAGTGGTGTTTGTTTACTTACATTGTAAGTGGTGTTTGTTTACTTACATTGTAAGTAGTGTTTGTTTACTTACATTGTAAGTGGTGTTTGCTTACTTACATTGTAAGTGGTGTTTGTTTACTTACATTGTAAGTGGTGTTTGCTTACTTACATTGTAAGTGGTGTTTGCTTACTTACATTGTAAGTGGTGTTTGTTTACTTACATTGTAAGTGGTGTTTGTTTACTTACATTGTAAGTAGTGTTTGTTTACTTACATTGTAAGTGGTGTTTGTTTACTTACATTGTAAGTGGTGTTTGTTTACTTACATTGTAAGTGGTGTTTGCTTACTTACATTGTAAGTGGTGTTTGCTTACTTACATTGTAAGTGGTGTTTGTTTACTTACATTGTAAGTGGTGTTTGTTTACTTACATTGTAAGTGGTGTTTGTTTACTTACATTGTAAGTGGTGTTTGCTTACTTACATTGTAAGTGGTGTTTGCTTACTTACATTGTAAGTGGTGTTTGTTTACTTACATTGTAAGTGGTGTTTGTTTACTTACATTGTAAGTGGTGTTTGTTTACTTACATTGTAAGTGGTGTTTGTTTACTTACATTGTAAGTGGTGTTTGTTTACTTACATTGTAAGTAGTGTTTGTTTACTTACATTGTAAGTGGTGTTTGTTTACTTACATTGTAAGTGGTGTTTGTTTACTTACATTGTAGTGTTTGTTTACTTACATTGTAAGTGGTGTTTGTTTACTTACATTGTAAGTGGTGTTTGTTTACTTACATTGTAAGTGGTGTTTGTTTACTTACATTGTAAGTGGTGTTTGTTTACTTACATTGTAAGTAGTGTTTGTTTACTTACATTGTAAGTAGTGTTTGTTTACTTACATTGTAAGTGGTGTGCGTTTACTTACATTGTAAGTGGTGTTTGTTTACTTACATTGTAAGTGGTGTTTGTTTACTTACATTGTAAGTGGTGTTTGTTTACTTACATTGTAAGTGGTGTTTGTTTACTTACATTGTAAGTGGTGTTTGTTTACTTACATTGTAAGTGGTGTTTGTTTACTTACATTGTAAGTGGTGTTTGTTTACTTACATTGTAAGTGGTGTTTGTTTACTTACATTGTGAGTGGTGTTTGTTTACTTACATTGTAAGTGGTGTTTGTTTTCTTACATTGTAAGTGGTGTTTGTTTTTAATACATCCTTGTGGTTGATTGTGTTCTGTGAAATCTAAGTTTCCTGTTCGACTGCTATACCTAGGTTTGGTGTCACATGGCTCGCCTCTTATTACCCGTATAATTAAGGCGTGATTTGGTTAGCTTTGTTCTATGAAAACTACATTTTCCTTTGGAGCTAAATATTCGACCGACTATGTATCAGTAATGCTCCTACTTAATGGTCTTTTGGGATCATCAAGCGTACTTTTGCTATCAAGGAATCCTTTTTTCAGTATGTATTGACATTCAAATTAGCGCTTGTTAAGTGATGTGTGTTTGCTGCAAAAAGTCGCCCCGACTACAATTGCAAATCAGTAATGTTATTACTTACTGGTATTTTAGGATCATCAAGCCCAGTGTGTGTGGCTTTAACGTAGAATACCGATTAAGCAGGTGCTAAGGGGAGTGAAAGTTATAGCAAATACATGAGCTCTCATGATTACCTTTGCAGTATTTATCTCTGAATTTCCGTTTTTAAATTACGAAATAAACGTCTAGGCATCGGAGGAATTAAAAAGGGGTTAGCTGTATAAAGTTAATACGGATATATATGATTATAAGAATTCACTTTTTGCTTAATATATTCAGACTGTGTGTGGATAACATTGCACAAATTGAAACATTTTAATTGATATAATATAATGATACATAAAAACATATAACGTATGTAATTCAGTTATTTTGCTTCCAAAAAAAAAAATGAAAAAGAAAAATTGATGATGAATATTCTAAAATAGAATAAATGGGTATGTTCAATCCATTCACTTATTTTGGATATGTTTTTAACGTTACGATATTTATATCGTTTTACCTTTATATAGACATTTACTAATAGAATGTCAAGTATTTACGCAGTTTAGTTCTATTCCAAACCGTTTCAATTTGTTCATAATATATCTAAAATCAATTGTGTAATATCCTTGTCGAAAAAGCCATTGGGACTCCGATATTTTATCAAACACACTGACATAGAACATAACAATTTGTGTAAGTATATGTTCATGTATCTTACCAAATATATCGAAAAGAACAATGCCATGATAATTATCTGGAGAGTTTATCGAACCTTATTTTGTGAAGTGGAATTAGCATAGATTTTGTCCGTTATCTGGGAATTCGACACTTTTAATGTAGTTATTCTGCCAACAACAGCCATATTTACAAACTATGTTCACCATTTTTAAACCTACTGACGACAAAGTATATACGTAAATTACGTAAATCTAGAATCCAAACACTATAGTCATAATATAAACGGCTTTAATCAGCCAGGCCAAACCTCAAAACTGGAGCGTCGAATTAAGAGTTACCAAGAAGGATAAAATATCGGACAGGGAAAGCAGCATTCAAGGACGACAGTCAACCACAAAACACAAAAACAAACACGCAAACAGACAAACAGAAAGGCAATAGTAATAAAAAAATGCAAACGACATCACAAACACAAAAGGGTTGACAATTAGGCTACCGCCTTGTAACAACCCGTTAATAAAATCTTTACTTTTAATCGGCACATATACATTATTATATGAGCTGAATACCTGAGTTTGTTTTAACTGTTTTATAGTATAATTGTTCCATTATGTGGCGGGATAGCTACTTTAAAAACTCTATAAGCAGTTATAAGAATTATGGAAGCATAATGTTAATACTATTTTCTTTCCGCAATAATGTACCAGATGACGCCTTGGTTTTTATAAAGTTTCAAACGTTAACATTTAATAATTATCCATTAAAAAGACCATTGCACCCGTAACCTCTTTATTACATTACTGATGGAAACATTCGCGCCTTTCGTTTAATTTGCATATGGTTCTATGTGATATGAATAATTTATATGTATACATTAATTCATATTGCCATACTTTTTGGAGTAAAATTATCTTGAATTTGGATGTAACACGAGTGCACATTTGCAGACTGTTATTCTACCTTAATGTCGACTTTGACTATAACATTATGGCTGACGTTATTGATTATTCATTTTACAATTAAATTATTGATGCATACAATTCATTAAACTCAGCGGGAGATGTGTTTGGAAAATGCAACATTTAGCAAGCGTAATTTACATAGATGATTCATGAAATGAAGTCCTAAATTACGCAGCGTCAAAATACATTTTATTGATAAAGAAATATGAAATGATTTTAATCAATATGTATTAAAATGCCATACCAGGGTTTCAATAAAACTAATTAGATTGACAATAACTGCTGTTACAGCTGCAATATTCATGTGGCAAAAACAAGTTTAGCGAGTGAATGAAAAGCGGAATGTGTTTGAATCAAAGCTGTCGTGTTGGCAACGGTAAACAAACTGAAATAGCGATCTTGAAAAGCTGACAATAACCGCAATAAATACGCAGTAAAGTTAGATTAATGAAAGGTTATTGAAATCCTAGCCCTACTATTAAAAGCAAAGCTACGTGGAAACGTTCGTCATATAGCACAAACTATCAATTAAAATGAGGGGAAAAAAGATGTGTTTACTATGACGTCGCGCACAATGTTGGGTAACGTTTTGTAACGTCAAAAGAACGTCGATTAACAACATCACGTTAATAACTTGTATTTCATATTTATGCATTACGTTTCCATCAGTGTAGTGTGTCTATGATGTTTAAATGTTAACGGAAAAACGGTACAGTAGGCCTTTCAATAATTAAATTTCGATCTAAACTGTTTGCTGTTTAGGTGGATCCCCATAAGTAATGTTCTTGCTAACAGTAACAACGCATTTTGGAGTGGGTCAAAACTTATAAAACACAATGGATATACCGGTAAATGCTTGAACTTTAAGCATGTCAAGTAGATTCCTAGTTTTATTATTTATTTACATTTCTAAGTATGCAATTCAAACTTGTAAAATGTAGTCTACATAACATATACGTATGGTGTATAAATAAATGAACCGCATCGTCATGCTCATGCGGTTATTGTCGTTAAAGCATTTGATCTCTGTGTATGATCATAATATAAGTATAAATTCCAGAGTAATCATATACTGGAAAGAACTCTCCTATGAAGCGAATCACTAATCGTTAAAGTACCGTCAACATCAATGTCTACTTCAGAGATAATGTATAGCACAGAATAAGATGGAACCAGGCACGGAAGTCTCCTGATAAGCCTCAAGTGAAGAGGACTCTTTTCAATACGATCGAAGTATAAGCCACCGGTAACTTCATCACCAGAATTGTACATCGTTCCCCATGTGTCTGTTGAAGGTTTCCTGAGCGTGTATGCCGATGTGCTCGCCTCCATTATGAAATATTCACATTCGTCATCTTCCGCCTTAACTGCAATTAGTGAACCTTTTGACACTAGTGTTTTAATATTATCCTCAGGAATTTCAACATCGTCCATTGTTTCTTCGACGTCGCCGCATACCATATTGCTATTTTCTTTTATCATGTTTACAATAGACGTTGCACAGATTTGACTATTGTTTAAACAATTTTCATACGTTCCAGTCATACAATTTGTACAAGAATAGCACGACAAACTCCAAATGTGTAATTCACCATCTTTGTTTGATTTGGCTTGATGAATTTTTCTATTCTCCTTGACGGGACGGAAGTTGCGATTACGATCACGATTAAAACATTCTAGATATTTCACTATCCGTCTGGCACATTTCGCTTTGTCTCTTGTCTGACTCAAATTATCACTGGCAAACTCGTCGCGGGCATTTTGGATAATATGTGATCCTCTTAATACGGCTAGGTCAGTTTGTCTCTTTAAATATCCTCCAGCACCGTCCTGGGGGCCCTGGGCATGCGAAGTTTCGAAATAATTGCGAATTAGTTGGTTATATCCCAAATCTAACGATGAATAACTGACATCGCCCAAACAATGGCGACTCTTATATTGGCTGCTACATTCATCAGTAAATTCATGAATTGTCGTCACTGAACATGATATGGATGTCAAATATTCAGACACCAGCTCTTGGACAGCACTGGTAAAATGGTGATCATGTTTAGGGTCGGGACTTATGACAAGATAATGTTCCGTCACGATATGTGGATCTTCATCTGTGCTGTCTACACCGTCACATTCCAAGACTGCTTGCCGGTGTAGAATTGAAACGTGAAGTGATACTGTTTGTTTTGCCATTTGGCTCGAAATTGATGTGCTGGAAATGATTCTAGTAAGTGTTTAAGATAATTTAACATTTCCGATGGCCCTGTCGACTTTTTTACTAATATAAGTTTCCTAATGTCCTTATTTCCTTTCATTTTAATGTTTTGATATTCATAGCGCTCCCATGTAACTCTTTCGTCTCCAGTATACATTTCCGTTGTTGGTAGTTCAATCATTTCCACGTTGCACTCATTGCATTCTCTATTTAAACAAACAAGATTGTTTATGATGTAGCGTATTTGCAGATCGTACACACAGTGAATCATCCACAAGCTCTCCTAACGACTCGTATACCTTCACTTTATTACTTCTGTGGTTACTATTTATTTTTTTGCTAAAGATCATGCACGACTCGAACAGCGAGCGCATTTCTACATGGTGCCTACAGCAACAAGTTGCTTTAAATTTGAAGGATGCTGCGCGCACAAAATAAGGTTTGCATTTCTCGAACTCACGCTGTCCCAATTTTATGTGTGGATAATCTTGCCTGAACTGCATGAACACCTCTGACTGGGACCTTTCTAGAATGTAGCATGCATGTGACGAGTACACGTTTGGTCCCAATCGAACACGTTTCACATCATTCTTATTGTTAGTCGGGCGACTATTATCCGTACTCAGCCAATATTCAAACACACTTCGTTTTGTTTCCGAAGACAGTGCGTCTGATTTAGTCTTTCTTTTAGTGTAATCATATGCAGCCGAGTCTGAATGTAAAAGTTGGATCCTAAGGCGTCGCCCCTCGTGTAATGCACTACTTTTTATTCCAAGTTTCTTAGCTAGGTTATTTGCGCCTTTTCGACGTTTAACATTCTCTCCACTAACTGCTGACTTCAAAATGTTCAAAGTGATCCTTGCTTCATTGTTTCGTACAGCATGTAATATATCCCTGACATCATCTAATGCAGCCTTCTCCAGGCTATTTTCAAACGAGGCGTGGAACCGTTCTACAGCAGGTGAAGTTGATTTCCTTTGGGAATCGACATATGCACTTAACACGGCCGCTCGTCTTGTTGGTGTTTTTGGTAGTACTTGCTTTAGTTTTTGTATAGACCTAGAAATATATTACAACATAAATAAACCGAATTGTGACATGATAAAATTTGAGAGACGTGTTTTCCAGATCAGCCTGCGCAGCCTACACAGCCGTGTCGGGTCTACACTTACGGACGTACATCGCCGAGTATCACCGAATCAAGTGCATTGAACGACTACGAAGCAGACGACAAAATACTAAGCATGCACAATTTTATCTATTAAAACTTTAAAGTTGTTACTAGATCTATAAATGTGTCACTACAGGAGTAAATGAGTCCATCTTAAAGCAATCACGTTATGTCTATATGAAATTAATACTACATCTATATACATTTAAATATATAACATTCTTAAAGCTAAAATAATTAATTAAAATACATACCGTGATAATTGTGTTGCAACAGTGTTGATACCAAAACTGATTTTTTATTAAACATTTGCAATTCTCGTATCTCAGGCACTATATGGTGTGTTTTTTTAAACTACGCAATTTGATATATAGGCATACATTCTATTGAATGGGTCAGAAGGTCCTCGTGTAATTTGAACTTAATATTTCAGCTTACCTAATCTTCGCCATTCGGTGAGGAAAACTGTACGTTTCCATCACCTGTGGTGGTCGCTCTAGTTCGATATGATGCCATGTAATTCTTTCTATTTTGCCGTCTGACTTCGGTTTTAGTTTTCTTTTGTATGTTTGTGCGCCTGTATTTTTCTTGTTTTACAGCTGCCTTTGACGGGTTTTCATTTTTCTCTCCGAGTACATATATCCGTTTCATTGATTCAGACACTTGTTTATTTCGTTTGTCCGTTTTGTTTTGCACGCTAATACGTATTAATTCGCTGACAGAGGCCTGGAAATAAACGTTACATTGAATAAGCAAAATTAAATTAACGTCAAAAATCTCTGAATTTCATGACGTCAAAACTTTAAAAGGTAACAAAATACTGAACATTGATTTTTCTTAATAATCCTTTCAATTTTTATCAAAACAGAATAAAAAATCTGGATGAAAGTCTTCACGAAAACAATATTCTGAAAATATTATAATAAATTAAAATATATTAAAATAAATATTTGTTAACACTCCCTAAACATCGATACCCCCCAAAAACAGTGAAAATATTGAATTTGGTAACAAAATACTGAACATGCGCGAACGAATATTTAAATATAGAAACATCGACTTATCGTCAAACAAATTATATATATTTTTTGTACAAAATTAAAACAATATTTTGTTATTTAAGTAGATATAATGAACGTCAACAATTAAATAAATTATGAATGACTTACCATCGTACTTCTTAGATTTCACGCCTTTTTTAGTGAGTGTTACAGTTTTTACGTGTTGCGAATCATTCGCTGTTGTTCAAAGTTAGTGTTGTGCGTTTGTTTTGCAAATATGACGTTGTTCGTGAATGACGTCGGAAACGTTGAACACAATTTCCGCCAAAAATAAACGTCAATTGGCTTAGTTATGTTATTTCAAGCAACACGATCTGGCTTCGGTGTTACAGTGTTACACGACGTTTTTGAACAATTACTATTAAATACGAACATTTTGAGACAAACGTTTACAATATTTTTTACCAGAATATGACAGCATATTTTATTGTGAAAAGTTTGATATATAAAACGTCTGTATTGATTTACGTATGCCTGAATTATGACATAAACCTCTATGCGAGGCTTGCGTTTTATACGATGTACCCAACATTGTGCGCGACGTCTATGTTTTCATTTTTGTTTGTTAGGTGTTTAGCGTCATTTATCAGCACATATTAGGCTACATATTGCCGTCCATTAGTTTATGGTGGAGGCAGACCACCACCTTCTTCCTGGGTAGTTCCAGTACTGTATACCTGTTGCCATCCGTAAGAATCGACACTTTCTCGCTTACAATTTGAGATCCCAGTGGGATTCGCACCCGCAGTGGTGAGATATTAATTAATGTGTATGATCTCGTGATTGACTTGGCATACACATAGCTAATTCGTGTCATTGGCAATGCCCTACATGTTTGTTTGAATATAAAGTGTATATAAATATATAATATTACCAGCCCGTTTAAAGAATATCGGACAGAAAAAACAATCAAGTCGAGGTTCGATGGCCGAGGTCTGATTGGATGTGAGGTCACATAAGCAGTGTGATAGGTGAACAGAACGGTATTGAGCTTTACATTCTTTAAATAAACTATAAATTAAAAATAACCATACTTTTTATGCTCGAGTTTGGTAACGCACATATTTTTTTCAGAAACCCACTCTATGTGGTTTTAACGTAGAATACCGCGTAGGCCGGTGCTAAAGAGCGTGAGAGGGGTTGCACATTATATCACCTCTAATGAACATAAAAATGATATTGGATGAATCAATCATAAAGAGTGTGCTACATTTCTTCCGCGCGCGCGTGCGTGCGTGCGTGCGTGTGTGTGTGTGTTGCCTCCATTTTCAAAATTTAAGTTTCAGTGTTGTGTGCCGGCTGTAACACATATGTAGTGTTATTACTTCCTGGTCCTTTAGGATCAACGAACCCACTATTTGTGGTTTTAAAGTAGAATACCGTTGAAGCCGGAACTAGTAGGTGTGAGGGGAATTGCAAATTATATCACCTTTCATGAACTCATTAAACTGGGTCTACTACTTTTCTCTCTCCATTTGTTTGTGAGTGTTTCTTCCAACAGATTTTGTATTCACTATGTACTGACTTTCACACTAGCGTTTGTGTATTGATGTGTTCGATGTAAGGAAAAGAATCGACACGCATAAAATAATGACCTCCCAGTCATTTTGCTTTGTAACTTTATTAGAATAGAATAGTAGTAGAACATGTAGAATGACCCCTAGATATAACGAGTATTGTATTTTGTTTCTGTTTGTATATGTGCAGATAAACCAGTTGTGCATATTTAGACCAAATAAAAAATCGAAACATCCAATGGTGCTATTTGGTACGCAGCTTTAATGAGTGTTAGTACCAAGATGAGTACCGATTTCGGTTTTTATTTTTATTTTGCACAGCACACCTAAATATTATCAGATGCATATACACGTGTCCGATAAATGAATCTATTACATACCTTTATATCATCATAATTAAATGACAAACTTAAAATTGTGATCTGATAATAAACCTTTCCGATAGTCTGTACCAAGTTATCGAGAAGGGTGATTTCTAAGTAACGACCAAATCGGTACTCACAAATGCCTGTCAGACGACCTTTACAGTCGTGGCTATCTTAAAGCGACTATGCTTCTCTTGGTAACGAATATGTTTGTATACACTTAGACATGGATGGTATTTAGGCTATTTAAAGATATTCAAAATATATGTTTATTGGAATATTAATCTTACTTTCAATTGTATCCACTAATAAAATATGTAAATTTAAGCTTACTTTGTAAACAATGGCCCATTCAAAACAAATTGTCATGTTTTCGTAAGATAAGAAAACATTGCACCAAAAAAGTCTACATAAATAGCTATATATTCACGACATGTTTATTATTTATAAAAGTATTATTGTTTAGGTGTTCGCATACATGTACTCCACCGCGAAGAGCACGGCCCTTTAATCGTGGGGTAGATTCAGAAAAAAAAATTCAAGGCGGAATCCGTTGATATATATAATACCGTTACTCTTAAGTTTGTAGGAAAATGAAGCGCATGTGTCTATTTGCCAATAACTACTAGCGTCACTTATCCAGCGATTATCGTATTAACTTAATAAGATAATCGCTAAAAACGTGACGCTTAGAAGTTAGAAATATCGGCCAAATGTGCATAGAAATATGTGCATGTATGTGTACATCCACGGAAGCTCGGAAGGGCATGTGTGAACAAATATTTTATGCGTTCGAAGTAATATTAATTAAGTGCTCACGAGATAATTTGCCACATGTGGTAGTGAAACTGCTCCCCATTGAGTATCGATACGTCATCCAAATCTAGAATCTATAAAACTTCCCAACTGAAAAGAAAGAAATAATTCGAAATAATCGGGAAAATCGTTTTACCAGTTACATTATTTCAAATCTCGGTCATTTATAATTACAGAACTAGTCTTCTTATCCACTTCATCAACAAAGGAAATAGTCATGATTTCTTAAACATAAGGAAGATATCTTGTCCCATCCATTTTAATTTTACGTGTGTATCTTTTCATATAGATAAGGTTTTCTTATAACAAAAGTTCGTTTCTTGAACCATTCATATATAAACAGAATAATACCTAAATTATGTGATTTTTTTTTTTTAAGTAAAACATGTTAAATTTGCTAGGAGTCGTAATATTTTACAGGCGTCATATTTCTACGTGAGAGGGGTTGTAATATATCTGGCTTTCTCGAAGGAGACATTCCACGACAGAACAAATTATGACCGGGTGTCATTCTATTACACAGAATGTTGACCGGGGGTAATTCTACTAGATGGCAAAATGACCGGGAGGTCATTATTTCATGGGCTTGATTGTTTCCCTTACACCGGCTATTAAAGGTCTCCCTGACTACAAATCAGTACTTACTCCCCTTTGTGATCATCAAACCCACTTTGTGTGGTTTTAAAATGGAAAACAGCCAAAGTCAGTGCTAGTCGAGGGTGGGTTGGGGGGAGAAGAGAAACAGAGGTGTTGCACATTATATTACATCTCATGAACAGAACCAATCAAGCCTAGTGTGCTATATTTCTCTCTTGTTTACATCAGTAGTGTTATTACTCACTGGTCTTTTGGGATCATCAAGCCCAAGCTTCGTGGATTTAAAATAGAATATCGATTAAGCTGGTGATAGCAGGCGTGAGAGGTGGTGCACTCGCATTGCCTCTCATAAACAGACTCAATAAAACCGAGCCCGCTACTTTGATCTCTTTGTTTGTGTTTGGTGATTCTTTCAGTAATTATTGACATTCACACTAGAGTTTGTCTAGTGTTGTGTGGTGGCCGTAAAAAAGCTTCTTTTCAGTATTTATTGACATTCACACTAACGTGTGTTTAGTGCTTTCAAGAACAGACTCAAAACAAAAATAGTGTGCTACGTTTCTCTTTTGTTTGTGATTCTTGCATCAAGGGGATCCCATTTTCAGCCTGTTTTTCATTTTCTCCCCGACTACAAATTCCTGGTGTTATTACTTACTGGTCCTTTGGGATTATCAAACCCGCTCTTTATGAATATAAAGTAGAACACCGGCAAAGCTGGTGCTAGTGGGCTCACAGGTGATGTAAAATGATATACCTCTCATGAACAGACTCAGTTAATCCGTGTCTGCTACTTTCCTATATTGTTTGTGTTTGTTGCGTCCAATTGACTCCAATTTCATTGTGTATTGGCAATAACTCTTGCATTCGTTTACTGCTGTTTCCGCTGTGTAGTGGCTGTAAAATGTCTCGCCTAATACAAATCAGTTATTACTTACTGGCTCTTTTGGATCATCAAACCCACTATCCCTCTGTATCTAAAGCAAAGACGGTGCTAGAGGGCATGAGATGGGTAACACATTATATCACCTCACATGAAGAAACTCAATGACACCTAGTATATTATTTTCTCTAGTGTGTGTGTTTGTTGCTTCCAATGGGCAATTTTCTCAGAATTCATTTACATTCACACTAACACATTTTAGTGCTTTGTGGCGGCTGTAAAAAGTCTCCCCGACTACAGATCAGCATATCAGTAGTTGTATTACTTACTGGTCCTTTTGGATCTCCAAACCCACTCTGTGTTGTTTTAAAGTAGATTACCGCTTACGCCGGTGGTAGGACATGTGACCGGTGAGATATCACCTCTCATGAACAGACACAAACCTAGTCTGCTACGTGACTCTCTTGTTTGTGTTTGTTGCTTCCGAGGGTATTTACCCAGTATGTAAATTAGTTTCGGAGACATGTTTTCTGTATTTTCTATTCGAAAGCGTAAATCTAGGTCTCATGGTCGTAGATGTAATGGTAACATCAGACGTAAATCACGCGTAACTATGTCATCCGCTGATTTAAATAATACTTTCAAACAGTCTGGAAAGCACTCTATGCTTTCGCGTCTCATCTCTTTGTCCATTTCTTCACTTAAAGTGATCGATGAGGAAGCAGGCAATATTTTCATTCGTAGATATCTTTTTTTATAACACTCATCTTAATTCAAAGCTACACACAACATGTTCTACGACCCCATATTGAAAAGGAGTCTGATCACGACAGACATATTTTAAAATACTATATGTTATAAAGGGTATTGATTTTATTGACACGCCAAGTATTTTTTTCCAGATAAACATGTTTTTGATTCCATTCTTAAATATTTAAAAAAAAAATAAGAATGTCCTATAATTGGTTACAAGTATAAGCATTTTTTTTTTAGAAATAATAGGTTCAACTACAACAAAATAGTTTCTGACCTTGACATAGAAAATAACACCCCGAATGACTGTAATATTGATATTGTAGATAAAAGAGATAGTATTCGGTATTGACTTTCTAAATTTCCGAATTATAGATTACCTTCAATTATTGAAATGCATGTCGTGCATTTATATTGCTAACCCTCTTTACTTCCTCCGAAATCTAGATTTTCGTTTAGTTATTTAAAATCGGACGAATGTCATAATACATTTGTTGCAGTTCCTATTATTAAGCAACTAACAATGTAATTGTTATTTGACGCCTACATTACGTCAATATGTTATCTCTGGAACTCGAGAGCACTAATTCGTAAACCCCAGTTTAATCTACTGAGGGTGATGTTGTTTCCACGCATATCACCCAGCGTACGACTTTCAAGGCTGGTGTACACGAAAGGTAAAACAATCTTCCTATTATGCACTGGATTCAAAAATTACATAAACTACCTTATAAAAAAAGAGTATGATAATGGACCTTTGGAAACGGCCGAGCATGACATATTTATTTCTATTTCTAGTGCCTACACCACTACAAACATCTCCAAAATGTTAATTTATTGTCTTACTGCCGTTAAAGATCATGTTAAGCAATATTGTGCTAAAGCGAATTACAACTCTGGGATTTATTTAGTTTGGTCCATTAACATTTCAGGAGGCGTTCTTGATAAATATGTTTTATCTATAAATAATTTTTTTAACACTTTATAAAACCTTACCTTATCAAAGTCAAACTCATTGCTCTTATTCAAAACAAATTTCGCTACAGAATAAATTATATTTTTGGCCTTTAACAATATTAAAGCCTTTTTTACTAACGGCAGTTTACACAATGTGGACTTGCCAAGAAGTTTGTGAAGCACTCATTTTCCTGTTAGATAATATTTTCTTCAGGTATGGAACTACCATTTATATACTGTTTGTTGGTATCCCTATGGATACGAACTGTGCACCTCTTGTCGAAGATTTTTATATATATATGATCATATACCACTATTGCATTTCCGATAGGCCTCCATTATAGCCTTTTATAGCCTTTTGGCCTACACCCCCTATTCCTATATCCGAACGGATGATAAAACCTAACTTTTTTTAAAGAACTATCGTAGAGACACTCAAAATTGACCAGCCGATTCGGGGAAATGTAATGCCTTCCGACTGTAATATTTCACTAAAGGTGGGCAACACCAGAATGGCAGTAAAGAAATTTTGCTTTTACAAATATACTTCCAGTACAATTGAATTCACAAAAATGCAAATTTCAGTCAAAATATCCTAAATCAACATGTTTTATGATAGAAATATAATAATTATGTTGATATTTGATGAGGATTTGTTATGATTTGGGTAATTTAATCCAATCAGAATATATCTTACAATCTGACTATATGCCCTAATAGACCCTATACTTATTTCAGCCATTCAGAATCCCCAAAGCAATAGTGGTATGTGTATAACTAAGAAGCTACTCCACCAGGGCTACCGTTACATACATTTCGATAAACATTGGACTATCACAACCTGTCTTCTATGGTGATGTTAATTACAAACTTCTTATGATCCTTGGTCATAATCACTTTCATACAATGTTTATTAAACAATTTAAGCAGTTTATCAAAAGAGGTTATGACCCTATCCCTTCGCAACGTACTGCATGTTTATTGGTTGACTCATTAACATATCTAGTTCGCCAATGTGCCACTATGCTTTCCTCATTGATTGTGCGATGACAGGGCAGATTGTGGACCCTATGATTATATCTGTCTAAATCCTCAAAGAACAGTAGCGTCTGACGCTTGTCTTAAATCCTCTCTCGTCGTACGCTTAATGGTTTGTTCTCTTCTTGCTCTGGCGTCTGCCAAGTCATTGATAACTTGCTTTGTGGCTTTATATGATTTTTTAATTATGTGTTATACATGTACTTACAATGCCTATTAATGCTGCATTGTTTGTTAGATACTATATCTCTTATTGCTCTGGCGTCTACCAAGTCATTGAGAACTTGCTTTGTGGATTAATATGCTTTTTAATATTCATATATGCATGATCATTTATGTGTTATACTTACAATGTCTATTAATTCTGCATTGTTTGTTAGAGAATATATCCTGGCGAGGATATATTTATTTACACTGTCCCAATAGGGTGAGAATGAGGATTGGTGCACCCTAGAACCGGGTTTAAACACCAGCTGCCAATTTTGTCACTGGTCGTTCCAAGAAGGTAGCCTTATTGTCAACCTTTTATGTTTGTGATGTTGTGTCTTGCCTTTTAGTCATCTTGACAATTGTTGTTTGTTTCTATGCGTGCTTTTGGTTGAATGTGGTCCTTAAATGCCACATTTCCTGTCTGATTTTTATATTTACTTTTACATACAAACGTTATCCAAAGTACAGTAAGATACGAAATGAGTTATATTTAACACAGCAAGCTATTGCTGCAAATTGGTTTACTATTACATATTAACGTTTAATGTAAATAAGTTATTTTTCTTCTCGTTATGTTTTTAGTTCAGTAACATATTAACAGATACAGCTGAGAATATTCTATTAATGACTTATATTATCATTCTATAACAGGTTTCTGTATGTATCTTCTTTATGCATGAAATAATTATCATAAATGAAGGCAGGTGCTACTCCGGTTTCGACAGAATGTCATTTATCAGACGGTATAATTACATTAAAATATACATTAAAATATAGTCAAGTGGTAGCATGGTATGACAAGGTATGACACGTTTAATCATGGATGTACAAATACTTATCACCGAAAATAATTATAATATAATCCCATGTAATTGCACAACCTAAACTTTGGCTAAAGACACGCCAAGTCAAGAGCGTGTATAAGCAAGTAATTAACATACAGAATAACCATAATGTATGTTATCCGAGATTAAATCCATAAATGTAGATTATATACAGTATGACAGTCTGTCTTCTTTTTAATAATATATACTATTGTAAAGTGTATAGTCAAACCAATGTCAAAGTTTAGTATTATTCGTCTTTTCATAATTGCCTAACGTTGTAAAATGGAATTCAGTTCTATAAACAACACAAGCCAGTACAAGTCGTACCATGATGTAAGGTCAAGTAATTAGGAATTTATGTGAGTGAGTGAGTTAGTGAACGAGTGAGTGATCGAGTGAGAGAGTGAGTGAGTGAGAGAGAGTGAGTGAGTGAGTGGAAGGGTGAGCGGGTGGATTTGAGTGAGTGAGTGAGTGAGTGAGTGGGAGAGAGATAGAGAGAGTGAGTGAGTGAGTGAATGAGTGAGTGAGTGAGTGAGTGAAAGACAGAGAGAGAGTGTGAATGAGTGAGTGTGAGTGAATGAGTGATTGAGTGAGAGAGTGAGTGAGTAAGTGAGTGAGTGAGTGAGTCTGTGAGTGAGTGAGTGAGTGAGTGAATGAGTGAGTGAGTGAGTGAGTGAGTGAGTGAGTGAGTGAGTGAGTGAGTGAGTGAGTGAGTGAGTGAGTGAGTGAGTGAGTGAGTGAGTGAGTGAGTGAGTGAGTGAGTGAGTGAGTGAGTGAGTGAGTGAGTGAGTGAGTGAGTGAGTGAGTGAGTGAGTGAGTGAGTGAGTGAGTGAGTGAGTGAGTGAGTGAGTGAGTGAGTGAGTGAGTGAGTGAGTGAGTGAGTGAGTGAGTGAGTGAGTGAGTGAGTGAGTGAGTGAGTGAGTGAGTGAGTGAGTGAGTGAGTGAGTGAGTGAGTGAGTGAGTGAGTGAGTGAGTGAGTGAGTGAGTGAGTGAGTGAGTGAGTGAGTGAGTGCAATTTTCCATAAGGTCCCGTTAAAATGGTTTTGTTCGTGGCATAGAGATAAGCAAAGTTTACAACACTTGTTTCAATCTCATTAAAATCTGACCGTTTATCACGCTATGATACTCTACACTAAAACTACATTAAAACGGATATAACAACACTACATTGGGAGTCACGTCAGATTGACCTTACGATTAGCCAATCACATTTCAACCTACAAAATCGCTTCACTGCGTATGTCACGTTTCAGTTTAATCTCTGTGGAGCAGTCTACGCTCGGTATTGAAAGAAACAATGTCCGTAACATTTAGCTTATAACAACATAACAATTGCGTTGACAAACATAACACACCAACCATTATTGAATATTTAATGAAACAACAAAAATATTGTTAGACGGAATTCAAAGATGTACCGCTTCGTGGGGTTGAACCCACATTAAAAGTACACTCGAGTGGTGATTAGGTACATGATGTGTAACATGAGGCAGAATTAGCTAGAAATCTTATATCAACATATTTTTTCTGTGATATATTACTAAAATGCTGTAAATTCTGCTCAACACGGAGCTAGAGGGCGTGAGCGGTAGCTAGCGTATTTCACTACCGCTCAATCAAACCGAGACTGCAATATTTTGTATGTGTCGTGTTCGGCCGTTTCCAAAGGTCCATTATCATACTCTTTTATATAGCACAGTGGCGTTGCTTGTGTAGTGTGGCGGCAGTAAAACGTCTCCAAGCGCTTGCAATCAGGACTGTTATTCATTCGATCTTTGGAGATCGCTGAGCCCGATACTTATATTTAGTTATCGGTGGTACATTTTCAATTGCTTTTGTTTTCTTACTTAATATTCGATTCGGTGGTTCCACTACTCCGGCCAATAAAAGGTTCTGTGTATTGTTTAACTACTCATAGGATATGTTGTCTGCTTTTTAATTTAGTCTTTTGGCTGTTACATGTGATATGCAGGCTTTATAACCGCTGCTACCAACTAAATTACATTTTGTTTATTTCGCTCTTTGGGGCATAGTATTTTGTTAGATACTGGGACCATACGCCGCTGGGCACGGGGGAGGAAAATCTCTATGTCCGCCGCCATATGCATGCCATCTTCGGGATGGTTAAAATTATGTTCTATTGATTTTATGAATATTGAGTTCTGCTCAACCCGGGGCTAGAGGGCGTGAGCGGTAGATAGCATATTTCACTACCGTTCATGAACAGTCTCAATCAAACCGAGACAGCAATATTTTGTATGTGTCGTGTTCGGCCGTTTCCAAAGGTCCATTATCATACTCTTTTACATTCATGTCTTCATTCAGTAACCTTGATTTAGTAAATACTGCATTCGTGTTTCTCCCATATACGGTTAGACATAGCTGTAAGCTGTCCATATGGGTAGTGACAATTATGTTAATTTTGTCTTTTTGAAGACAGAGCCGAGAGAAATATATAGATTCTGATTTTCTTGTGACCCGAGTTAGCAATTTTAACTGAATCTTTTATATATGGGTTTAGAAACAATATTAGTACCAGTACTGGTTGTGTAAAGAAGAAGTCATACTTTAATCAATAAAGTTCATTTAATTATCTGGAATAAATATAATGCACGCTAAATTGTCCATTTTCCACCACTGAGTGTTGTATTTCTACATACGGATTCAAGCACTAATTCATTAGCTGTGCTTAACCCTTAACCCGCTACATATATATATATATATATATATATAATGGACTGTTCTTCCTTTGAATTAAGACCATTCAATTTATGTGACAAAGGGGTGTTTTAGGGAGAATGACTGATCACCAGCCGGACATTGTAAACCTGATCAGCCTGCGAGTTACTCTGGAATTACAAACAAAAGCTTACAACTTACAAGATGTAACTATTTTGTAGCATATGCCCGTTATTAGCGGGATAGTGACATTAATAATAATCGTCCCTTTTCGCCGATCCCTCGGGGAATTTGGTGACTATACCATTATGAAAGCCTATGCAAAAATATAACAATTGAAACTACATGTACAAGAAAGGGTAGTTTATATTACGTTATCAAACCAGATTGTAATTAAAAGTTTATATTTCTTTAACTAATGGTAATTCCAAATATACCGCCATCGTTGTTACATTTGCAAAATTTAAAGTAGAATATATCGTAACCTGATTAATGGGAACATCTCTTAACTTATGATATGTTCACAAAACATGATTTAGGTCTCAGTCTTATTTCAGAAAATTAATATGTAAAGAAATATTTCCAAACAAGAACAATCATCGTATGTTTAGTTTATAAAAGGTGATATATATTAACTGCCTTAACTGCGAAAACTACTAAATGTTTAATACATTGTTTAAAAATCAATAACAGACATACACAATGCACGAACTCGTCTTTAACATGAGACCAATGATGTGACTTTTCATACACATTTATTGCGATTTACTTATTGTTCCCACACATACACGAAGAAAAAAAAGGTAACTACCAACGTGGCAGACAGACATCAGACAGACAGACAGACACGAGACAGACGATACAGTTTTTATTATTTATATACACTCCCCAACATGAATGCAGTTATAGGAGAATTGTAAATTACATAATAAAAGGCTAACCTTGGAAGTGATTAGACGTCGATTTATTTGTGTCGTGCATGCAAAGACATTAACTGTTTTCTCTTTTGTTAGTGTCTGCAATTAATGAAATCATCTGACAAACTGCTTTCGGAATCATCCATATCACAAAATCCATTAATAGAATATATCGAGCACAATAGCAGGTAGAATAAAGTGAATGCACATCAAGCGTATTTGTTGGAGTCTAAGAACAAGGAAATCAAACACTGTTAATATCCTAAGATTACATGCATATATTTAGCTCTATACCCGGAATGTACCGTAGACGTTAACAGTACACATTGTGTTGTAATATTAAAAATAAGCGCAAAATATTCAAGCCTATTTAAATTTTAAATGCATATCTCCTTTACAGTTGTGTTTAATGAAACGATTATTAATGCAAAGCTAAACCGTATACCATGGAGATGCATAAATTACTACTAGTAAATGGGATGTTTTAATGGATGTTTTAATACGATTATATACTGAAAGAAATAAGTTTAGCACGGTCTCTTGCATATCTAGCTTAAAGAAACTAAATGTTTATTTTATTATGTAAAGCATTTGATAACTTTGACATGTCATCAGGTGTTTTAGTTTTTCTCCCATTTATATAAAACAACATTTTTAACATTAAAAATTGGATATTATCAAGAACAGGGTTAAACTTTATTAAACTATTCTTGGTTTCGAGTGATAAAAAACGCAAAAACAATTGACATTAACCTTGTCATTATCATGAAATTACGAATCAAAGTTTTAAATTTTAAAATTATCTCCCTTTATATTGAAATAAGAACGAAATTACAATATCTGTAAAGCAGGTAAATTAAAACATGTTGCTACTGTTTTCGCAGATATCGATTAAAAATAATGTCCTGCATATACTTGTTAATTATGTTAAGTATATTGTTAATGTTGGCTGAAACACATAGCCTTGAATTCGCTCAATGGGATTAACCATGTTATTTATGTGCTAAACTTATTTCTTTCAGTATATTTATATTTCCATTATAGTTTCTCCATGGCCGAGGCGTTAACGACGTTGCGTTGTAAACCTTCTCGCTTCTCACCGCTGCGGGTTTGAATCCCACTGGAAGCTCGGCTTGTAAGTGAGGAATTGTCGATTTTTACGGATGACGGAGGTGTACAGTACTGGTTCTACCCAAAAAAAGTGGGTGGTCTGCCTCCACCATAAAAAAATCGACCGTAATATATAACCTTAAATGTGTTGAAAATGACGTAAAACACTATAAAAACAAATCCATTATAGAAAGTCATAGGTATACAGTATGGATTTAGGCTACAGAGTGTATAAGGAAGATAACACATACCGAGTTTGTATTGGCCAATTCTTAAATGGGTTATTTCCCTTTCACATTATTCTTGTAATTGTTTCGTTTTTCGATGCGTATTTTAGGCTGGCATTGGTCCTGGCATTCCTGGCATTGGTTCTGTACGGTTTGATTTTGTTATTTGTTCTATTATGATGTCACGGCATAAGACAAATAAGGTCAAAAGTCAATTAAATGCCAAAACGATGTTAAATCACATTTGTTTTGGCTTTAAAGTAAAATACCACTTAAAGCTACAGAGTCTCTATATCAATCGATTTCTTCTTTGTAGGCGTGTCTTTATTTGTAACTTCATGTTCACCAGCTCATGTCGAAATCGGGTATTTAAGCGAGAAAATATAGCGCAGGAAATCAGTTACTGTATATACATCGACCAGTGCACATCGTAAAAAAGGTTCGATGTGTACTGGTCGATGTCTATAAAATAAATGATGTCCTGCTTCATATTTGCTCACATAAATACCCGATTTCGACATGAGCTGGTGAAATGAAGTTACAATAAAGACACGCCTACAAAGAAGAAATCGATTGATATAGAACCTGTAGCTTTAAGCGAGCAAATATAGCTCAGGAAATCATTTACTGTATATACATCGACCAGTGCACATCGTACCTATACACAGTAGTTTTTACAGAAAAAAATATCTTCTTTCGGGGCTCGAACACACGACCTTCTGATTTCAAGTCCGGTGATCTATCCACTGAACTATAACGCTACTTGCGAAAATATTATGCTAACTACCATTTATTATGAGGCAAAATAACTTAACATATTCGAACGCAACTCAAGATGGATCAATAAATAAGTAGTCCATATTGTCGCACGTATAAATTAACATTGCTCGGTATAATACTGTATGTTATCAATATGAAACTAATACTTCGCCTCAAAACAACCATATCTCGACTTGTTATTTAGCGCTTGATGGGTTTGTGCGCGTGTTATTACGTAATGCCTATTTAGTGTTAAAAGTGCTACAATATACCAATAAATAGCAGTGGTCTAGTGGTTTAGCGTACATCTTTCAAAGCTTACAAGTGCAAGGCTGTGGTTCAAATCCCGCTCAGGGCAACACTTTTTTTATCACATATATTCTGGAGCCGTATATTTATCGATGTTACCTGTACGGAGGCTAAATAAAAATGTGAAATTTTACGCATCGATTTCTGCTTATATACCGACTTTTGGGGTGTTCGTCGATTTGAAAACTACTTCACACGTGACTCATTCATATGCATCAGTTATTACCAGTTAAAATAGGGACTTTACAGCTTTAAGTCGAATATGCCTCTTGCAATGTTTAACCTGTAAAAGTGAAGCTTGTTGTAATGCAAAACAGTTTCAGATAGCATTTTGCTGCCTTCTTTGCATCGTTGAAGAAAACATTTCTTTCTTTCTTTTCCAAAACAGTAAATGTCAGTACTATATTTGTTGAATGTAGTTGTTGGTTTTTTCTGCTAAATACATAAAAATAAACTTTAAAGCTTGATATAATGTGATTGTTTTTCATCACTTAACTATATTACATCTACCTGTGGAAATACATAGTCATTGTGTTGTCCTTATTGCAATACAAACCTTGATCTTCCCCCACAATACGCATGCATTTCCTCTTGGACTGTCAGTTGCGGGAACGTGTTTGTAGCATGCGCCAGCTCCTGTACTACTTCATCCATGACATTTTCTTCTGTTTTGGAAAGCTGAAAAATACAAAACCAGGTTTGAAAGAGAATTTCAACAGAACAAAATATAAACATAGGTAGAGTAAATATAGGTATACCTGAATTAGATTGTTGTGTAATATATTCATTTGATTCTTCAAAGTGTCGGATTGATATATTTGAACGGAATGTAGATTCCCTCATTTTGTTGTGTGTTAACCGTAATTAAAAAAAATAAAAAATAACAAGAATCCTTAGGAATTGATTTCTTTAAAAAGCCACAGCCTTTTATTTATTTATTTAATAAAACAAATAACTTGACATAACTCTAGGTTAATATGTTAATACATACCGCCATATTCATGTTATCCTTCATGTTATGCTCTGAACATGCTGAACACAACATTTTAATTAAAATCTATTTTCATGGATATAACAATAATGTTAATATCAGTTCTGTAATAAAACGAACTATCACTGAAGGTGATGAATACCCCCACTTTCTTTTATTCTAATTCAAACAAAGGGCCATAATTCTTTAATAAAGCGATCAACAATGGATTAAGATTAAGAGGGACATAAGGTCATCAATTGTTACGAGTATATGAAGTTTGCCTTTCAAAACTTCTAGCAATAAAAAATGTGTCACGTGAGGGGACACACGCGACAGGAAGGGACAAAAAAGTGTTACATGACGTGATGCGACGACCATTAAATGTGCTTTCAGAAAATATAAACAAATGCTTTCAAAATAACCTCGGGGGAAAATAAAGCAACATTGCCGTGTGTCCCTTTAGCACATCTTTCATGTTACATACCTCCGCATATAGGTTGTATGCAGGGTTGGTCTTCTTTTCATAGGTACAGCTCCTTACAGTTGCTGATTGGGGAAGCTTGATATCTTTTACTTTCTCATGGAGCTGTTGAAGATCGATTGCAGAAATAAATCTTTGTAATTGTTTGGTTGTGGTATCATCTAGTGGACTGTGATGAGACGACCTGGATTCTGCAGCATTGGCACGGGGACGAGAGGACCTGGATTTTGCTGGACGGGGACGAGGTGAAACAGGATCTGCTGCCTGAGGATGAGGTGACACGTGATCTGCTGCCTGAGAATGAGGTGACACGTGATCTGCTGCCTGATGATGAGGTGACACGGGATCTGCTGTACTGGGACAAGGTGATACGGAGTCCGCTGCAGTAAAATGCTTTACATTATCTGTGTGAACTTTTCTTTTCAGTGTTTTACCCTCTTTATTCTGTAGTTCCAGGTGAATTCCACTAACCCCTACAACTGTATAGGGACCAAGGTAGTTTGGACCTAATGTTAACCCCTTTTTTGATTGTTTTTTACCGTTAAAAACTAACACACTATCATTCAAACTGAATGGAACGAAATGCCTTCCTGCACTCTTTCTTTTCGCATAGTTCTTCTTCATTCTGCCTTGTGCTTCTACAATGTTCTCTTTGACCTTAAAAAAACAATAAGTACAAGGAATTAAAAATAAAATACCTATAATGACAAAGTAGTCTTTATCTAAATAATAAAAAGTAAAAAATAAAAGTGACCATGAAAATACACATCTGACACCATTATATTTTTACATAATGAAGGGCCATAACTGTTTAATGCACTAATTGATTAAGCTAACAGTCAAACATATCTAACATTATTTCACAAATATTTTTACTAAGTTAAATGACAGTCAGATATCATTTACATTTTCTTGTACATTTATAAAAGTGACTACTATATTATATATGCAACTGTCCATTATTCACTTATTTTAATACTTTTATCAAACACAATACTCTTTAAAATGATTGTGTTCACAAGTACAAAATTGATATTTTTTTATATAAGGGCAATCCCGGTAATACCGACATTTTTTGCAAGACAATGGGAAACATTGTTGGGACTTGTTTTCATTAGGATGGTTCTCGGCTTCACTGGAGTTATTAAATGAAATTCATTTGAAGTGACCTAGTCTGGCTTAATACGGACATGCTAAGCTTCACATGTGAAAATACGGATAGGTAAATACGGACACTCAAGAATATCTTTCAAAAAGATGTGAGATTGATATTATACAAAAAATCTCCTACATAGACCTCACTATCATTTAAAGATGGTAACAGTGACTGTACAGAAAAAGAAAAAAAAAGAGAGGATATATTTTTAGTTTTGTTATCTGTCTGTATTTGCCATCTGTCTCTGTTTACCTGGATCTCCCTTAATCTAGAGCAAAATCTCTGTATTTACACATAAACAAACTCATCTTACATATTTTTGTATCAAACCTTCAAATCTAATTTGGAAAAATTTTTGCAACACTACCTAATTGTACTGCATTGACAAGTTAAAATTAGGTTATTTTTTGATTATTCCACGAAAACCAGGTTTTCCATTTGATATGCTATTCCAGTACCGGTAAGATGAAAATGAGTAACAAAAGCTTGTTTTTTAAACAAAAAACAGCAAATTACATAAATGAAGTTGTCGATGTTCCAGTATTAAAGTGATATAAACAGTAACATATAGAATAAATAGAATGACATGTGAATCACAAACATAAATGCATACACAGTAAATGAGGACTGTAGACAAAGACAGTATTGTCAGTAAGGCAAATATAAGCTACAGACACAGCAAGTTACAATATCTCATTCCCAACTAAAGTTATTGAGTGGAAATCATTTTTCTATTTTTAGTAACATTGACCTTGCATTGACCTCAGTGACCCCAAATACATTCCCAAGCTTACTTTCAATATAAAGTACCTATACAGCAACTTTCATTCCAATACCTCACTTAAGTTATTGAGTGAAACATTTTTCTATTTTAGTAACAGTGACCTTCACCTTCACCCCATTGACTCCAAATACAATCCCAAGCTTACTTTCCGTATAAGGTACCTATACAGAAAGTTTCGTTCCAAAATCTCATTTCCAACAAAAGTTATTGAGTGGAAACCGTTTTTCTATTGTTAGTGGGATTCGAACCTGCAGCGGTAAGAGGCGAAGGTTGCGTTGTAAACCGCTGCGGGTTCGATTCCCACTGGGAGCTCGACTTCTATGTGAGGAAGTGTCGTTTTTAAAGATGGCAAGAGGTGTACAGTACTGGTTCTACCCAGGAAATGTGGGTGGTCTGCTTCCACCACAAAATTCGACCGTCATATATAACCCTACATGTGCTGAAAATGACGTAAAACGCCATACAAACAAACAAAGTAACAATGACCTGAACCCAGTGACCCCAAATACAATCCCAAACTTCCTTTTGATATAAGCTATCATTCCTAACAAAAGTTATAAACCAGAAACCGTTTTTCTATTTTTAATAACAGTGACCGTGACTTGACCCCAAATGCAATCCCAAGCTTCCTTTCCATATAAGTTACCTACCCTGCAAGTTTCATCGCAATACCCCCATTCCTAACAAAAGTTACTAAGCGGAAACTAATAGTTTGACGCCTCACGCATGCCCGCCAAACGACATACCCAAATCTAAAAAAATATTAAACTACTGGTATTTGAAAATTGTATATCTCAAATGGCACCACAAGACTAAAGGATTAATATATGTAGCAAGTTTAAAGAAGAAAACTGGAATGGTTTTGAGAAATATCTACCTTCTCTTCAATGGTGGCTTTTGTTTGGCTCCTTGTCTGTAGATATTCGTCCACATCTTTGTCGGAAGGCAGTGCGGGTGTTGCTGCCTGAAATTTTAAGGGAACATATGTTGTATGATATCACTGCTTTAAAATCATTTCATTGTCAACTAGAGCTTTTTTTTGAGAAAAACAGATGCCTCCCACCACAGCGCAGCCTTGTTGAGATATATTTGGTAGTGAATAGGGTGTGTTTTTGTCGGCAAGGACATTTGACTATTGACATAAAAATCAAGATTCGTTCTCTTTCCACAGCACAGGAAGGTTCATAATATTTGCTTCAGGGCAAGAGGAATTACAATTTGGAAAAGATTTTCATTATGCTGTGCTGTCAGGGACTTTGACCTTTGACCTAATGGCCTCAAAATCAGGGGTCATCATCTCACCACAAGCAGTCAACTGATGAAGATTGATGATATCTGCTTTAGGGAAAGTGGAGTTACAGTATGGACAAAGCTTTTTCATGATCAAGTCAGGGTATCCATGACCTTTGGTGACCTACTTTTTACCTCAAAATCAAAAGCGGTAATCATCTAGAGAAATGGACGGACAGAAAGAAAGGCCAAAAACTATGTCTTCCCTATCACTTCGCAGGGAGAGAATAAGACAGGCAACGACTAGAGTGCATATTCTTCTGAAAAACTTTTGTTAGTCAATAATTATACAACTTACCGTTTCTGCGTCTACATCTTGGAGCTGAGAAGGATACTTTGCTTCACGTCCATACACAAGGAAGAAAGGTGAGTACTTCGTGGATGACTGTCTTGACACTCGCAAGCTAAAAAGGGCCCCATCTAGGTAATCGTCCCAGTCATCTTGGTTGTCATTCACTACTTTTTTGAGCTTCCTGCAATAATACATAGTTTCAGTAGAGAAATTACCTTCTTTTTAAGTTTCAATAACAATGAAAAAGATATATATATATCTACTTGCAGCAATACCTGACCTTGAAGGCTTGGTTCTCATTTTAGTAAGAGACACAGCATCTTGTTGAAGAGAAAATTGAATTATATGCACAATGCTCCTTGCATGAATGTTGACCACAACTGACCTTTTATTTGCAACACATTGACTTTTTAAGATATATAACTGAGATATGTATCTGTGTCAGTTTTTGTTAAGTCATTTTACTTTGTTCATATGTTACAGAGTAGACAAGATCCTGTCTACGTAAGTCGGACAAAGGCTATAGTATTACTTGACAACGTTTACAAGGAAGTCCTCCTGTCGGCAATAAATGTTTAGCCTATACTGCTGTCAAGAAATTAAATATTAAAGAAATAAAGAACATGACAGAATTACGGGTTCTTGCCATATATTGTTGTGTAATGATAACAAACAAGTGTCCTAAGATTCGAAGCTTTCGGACAATTCATTTTTGTAAAAGGAACTTTAGACAAAAACTTTAACAAGATGTCAAAACACAGAATTATGGAACCTCCATGTGTGTGTGAGTGACCGAAGAAGAGTTTGCAAAGTTTTAATGAATTTGAATAAGAAATATGGAAGATGTTAGAATGTAAAAAACCTTAACGCCAAATTTTAACATAAATGTTGCCACTGGCACCATTTTCAAAAGAAAAAATACAAAGAAGCTGATATTTTTTTCTGATTAAGCATTGGAAAAGTCGAAAAATCATTATTTTTTATTTAAGCTTACTGTTTAATGGACTGGTTTGTCCTCTCATCTAACCCATTGGTCTGTGGATGATATGCAGCAGTGACCTTGTGGGCAATATCCCATTCTTTGCACAAACTCTCGTTGACCTTAAATGCAATGATTTGCTTATTAATTAACATTTCAACACTGACATATTAAGTAAAACACAAAAACATAGCATTCAAAATAACCAAGGGATTTTCCATATAACAGTTGAAATTGTAATTTCTATTAAACCAATCAAACTGGTATAGCTATGCCAATACATTTATAACCTAAACTATGGACCTATGTGCATTAGAAGTGTGAAATAGATAAAAAAAAATATAGCCCAATTTTGGTTTGGATTTTTGACCTTAAACATCTACAATGTTCATATATGGAGAGACAAATATGGAAACTACACACAGCTTGAATTCTCTTACTTGTGTTCATAATGATACCTAGGTGTTTAACAGGTTTTCACTATTTTTAGTAATGGATTCCATTTTGAAAATCCAGCTGACCTAAGTTTTTCTTCTGTAATGTACTCTTAATTACAGAAGCATCCATATGAAATGAGCACTGGGGACTTCATTTGAACAAACTTGAGAGAAAACTAATCATTTCTGTAAAACAACTGTTGAAAATGTCCAATAGTTCTTGAAAAGAAGATTAATTGTTTTCTCTATATACCATTGTATACAAACTTCGGACTTCAGGGCCAGGACAAATTTGACCATAAGTTTTGGCTACTTTTAGTAATGGCTGCCATTTTAAAAGGTCTGATTGACCTAATTTCTTTTACTCCATATAACAGAAGCATCCATATAATCTGAATAAAATTGGTTTAGCGGTTTTGTTAATGCTTTTTCCTAAATAAATCTATGTGAAACAAGCAAAATTCTATATACAAACTTTAGGTGCCAGGGGCAGTATGTGCCATCTTACAGCTCCTAAGATAATGTTCAGTGGCAGATTTGAATAGATCTATTTAATAAACTGCAGTATGTTAACAGCTTAGTGCATAGCTCATATGCATGTACCTTTTTTATTATGATAAACTTGATTTTTTTTCCAGCCTTCAGTAGAATAAAATGTAAACTTCTGATACCTTGTTAACAAATTCACGACCCTGGTCTGTCAAAATTGCGTTGCAAGCGCCATGGCGATAGAAAATTTGGGCCAGACACTTCACTGTACATTCTGCAGACTTGGAAGGGATCGGAAACGCCTCAACCCACTTAGTGAAGTAATCAGTCGCCGTAAAAATGTACTTGTTTCCATTCTTGGTTGTGGGCAGTGGTCCAATCAGGTCACATCCCATCATCTCGAATGGATGGTTTACCTAAAATGAGGACAAAAATGAGAAACTTGGCCTAGTTGTTTCTCATATTTTAAACACCAGATGTCTGTCAATGCAGCCAAACAAGAGTGCATTTTATAGATCTATATAAAAAAATACAACTTGCTATATGTATATATATATAAACAATATGCATAATACATTTTAAAGCTTATAATATTAAGCAGATAATAATGAATAACCAATGCAGAAACTATTTTCAAGGTTATGCTTAGATTCAGTGTGACCTTTAACATATCATCAAAACAATATGCCCTAGAGGGCCTGTAGATGCCCTGACCTGGCAACAACAAGTAACAACAGGAAAAACAACAAGACCACTTTACCATAACCCAACAACAACAACGATTTCCCTATATAACTCTTATGCAAAACTGTGGCCCCTAAACAAGCTAAAGAGCAGGGACAAGTGTAACACTATAAACCAGGGCTTCTAAAATCGCCGGTTTATCGGTTCCCAGACCAAAATCTGTTTCTCCGGACCGTTTTTCTTTTCAAAATCTCAGTTTAAATTGTTCCCAGATATTTTATCTATCGGTCGTTAAAAAATCTACAATTGCCCTTCACACTCCTTCTAATATCCTAAAATATGCCTTGCGGCAATATTCTTTGATCCATAACAAGATTGTTTGTCACTCGCTGTGCGAAAGTAGGTCAATTTGGACTAAACCATTACCGATAGTAGGGAGTTTTCCAGAAGAGTCTATAGCCACGTAGCATGCCTTTGATGTGTGATCAGTGAAAGTATATCACGCGTTCTGTCGGTTCACTGAAGCGAGTGTTACCGTCTGTAATGTCTTTGATATACCGTTAGTCGTAAGGTGTTAGCCTGTTTGCTTGTGTCGGTTTGTTTTTTTAAATGGCCAAAGCTGGGACTGAAATTTACCGAGATGTGTTAATTGTTTGTTTGATTGTTTTTTTACAATAACTTTAAGTATAATATTAATGACATTAATTAAGGAAAGTGATCAAACCTGAGACCGTTTTTTTTAAGTCGGACCGAAATTGTTTGCGTCAGTCGTAACATTTGGTATTAATTAAGCTAATTGATGAAAAACGATATTACTCAAATTTATGTAAAATTGTATATAATCCGCTAGTCCGCACATGTTAATCCGCGTTTTATACCTACCCGGTTTATTAGACACTTCCGGTTCAATTCCTCAAATGATCAACAATTTTAATATTGAGTGAAAATTATTCATTCAGTCATTAAAATGTACAAATAGTGATAAACTAAGTTATAAATAATACAAATATAATACAAACATACATTTTAAATAGTTCTCTATATCAATAACTAAACGCAAAAAATGCATGGTGCAGCTGACATGGTGGGTGGGGTACGTCGATTTTAGTGATTTTTTCAAAATAAGTGCGATTCTTAAGGCAGTAAAAAACCTGGACCGATTTGCATTTTAAAATTTTAGAAGCCCTGCTGTATACCCACTCATTTTATGGTGAGGACAAGGCTATAATCCATTAAAACTTATATTCTTTTGCATTATTTTGTTGTCTTTGTTTAGTTTGCATACATTGCATACAACTGACTGCACCAGTCTTAATTATTTTTCAGAATGCAAGTGTTTTCATCATTTATTACCACTGATAAATCAACATACCGAAATCGGATTCAATTGTGGTACAGCAGCAGGTCTAAAGGGGTCATTTTTCTGGCATGCCTCACATTTCATAACCTGAAATAATTTAAGAAAGAATGAACGCTTGGTAAAATAGATAATCATTATAACAGTCAATTATAATGAAATATTGTCTCACAAATGACATTAATAATGATATAGCACATTAGGCCTAAAAAAAATGTGTGTTTCTGGTTTCACCCTGTCAAAAAGTTAGGGTAGGTAGGTAGGAAAAAGTTTTAGATATTTTTTTTATATATATTGTTCGCATATATTATGCCATTTTTGTACTAAGGCAACTTTTTGATAACCTTTGCAATCCAGAGTAGATGCTTAACAACTCTAGCTAATAAAATTATCATTTGAATAAAATAAAAAAAATAAAAAATCGCTAAAAATATTTAAAGTAGGGTCGGTCGGGAAACCGGAAACACACATATTTTTTTTAGGCCTTAACACATTAATTCACTAGAAATTGGGAGTGCTTTTACAAATTAAATCTAAAGCTGACCAAGAATTAATCCAACAAAAAGAGGCCGAAAGGGCCTGTGGACGCTCTACGGGCTAAAGATAAATGTTTATGTACAAGGGGCCTTAACTCTGTCAAAAATCATTCAACCGGAACATGGCGATCATAAACGCAACTAGGCTTGGTACTGATCATCAATCTGGAAGGATGGACACTCATCCGGACAGGCGGACATGACTAGCACTATACATGTATGCCCCTTCACCATAAGGGCATAAAAAATCAGTCCCTATTTATAATATAAAGGGTAATATATCAATATACACTCATGACTCACCCAGTTTTTTACTTCTTCAGTTAAACCAGGCTAGTAATATCGTTCACTGATTGAGTAGATTGTTGTGTTGATACCCGGGTGCCCACCGATTTTACTTGTATGGATTTCATGGATAACACCTTCCGTCTCACCAGACTTGACAACTTCAACCAATTTCTGTAGTTTTTTGCGAAGATACATCAACTTGTTGTCTAAATTTTTTTTAAAAATAAGACATTTTATAGAAGAAGCACCAATAAAAATGGCAAAATAAGTTTTTTAAGGGTTTTTCTGCTTGTTAAGCCCAAAAAGATGTTTATGCCCCACTAAACAAGAGGTCAATGACCTTGGAACTCTACTGATTGATTTTGATTTCAGGAAGTAGTCGCTACAAACTTGTTTGTTGAAAATCTATTTTTAGCCGTGGCAGCAATCTTGAATTTCCGGCTGACCTGAGATTTTGTTAGGATCAATTAGACATCAAGAGCAACATTCCTGTGAAGTTTCATGAAAATCCTTCAAATAGTTTTAGAGGAGTAGTCGCTACAAGTTTTCATTATATAACTCGATGTAAACAAAGATGGTCGCTGACAGCCATGTTTAACATTGAATCAAAACGATTTTCGACAAGGACCAACATCATGTCATGCAGCGATGCTGATCATTTTAGAAAAAGTCCCATATCATTATCACTTATAGTTTTCAAGAAGTAGTCGCTACAAACTTGTATTTTAAAACTCTATTTTTAGCTTTGGCGGCCATCTTGGATTTTACATCATTTTTGACAAGGACCAACATCATGTCATGCTGATCATTTTAGAAAAAGTCCCATATCAATATCACTTATAGTTTTCAAGTAGTAGTCGCTACAAACTTGTATTTTGAAAATCTATTTTTAGCCATGGTGGCCATGTTGAGTTTCGGCAGACCTAAAATTTTGCTAGGATCAATTAGACTATTCGTGTGAAGTTTCATGAAAATCCATCAAGTAGTTTCAGAGCAGTAGTCGCTACAAGTTTTCATTATATAACTCTATGTAAACAAAGATGGCCACTGGCAGCCATGTTTAACGTCGAATCAAAATAATGTTCGACTCGGATAACCATCATGTCATGCTGATCATTTTAAAAAAAGTCCCATATCAATATCTCTTATAGTTTTCAAGAAGTAGTCGCTACAAACATTTTTTTTAAAAATTTATTTTTAGCTGTGACGGCCATCTTGAATTTCTGGCAGATCTGAAATTTTGCTAGGATCACTTAGACATCAAGAGCAACATTCCTGTAATTTTAGTTTCATGAAAATCCGCCAATTAGTTTCAGAGGAGTAGTCGCTACAAGTTTTTACTATATAACTCTATGTAAACAAAGATGGCCGCTGGCAGTCATGTTTAATGTCGAATCAAAACGAGCTGTTTTTTAAGTGTTAAAGTTTATGAAAGGGGCATAAAGCTGCATTGGATAATTGATAAGGAAGAACTGCATACAGTTTTATGACCATAAAAGGAGTTATTTCCACTTAAAAAATGGAGTTTATGACCATAGGTCAGTATTTTGTCAAGTTATGATCTAGGTTAGGTTGCAGGTTAAAGTTTGTTATTGGACATGTGTAACGACATTCCTTTGGGTAAGATGAACATGATGAATATGTGTGAAGTTTTATGAACATAGGTCAAATAATTTTCAAGTTATGGCCAGTTATGAGATTGGTTAGGCTGCAGGTTAAAGTTTTATGAAAAGGGGCATAACTCTGCTGAAATGAAAGTCAGTTATGAGCTTGGTTAGGTTAAAGTTTTATGAAAGGGGGCATAACTCTGTCAAAATGGTCATAGAGAGTTATTGGACATGTGTAACAGCATAAGTTTGGTTAAGATGAAGATATGTGTGAAGTTTCATGAACATAGGTCAATTTCTTTTCAAGTTATGGCAAATGTAAGGTTGCAGGTTAAAGTGTGACGGACAACGACTGACGATGGACAAAGTGATCCCTAAGTTCTGCCATGCTAAGCAGGTGACACAACAAGTATATTGTTAAACATTTATAATTTTAATTAACATTTTGAACAATAGTTTACTGATTTTTAAAATGCATATACTAATAGAAAGTGTATATAATTTCCATTTTAGACAAATAATATTACTTTATTGTTTTTTTCTAATGAAGAAAGCGAGTTTGTTTCTAAACCAGCAAAATAGATTCTTTATCACCGAATAATAATAAAGAAAATGAATTGTCTACAATGGATATTTTATACTTTTTCTATTGGCGTATGGTTTTGAAAATCGGTAAAATATTCAAACTATTTATTAAAATCACAGACCTAATAACAAATATTATTAGTATGTCTGTGTTAAAATGTAACATGCTGGCTATATTGTTTTGCGTATAGCCGATAAGCGTTTAATTTTCAATTACTTTCGATAAGCTAAATCGATAGATAGATACAGGTACAACCATAGAATTTGGCAATACAGCTATGCTGACGTTAGTGTTTCAAGACCATATATAGATAAAAACTCTGGGTGAAATGAAGAACTTTAGATATCTCCATAACCCATCTGTTCCTGTTCTTATCTCTGTTCCAGAGAATCAAGTTAAGATGGTAAACAATCTGAATTACCTTCAACCTTGTAGTTCTTGGATTGCTGTCTGAGCCAATTTGATTGATTCTGCGTCATATAAGATGGCTTTAATTTGTGCTGAATAAAATTGAACAACTCCTCATATCTTACTGGATCCATGACTGAATTAGGGCAGGAAAAGATTGCTAGTGATTCTTAGATGCAGATTTAAATGATTATATATGCATAGACAGGTCTACCTGTACCTTTATGACATCATAACTCTTGGGTGAGCAGGTGTGCCAGAAGGTGCCAGACATGAGTGGGTCTTGGGTTCAACTTTGTATATTGGATTACTGTGCACATCTATTTTATGACACTATCTTATCTTTAGGTGCCAAAAAGCACAACCATAAGTCTTCAAATAACAAATTTGCATATTGGCTCATTAATAAACCCTATGGTGACACAGTGGACACTTACCTGTGGTCATAAAGACTTTCACACCTATACCACAGCCCCAGCATGGTGTCAAATTCCACTTTCCTGGGAAAATAAAGAACAAATTAAGCCTCAAGTTTTAGAATAGTTCATAACTTAATAGAATTAGATGTAAAATTATCAAAAAACAATTAAATGTCCCCAAAATTGTCTTTCCTGTAAAAGTTCAGCTAGAAATATTATTCCCATGATAAGTCAATGTATATGAACTCAAAATATGTGGAGAACATTGATAACTGGTGTAAACGTTTATTTTAAAAAAGTATTCCAAAAATTCCCAGTAAAAATATCAAAAGATGATAAAATGTCCCAAAAATTGCATTTCCTGTTAAAATTCAGCTTTAAATATTATTCCTGTGGTTATAAGGCAAAGTATATGAAGTCAAAATATGTAGAGAAAATTGCTAACTGGTGTAAAATGTTTATTTTATAATAATATTCCAAAAATTCCCGGTAAACATGGTAAAATTATCCAAAAACAATGAAACAATGAAATGTTCAAAAAATTGTATTTCCTGTCAAAAAATCAGCCTGGTATCCACCATAATCGAACTCAGCATACATAAATTAATATAAAAACACCAAGATACCACTTTTAACCTTTTAATGTGAGTTCTTCTATAGTCTAGTCTAATGGGTTAGCATCTATTTTTTTACCTTTGCCAGAATTCAAATTACATTTTCCATGTTGACTCTGCACTTTAATTGTTAAAATTCCCAAATAAGAAATTTACTTAGCTTGAGTTGAATATAATATGGTCTATCACGATCGTATTTGGCATTACCTTTTTATGGTCATCACAGTGACCAAAATCTGTACATGTACTTCATAATGGAGTTTAATAAATTAATACCTTAATTGGCTAATTCAGAAAAATGTGAAAGTTAACTTATTAGTTGTAAATTTTGCTTCCAATCAATGCTGCTAAATTCACTTGTAAAAAATTATAATTGCAAATGAATAAAATTGAATTGGGTTTTAAGTCGCACCAACACATGAAAGGTTATATTGTGCCTAACAGGAATGAACATGCCAGGCTCATCCTCCATGTACATCCAGATAAACTATGGAGAATGGGCCTAGAACCTTCTCACCTGCAGAACTGCAGAGTTGCTGCAAATTCTACTGTAGACACTCCATTTACACTGGAGCCACGTTTTTTTGTTTTCTGCCACTGCTCTAGTGATTTGAGCGAGATGGCACCTGAAACGATGCAGGGGTCATGATGAAGACCTTTAATGAGCATGAACAAATAGCATTCCATACTGATCAATTTAAAAAAAGTCCCATATCAATATCATTTATAGTTTTCAAGAAGTACTCGCTCGCTACAAACTTGTTTTTTGAAAACCTATTTTTAGCTGTGGCGGCCATCTTGAATTTCCAACCAATCTGAAATGTTGCTTGGATCATTTAGACATCAAGAGCAACATTCCTGTGAAGTTTCATGGACATCCGACGAGTAGTTTCAGAGGAGTTGTCGCTACAAGTTTTTACTAAATAACTCTATAACTATATGTAAAAAAAGATGGCCACTGCAGTCATGTTTAACGTTTAATCAAAACGATTTTCGACAAGGACCAACATCATGTCATGCTGATCATTTCAGAAAAAGTCCCATATCAATATCACTTATAGTTTTCAAGAAGAAGTCGCTTTTAAAAATCTATTTTTAGATTTGGTGGCCATCAACATGAATTTTTGCTAGGATCAACTAGACTTCATGGGCAACATTTCTGTAAAGTTTCATGAAAATCCATTCAGTAGTTTCAGAGAAGTCGCTACAAAAAACAATTACGGACGGACAGACGGACGACGGACACCGCACCATGGCATAAGCTCTGCTGATCTCTGATCAGTAGAGCTAAAAATAGATCTTAGTTGCAGATTACGATTTACTTTCATAATCAAAACACATAATTATGTAGAGAAAACCGGTATGAAACGGTATGCTAAAAAATATCACGGTACATATTATTTTGAGGTCCGTTTCACAATACACGGATAAACCAATAATACCGCACAGCACTTAGCTATTCAACAATTTCATTGTAAAAATTGTATGTTTGCATTTTTTCCATCATTCACCTGGATAGCTATAACTAAAACAATGCGCTTGGTAACATCAATAAAACATTTTCCATGACGTCAATTTACACTATAGCAATGGGTAAACTCTGTGTAAATCAAAAGATACAGGTTGTAAGAGTTGCCTCTCTTTGGTTAAAATATATATCCACGGTATATTTTAACTGCATCGGCTGAAGGGTGAAAAAAATATGATGTCAAAGTGTTATTTTTTTATAATCTATTATGCAGCATTATGCGCGCGCATCCACAACGCCATATAAGGAAGTAAACACAATTTTCGGAAAAATACCTTTCGTTTTCGTAATTCTATTTTACTTTTTGGTTGCTTCTTCTGCTTCCAATCTTCAGTGCTTAGGTCAAAAAAAAAAAAAGGTTTGTTTCTGGTCTTTCGACCGACCCTATTTTTAAGGCCCCGACCCTAAACATTTTAGGGCACAAAAAAAAAAGTGTTTTGTTTTAGGTTTTTAAGGCTTGTAAGTGTTGTGGAACACTCATAGTATATACTATGTTCAAGAAAAGATGCTTTTGATGTTCTTGATTTAAATTTAGTATAGTAAGGATTAATTCTTAAAAAAAAAAAAAAATCCTACCTACATACCCTAATTTTTTTGGGGTAAAGACCAGATACAGACCTCTTTTTTTTGTCTAATGTCTGTCAATAAGTAACAGTTTTTAAATGAGAATGACAGAAACTGGGCTTGGACGGAAACTGGCCCGATCAAGACTGGCCCGTACACATTCATCTAGAGAATAAACTAAATTTAAAGGGACACACGGTAATCTTGATTTTTAAAAACTCGCGGCGTCCCGTTAGTTTATTCTACATAACATGCATTTTTTCAATGATTAATATTAATTATAAGAATAGTATAAACCAATTTGTACCATAGCTCTAATGGTTTTCCTTTGTTGTTGCTTAAGACATAATTTTCATAAACCTGAAGGTCTGAGCCAAAACCGTGCTATAATAACTGCCGGTATATTTCAGCCGTGCTATAAATGACAGATTCGGCAGTTATACCATGGTCTACCCAATTTTACATGCGCGTAGTTGTAATGTTTACACACAACCTGTCAATGAAAAAGTCAATTACCGGCATTGAATGGCTATGGTACAAAACATTTAGCATACTTTTCTAGTATGCGGCCCTCGAGAAGCAGTATAAATTGCATATACTCGAAAAATTATGCTATAAATATTATATGTTTTGGTATATTATCGACTTTTGACAATATTGCAACATTAATATTTTTCAACATTTGGGAAAATAATGATGAAAATTTAACCGAATTGATTTGGGGTTTTACGGTGCACCAACACAAGAAAGGTTATATGGCACCAAACAGGGATAAACATGCCATTTCCATCTAGATAAAAATATGGGAAATTGAAAACTCAAAATGTTATTTAATGATATGCAAACAGATATTTAAAGTCGAAATGTCACTGAATTCATAAATTTTTCGAGAAGCTAATTTTGATGTTTTAAAAACTTAAAGATTGCCGTGTGTCTCTTTAATCACCAATATATATACTATGTTCTTACACGCAAATGGTATGTATTGCGTGTCTCTTTTGAAAACTGTTAACAACTTTCTTGGAGGAATATCAAGTATTTCAGAACGGTAGTCAAACTCGCAGCTCTTTGATCACTCGTCAGATGATTTAACTTTTCTGACATGTAAACTAAACGTAAACATTCTGTTTTAGATTCCATATAAGCTACCGTGGCCCTTACTTAGTGTAATTGTCCTGGTCATCTGACAGTGCTTGTAGTTAAATTAAAGGGAAATTAAGCTCACAAGCAATTACACAAGAGCCAAGATTGCAGGGTCCGGTCTAATTACTGAGTTAATACTGATTAACTAATTAGACACGTAAATGAATGTTAATGAGAGGTACTGTAAATGATTCTCAACAAATATCTAATATCACATATATACAAGTTATTTCAGTTCACTAGACAAATGTTGCAGGCCCATCATAACACCATCATGAAAAGTTGTATAGTTATACTGCAGCTTTTAAAATCACTGAATTAGGCCAAATAAAATAATTTGTGTGGTTCAGGTATCCCGACCGACACTATTTTAAGGGGCCGACCCTAAAACTGTTTAAGCAAAAATTAAAAAAATAAATAAAAAAATAAACAAAAAAAATATAAAAAAATTGTTGATAATTCAAAAATGTTACTGCTTATAAGTATTTGTTTATTCTAATTATAAAGCTTGTAGATAATTAATGTCACTTCCCTGTGGTTCCTTTCTTTTAAATTTACAATTCCATTTGATTTCACTAATACCCCTGTCTGAAGATATCTCCACTATTACAATGAAGACTGACAATAACCCAAAGTACTCCCTAATAACCTTATGAACTGACTCTCAAATATAACAATTTTATGAGTTTATATATGAAATAGGAGGGCTGGCGTGGCGCAGTCGGTAGCGCGGCGGATTTGTAACCGGAGGCCCCGGGTTCAATCCTCCGTGGTGCCACTGAGTTCCGTCGGTGTGTTCTTAGGCAAGACACTTTACCTTAGCCTCGTCCGTCGGATGGGGACGTAAACCGGGCGGTCCCGTGTATCGGTCTATCCTCCGAGCACGTTAAAGAACCATAGGAATCTATTCGATAATAAGAGTAGGGCAGGTTCCCGGATTCCTATGTATCCTTCCCCTCTCTCTGGGGCGGCTCTAAATAACCTATACTGTGTTGATGAGCCGTTAAACAACATTCAATTATGAAATAAGATTGACATTGAGACGGAAGCAGTAATTGACATGTACTTGTGATTTACTTTTACGACAAAACTTTCTAAAAACATGCAAATTAAAAATCACCCTTTTTCATGAGTATCAGTACACCATGACAGATTTGAACAAACAACTGAATTTCATAAAGGGACACTGTCTGTAAGTAAGCTGATATTGAGCATAACCAAATAACTGTCTGACTTTTATTGAGTGAAATGTATACATGAAAACATGAGCATTGACCCAAATAAGTATGTAGTAATACATTCGTGAGTTTGAAAAAAAAAAGTTTTAATTATTATTTATAAATAATGTCATTGTGGGACCCAATTTATTTATGCTGATCACGTGACTTCCATTAGCGCATTAGGTGTTCTACATAGTATGTATTGCGAAATATGTATGGCCCGCATAGCTCAGATAGGAGCGACGTCATCTATTACGCGCACAGTCTTATTACCTGTGAGTGTAATTTTAGTTTGGGCTGCTGGTTCAAACTCACAAAGCGATAGTTCTTTTTTTTTGTACCGCGATTGAATTCCGTCAAACAATCTTGCTTTTTTTTATTTGATTTTTTTTTTTTGATTTGATTTTAATTAGTTAATATTCAATACTGTTAGTGTGTAATGTTTGTGAACGTAATTAGTGTGTGTTTTATAAGCTAAAAGTTACGGACATTGTCCCTTTAAGATACATTATATAGGAAATGACAGGTTTTCAGTGGTAGGTTAATTAACAATATGGAATGGCCTCAACGTGTAAATTACCCTCAATTAATAACTGTTACACATCTGGTCGAAAACTACAGTTAATAGCTAAAACCTTACCTAATGGAAAATGTAAAAGATTCTTATTAATAATAATACATGATATGATTACAGTATATTTATACTATTTGTATATTTATAAAAGTTAAGGTGACATGTCACACAACCAGTGTTTTGTGCCCATGCCATTGTGAAAAATCGCGGCATTTTTCTAGAAATTGTGAAAATTTTGAAATATTATAACAAAAGAGAAATAAATTTTTTTCACTTTTATTTTCACAGTTTAATATCCCTAGGTTTTAAGTTTTGTTTTTGGTAAATACAGACTAGTTTTGAAGTATCCTTACTGGTCTATATTTACCAAAAAAAAAAAAAATTATATGTATTTTTTTTTCTTCAGATTGTGAATTTTTTGGATATAATTGTGAAAAAAGGATTATTTTTGGCATTGTGAATGGGGCCGAATTTTGGCCCCAAATTAGGCATAAAAAAACATTGGTGACACCTATTAACATTTTGGCCAATTTGTTTCACACGCATTCCTACCCATGTACATGTACAATTGATACAAACATGCAAAAGGACTCATAAATAACAGACCATTTCACATCTGGTGAAAATACGTATGCACCGACCAAATGGACCACATGTGCTCAACTAGGGTGTGGGTCATACAATTATAATGGTTTGATATGCCTTAAATTGGCTCACTGTGAGCTGTTTCCACATAGTAATGCATAGGACTGATAAACAAACCATGATAAATGTATGAACACATGGCCATAGCTTTGTTTAACCCCATTGCAGAAAATAATCAATAAAACCTTTTTTCCTAGACTAGTATCTGCAGTATTTCACTTATCGCCTTGACTGAAAATTATATTGGGCTAAGGCAAAAAAAAAAAATGGTTTGTTTCCGATAACGGCTTCAAAAAAAATAATAGGGTAGGTAGGTAGTCAAAAAATATTTTTTTTATTAATTTTTTTATTAATGATCTTATTTTTGTTAATGAAAGAAAAAACTTTTAATTTGATAAAAAAATACTGGGCAAGGTATTACTACCTAGATAATACATCAATGGTTATGGCCCTTTTTCAATATTTGGTAATGTACACTGGAAATCCCAGGGGTTTTGGGTTCAAATGTTACTGGAGGCATATTTTTATTTTTTTCTCCATAAAAAACCTTGGTTCATGGGTTCAACTTATTATTTTGATTTTTTTTTGATTTTTTTTTTAATTATTATTTGTGATGCTATAAGGAAGCCCATGGCCAAATTTGGTTGTGCTGGGATAAGAAATGTAAGAGATATAGACTTGTAAACACAGCGTACACGCAAACCTTTATGTGGGACGCCGACCCCGGGGTGATTACATCAGCTCTCTTATTCTTCAAATAGTCGAGCTAAAAAAGAATTACGTTTCGTAGGGTTGAACTCGTAACCCACACTAAAATTACACTTGCGGGTAGTAGCAATAGCCTACCTCACTACCAACTGTGCTAGTTGGCCAAATGTATTAATACCGGTACATACTATATTATAGCATAGCGGGCCAAATGTATTAATACATTTGGCCCGCTAGCATAGATGTATTAATATATTTGGCCCGCTAGCGCAGTAATCTCGGTAGAATAACGTTTCTAAAGACATGAATGCGCCTATGGTTTTCTTTGTATTCTTGCTGTAAAACATGCCATTTAGTGCATTCCTTTGCATTTATTGTGCAATCCACAGCATTAACACACGACGACTTTAAATTTTTCGGATATATGTGTTTTATGTGGATTTTCATTTGTTTGAAGTTCGTCCAACATCATCTGAAGTGCATATGAAACGTGCGATTTCATTGGTTGAATTTAGTTGATCTTCTCATGAATATTGATTCATAATTTTCCATTGCAGAGATATTGAGATTTTATCTTATTTTCAGTAGGTGATAAAATAGGCGTTACTTTGTTTTTATCGTTATGTTCTATAGTAAATTCTAACACGACCTCCGCAGTCTTTCATATACACAAAGAAGAGAGACAGCTGTATGTTATATCTCGCTCGCATCAAAAGAGCAGTGGCAGAAAAACAATAACGTGGCTCCAGCGTAAATGGAGTTTCTATGATAGAATTTGCAGCAACTCTGCAGTTCAGGGTGAGAAGGATTTAGACCCTTTTTCAATATTTGGTAATGTACACTGGAAATCCCAGGGGTTTTGGGTTCAAATGTTACTGGAGGCATATTTTTATTTTTTTCTCCATAAAAAACCTTGGTTCATGGGTTCAACTTATTATTTTGATTTTTTTTTTGATTTTTTTTTTTAATTATTATTTGTGATGCTATAAGGAAGCCCATGGCCAAATTTGGTTGTGCTGGGATAAGAAATGTAAGAGATATAGACTTGTAAACACAGCGTACACGCAAACCTTTATGTGGGACGCCGACCCCGGGGTGATTACATCAGCTCTCTTATTCTTCAAATAGTCGAGCTAAAAAAGAATTACGTTTCGTAGGGTTGAACTCGTAACCCACACTAAAATTACACTTGCGGGTAGTAGCAATAGCCTACCTCACTACCAACTGTGCTAGTTGGCCAAATGTATTAATACCGGTACATACTATATTATAGCATAGCGGGCCAAATGTATTAATACATTTGGCCCGCTAGCATAGATGTATTAATATATTTGGCCCGCTAGCGCAGTAATCTCGGTAGAATAACGTTTCTAAAGACATGAATGCGCCTATGGTTTTCTTTGTATTCTTGCTGTAAAACATGCCATTTAGTGCATTCCTTTGCATTTATTGTGCAATCCACAGCATTAACACACGACGACTTTAACTTTTTTCGGATATATGTGTTTTATGTGGATTTTCATTTGTTTGAAGTTCGTCCAACATCATCTGAAGTGCATATGAAACGTGCGATTTCATTGGTTGAATTTAGTTGATCTTCTCATGAATATTGATTCATAATTTTCCATTGCAGAGATATTGAGATTTTATCTTATTTTCAGTAGGTGATAAAATAGGCGTTACTTTGTTTTTATCGTTATGTTCTATAGTAAATTCTAACACGACCTCCGCAGTCTTTCATATACACAAAGAAGAGAGACAGCTGTATGTTATATCTCGCTCGCATCAAAAGAGCAGTGGCAGAAAAACAATAACGTGGCTCCAGCGTAAATGGAGTTTCTATGATAGAATTTGCAGCAACTCTGCAGTTCAGGGTGAGAAGGTTCTAGACCCATTTTCCATATTTTATCTTGATGTACATGGAAGATGAGACTGGCATGTTCATGCCTGTTAGGCGCCATATAACCTTTTTATGTGTTAAAACCCCAGTTCAATTCAACTATTCTACGATAAAATACAGCTGTTCCATTAATTCCCCGCGTATATTTCATCCGTTGGAAGCGCCACGTTACATGACGTCACTTGATAAATATACGTCACGAAGACAAACTCAGCAGTAATTTTAATGAAATGTTAATTACAACAAACTTACCATGCTCCAAAACCGTGCACACACCCGATATAAACCCACCATATGCATCAGTACATATAACATTAATAAAGACCTTGAACAAGCTGAGAACGTTTGACGTAATACAGCGCAAGCTATTTGACGTAAGCAAATGAATTAATTGTTTGTCACGTGACTACTAGTGTATTGAAACGCAGAACTTTGCATACGGGGCGCCCAATGGAACAGCCTGTAAATATAGCAGCCTGATTAACTTGACGTCTGAGATAATAAACAACAATAACGTAAACAATGGGTTTATTGTTGCGTTAAAATCGAAATAATAAATACGGATGCGGATGCGAGTAATTAAATCACTCGTGCTAATGCACTCCTGGTTTAATTACTATGCATCCGAACTCCTAACTGTATTTTATTCACCGATAAAACACAGGTACATATTTATTATTTCTTAAATAAAAATCTTTGGCAGAGTAAAAAGACAGGTTGGACATCAAGAAAAAAGACCGAGAACACCTACCAGAATGTTTGACCTGAATGTTGTTTAACGGCTCATCAACACAGTATTGGTTATTTAGAGCCGCCCCAGAAAGAGGGAAAGGAGACATAGGAATCTGGGAACCCTGCCCTACTCTTATTATCGAATATATTCCTATGGTTCTTTAACGTGTTCGGAGGATAGACCGATACACGGGACCGCCCGGTTTACGTCCCCATCCGATGGACGAGGCTAAGGGAAAGTGTCTTGCCCAAGAACACACCGACGAAACTCAGTGCCACCACGGAGGATTGAACCCGGGGCCTGCGGTTACAAATCCGCCGTGCTACCGACTGCGCCACGCCAGCCCTCCCTTCCAGAATGTAATGGTTATGTCTTGTTTCTGGTCAATGATCGGTCTTTTTTTTTGATGATGCTCTATCAAAAGTATGAATTAGATGAAAGTTTGATCTGACGTGACCTACAAGGCAGTGTTGTCAAATTCTATAGCGGAGAGTATCAAAGCGTAATTATTTTAGATTTTAATGAGATTGGCACACATCCGCTGATTTATTCATTTCGTGGTCTGAGTATTAACTTTCATTCCCCATCCAACCCCTTCTCCAAGAAGCAAATCCGGGGTTAGCTGGGGCATGACAAAAAACCTTAATTTCGGCTTTAAAAGTTTGCATGTTGTAAAATTAATACATTTAATGGGTAATTGTAAACAGGTTATCGCATGTTAAACATGTTTTATTGTCGAAATATCAATTATGAAAACCTGCTAATCGCTTAATGGAATTTAGGCGGGACCACGTAATGTAGTGAACAAAAATATTTATGAAAATACCCGATGATTAAAATGTTCAAAAAAACAAAATACCACAAATTATATTAGAAATGTAATTGGACTCAGTTAGGGGGTATGTAAATAGATAGGTTTATAAGCGCGTTACTACTGTCTTGCCGCAGAGCTAGCTTTTATGGTGATATCGGTAAAGCGCCCACTTCACATGCAAGGGGTCCCGAGTTCAAACCCGCTGAGTGCCTAAAATATTTATGTGTACTTTTTCCGGTCCGATTACATTGGTGGAGAATCCTTTTAGGCATTGTATGAGGTTCTGCCAAGATGCCTAGATCATTGTATATATATGTTGTTGTCTATCTGTGTTGTGTGCTATTTGAAGGTTTCAAATATCAAAAATAAAAACGTTGGAGGTATGTAATAAGACTCGGTTGTGGGGTATGTAAATAGGTAGGTTAATAAGCGTGTTACTACGGTCTCGCCACAGAGCTAGCTTTTATGGCGATATTGGTAGAGCGCCACTTCACATGCAAGGGGACTCGAGTCCAAACTCGCTGAGTGCCTAAAATATTTATGTGTAATTTTTCAGATCCGATTACAGAGAACCCATGATATTAGGAGAGACCAATATTGGGGTGGGGACGGGTCCACGCCCCAATGGATCCAATGGTATACTGATAATATATGTCGACACTCTACCGCTAAGCTATGGGGACACACTATATAAACATGAAGTATACTCACAAATAAAAGGCTCTTTTCCTAAATGTGTATGTGTGTTGCAGTAGGGGTGGGGTAAACTGCTGCATCATAAATAAAAAGGTTGGAGGTATGTAATAGAACTCAGTTGTGGGTATGTAAATAGATAGGTTTATAAGCGCGTTAACTACTGTCTCGCATTAACTACTGTCTCGCCGCAGAGCTAGCTTTTATGGAGATATCGGCAGAGCGTCCATTTCGCATGCAAGGGATCTCGAGTTCAACCCGCTGAGGGCCTAAAATATTTATGTGTAATTGTTCCAGTCCGATTACAGAGAACCCATGATATTAGGAGAAACCAATATTGGTATATTGATATATAATATATGTCGACACTCTACCACTCTACCGCTAAGCTATGGAGACACACTATATAAAACATGAAGTATACTCACAAATAAAAGGCTCTTTTCCTGAATGTGTATGTGTGTTGCGGTGGGGGTGGGGTAAACTGCCGCATCATAACCAAGTCCAGTCTAGCACTAGATCTGCGAAACAGAAACATTTTTAACGCATGACATGTTATCGTCTTTATAACACACCATGTTGTACTACTATAACAGGTACGTGTTATCCCTGACACATGTTAATTGTTCAGATAAACCTAGATTTTCGTACACACTAGGCCTAGGACGCCCTTACAGCGCTGTTTTATGTCATTATGACGTCATTAGGTAATGTGTTCCGTGAAGATAATATACATATAGAAACAGCTGCTTCTTTTATAAGAATTATGCGGCAAATCGTTCGCTAACGTTTCAGGAAAAACGCAAATTAGTGAATTTATTGAATAATAGGTATAATATTAAGATATTATTAGGTCTGTGCATCGTGTAAGTGCTACCGTTTGTCGTAAAAGAAACACGTAAATCCGAAGAAATGTCAGCTCTATTTTAAGACAATATTCAATTAAAAACGTATTCAAAATTATTAATTACTGTCTTTAAGTCATAAATAAATAAAAATATATGTCTACAACTTCATTTCAAGGTCAACTAAGGAGTATTATTACACTGCAATTAGCACCGATGCATGCACAGTTAAATCAAGAAGACGCATGCGCAAAGACACAAAATGCGTCAACTTTAATTGGCAATTTTGCATAATATTCAACACAATTAACAATTAAAGTATGACCGATTGCTAGTAAATAATATGATTGATATTTTAGTTGGAATCTTTTTATTAATACTACCATTCTCTGGATAAAATAGGCCCGTAACTGAAGGCTGCACGAGTTGAAATACCGCAATATTTTGAAATATGGATCATGTTTGAAAATGTATTTTACAGCCAAACGAAAGCAAATCGTATTAAAACTCACGGTAATCGAAATGTCAAACCATTCTGAATAATATAAAAGTGATATCACAACAATATTCTAAGTAAAAGCGGAGTTATAAGCTTTCTAAAACATAACGTATGCGTGGACTTTCTGAAGTGCGTGTGGATCTTACGTGAAACCGGTGCTAGAGGACGTGCGAGGTGTTACACCTTATAACATGAGCTATACAATTTTTTGTTACCATCTCAAGGGACAAATTCTTACTAGTACCATGTTATTGAGTACCTTGTAGAGAAACACAATATCCATGATAGCAGTTCCAAAATGGTAGCTGATTCCTGTTATTAGAGTTATCTCCCTTTTTTAAATAAAAGTCATGTTTAAAAAATAGTTTTCGCTGAAACTTCAAGAGCTACATATCTAATAGTGTGCGATCATAAGTTTAGGGTCCTCTACCAACTATTTATTCAATGGTGACCCCGGGTTCAATATGGCCCAGCCCGTGGGGTAACAGTTTTACATAGAGTTATGTAGGACATCTTAAACATCTTCTCTAAAACTCTAAGAGCTAGAGGTATCATAGTATGCATGTAGCTTAAGCTTATGGTCCACTAGCATGTGTGTTAAAATGTTAACCCTGTGGTCATATTTGGCTCCGCCCCAGGGGTCATATATTTATATAGTCATATAGAAACATCTTTAACAATTCTTCTCTAAAGAAACAAGAGCCAGAGGTCTACTATTTTGCATATAGTATAAACTTATGGTTTTCTACCAGTTTTGTTCTAATCGTGACCCTGTGGTCAAATATAGTCCGGTCCTGGGATTAAAGTTTTACAAAGAGTTATACACTTCTCAAAACTGCTAACTACACCGCTCACGTTTTGGGTTATATATATCGATGGGTTGAATGTTTTTCAATAAAATAAAAAGGAAATACCAATTCAATCATTTTTACATCATTTCATTTTATTTTTTTCATGGGCAATGCTAGAACTAAACCACAATAAGCAATTACAAACGACCCATGTAAACACTAAAGTCACACTTTTCCCATATCTACAGAACTAAACCACAATAAGCAATTACAAACGACCCATGTAAACACTAAAGTCACACTTTTCCCATATCTACATGTAGATATGGGAAAAGTGTGACTTTAGTGTTTACATGGGTCGTTTGTAATTGCTTATTGTGGTTTAGTTCTGTAGATATGGGAAAAGTGTGACTTAAGTGTTTACATGGGTCGTTTGTAATTGCTTATTGTGGTTTAGTTCTAGCATTGCCCATGAAAAAAATAAAATGAAATGATGTAAAAATGATTGAATTGGTATTTCCTTTTTATTTTATTGAAAAACATTCAACCCATCGATATATATAACCCAAAACGTGAGCGGTGTAGTTAGCAGTTTTGAGAAGTGTATAGGAAAGTCCATAAAAATATTATTCTCTGAAACTACAAGAGATAGAGGTCTAACACTATGCATGTAGCATAAGATTATAGATCTCTACCAATTTTGTTCACAAATGGGGATTCTATAGTCAAATTTCGCCCGGTCACGGGGGTCACACTTTTACATAGATTTATGTAGGAACGTCTATACACATCTTCTTCTCTGAAACTACAAGAGCTAGAGGTCTAGTAAGCTGCATGTAGCTGAAGATTATTGTCCTCTACCAAGTTATTTAAATGGTGACCCTGGAATCCAGCCTGGAATTACGTTTGGCCCAGGGATCACAGTTTTACGGACTTATATGAAGCGTTTTTTGTTGTGATTTTTAAGAACATGAGAGCATTTTGGGACAATGTCAGTGGGTCTCTTGTTTATTGCTTGAAGTTCTACACTTTTCATGAAATCATTTCAAATTTAATTTTAAGCTAACTGCAATATATAAAGAATGTGACTTTTGATAAGGTAGTTCATTATAAAAACTTAACCATTTTTACACATTACATATTGAATAAATCCACAAACTAAAATCACAAAGTAGACCACTACATTTTCAAGAAATATAAAAAGATCGGACAGGGAAAGTAGCATTCAAGGAGGACAGTAAACCACAAAACTTATGAAACACACGTGTTTAAGGAAAAAGGAAAAAAAGAAGGCATTTTACGGTTAAACTGTTTATTTTTTTGGGTGTTTTTAATACAAATTTGCAGTAGCACCTGTAAGTCAGACAAAGCTTTTAGAGTAAACGTTTGTAAATCGAACCGGTTGAACTATCCCAATGCACTGGGTACCGATCCTTATCTGGAAGCGTTTAAAAAGTGTTATCTTATATTGTATGCTATATTGTCATATTAAGTTATATTATTTAAATGAGATGACCTCTACTGAGCATTCTTAATTAACATGTCGCCAGTTGTCAATCATTTATTCATTTCAACCAATCAAACCAGAACGATACCTCCGACAAACAACAGCACGTGTATAAAGCACGTGCAACTATGTTATATAAACTATTGTCAATATACTCGGACATCAACAATAGGGCGGAGATATCTAAGTACTGGCGACATGTCAATTGTCTTTTATTATCCCAAATCCTTAATTGTCAAACAGCAATGAGCTGGGCATATATAAGGCTTGCAGGCATACTGCAACTCGACCTACATTGATTCTAACTTGGTAGATAAGAGTGACAGCTATGAACCCAGCTTCTTGGATATAACCGTAATGGCGGATTTACATTTTAATTGTATGTATTTTAATTGCTTGAGCGCATACATCCTTTTGATGCAGTGGATAGCACGGATGACTTGATATCCAGAGGACCCTGCTTCAAGCGTCACCAGCGCCAGGTGAATTATGTCGGTTTGTTCTAAGGCAAGACACTTTCCCTTACCTACGTCCGTCGGATGGGGACGTAAACCAGAGGGTCCCGCGTATCGCTTTTTTTCTCCCATCATGTTAAAAAAACTTAGGGGTCTATTCGTTAGTAGGACTCTTCCTAAATGCCTTTGTATCATTCCCCAAACCCCTCCCTCCCTCTCTCTCTTTGTCTCTCTCTCTCTCTATCTGCCTCTTTCTCTCTCTCTCTCTCTCTCTTCATTGGCATTACACCTTCTTTTTAGGTAATAGTCATTCCACTTGCACTTGCGTGCTCAAAAGTAGGCTAAATATTCTTCTTCGTCGACGCCGTGTGGATCCCGGGGAAGAATAGGACCACTGTTTATCTAGGCAGAGAGGTATTCATGTTCATTGTTTCATTTTTGTCATGTTCATTAAACGTCTTCATCGTGAAACCTGTATTGTTGCAGATGCTACTTCAGTGGTTGTAGAAAACAATTACCGTGGCACCAGCGAAAAATGGAGTGTTTACTAGAGGATTTGCAGCAACCCTGCAGTTCTACAGGTTAGAAGGTTCTATTCTGCATATTTTACCTAGATGTACATGGAGATTGAGTCTGGAAGGTTTATTCCTATTGGCGCCATATAACATTGTTTGAGTTGATACGCCGTAAAACCCCAATTCCATTCAGTTCAATTCTTCTATGTTGATTCCTTTTTAGTAACACAAAAATGGTTTGTGCCAATGCATATACTATTATTTACAATTCTTCATTGTGATGTATATGGGTGGGGTAATTCAGGTGTTCAAATCCTTAAAATATATATAATTTGTAATTAAAAAGCGTTAAAATAGACATCTAAAAAGATTTTGTGTAGCAGTTTGCAGTGTTTAATTCATGTATTTATGTGTAATACATAATCTAAATGTTTACCCGGTAATCATATAAGTATATTGACATAACGCTTACACCTAAAACAGACTAATGCTATAAAAGGCGTTAACACTCACAGTTCCCTTATCTAGAATCCTTTGGATTGTTTGTGTCATTTGTGCAATACATGTATATATCACAGCATGTTAATAATATGTATGTTGCAGTTACATTGAGGAAAGCTTATACTTCCAGTTGTGAGTGTGTATCTACTTACCAGGCCTACTGAACCATATATGCAAGCCATGAACGTTGCTCAGTGCTTAATGCCATTATCTATCATAACAATCCCTTATTCATATCATACTATTATTTAAATCATCGTAGAGATGTTGTAAATTACTGATTCTTGCAAGTTTACACATATAATGTGAAAAATATTGAATAAACTAAATGCATAAACATATGTCAATAGTGGGTTGGGTAAATTGACTAATTTGAAGCAAAATAGAGATTTTAAACATAATTCAGTGCTAAACAGAGCTTATTTACTCTTTATATAACAAATGCATTGTAAACTTAATTGCATCTTTAACAAGTACCTCAATAATTATTCACACAAGCATGAGATTCAAAAATGAACATCCAAAACTTATATGAAAGCGCTGCAATGGTAACCTATTAATGCTTGATTTTTTATATAAGCTACCTGTTCCAGATTGCTATCATGGAAAAATGTAACCTATATACATTGTTCTCTTCAAAAAGTGATTGTAGAATGTGTCCCTTGAGTTGGTAACACTATCGAAAATGTTGGGTCCTGGCTCAAGGCCTACATCTCTCATGAACAGACTCACTAAAACCTAGAATTCTATTTTCCTCTATTGCATGTTTGTTTTGCTTCCAAGGTGGCATCCACTTTTCAGTATTTATTAAAATATTAATATATCAATTTTCCTCCAATATGTATGTGTTTTATAACTGTTATTCATTCCGAGCTTTGGAGGTCGATGTGAATGGTATGTATATACATATACGGTGGTACATTCTTTAAAGGCTCTGATCATTGTTTAACCATCCTTCGAATCTATTGTCTGCTTTTTAATTCAGTCGTTTGACTTTTACTTGTTATACGATTGCTTGAACCTATGTTCTCAACTAAATTTATTTTGTTTATTTCGCCCATTTTTTTCTCGTTTATGACAAAGCTTCGTTAGAAACTGGGAAAAATACCACGCTGAAATGTCCATGTTCGCAGTGATATATACATAACAACGTCGGCATGGCTTCTTTCCAACCTGATGCTATAAGGCGTTAGCGGTAACAAGCATTGTTCACTATCGTTCATGAATAATCAAAGCTCAATAAAAGCGAGACTGCAATATTTTTTATGTTTATCTCCACATTTCCCGTGCTTTAAATTGTGAACTGTTATTCATTCCGGTCTTTTGAGATTGCTGAGCCCGATATCTATATGCATAATGTCGGTGGTATATTATCAAATACTTCGTTATCTTTCTTTAATTTCCATAACGTTAAAGTAGCTATCACTCCAACAACAGACAATTTTTACATCATATGTAGACCGCTTCTAATCCTACTGACGGCGAGGTCTATATAAATAACTTACATAATTTAAGAATAAAATTCCATAGACACAATATAAATGTGCTCACAAGTTGAGTGATATCCAATGTCGTTGGTCTACTATAGAGAAAGAAGCTTTTGCGATTTATTACGCCTTTCAGAAGTTAGATCATTTTTTTACATTGGGCAACCTTCATAATTAGGTCTGATCACCTTCCATTGAAATATCTGTTAGATTCTCCTATGGAAAATAAGAAAATTCAAATGTGGGCTCTCGGTATTGCCGGCTATGACTGCAAATTGGAGTTCATCCCAGGGGTGAACAACAGTGTCGCAGATATGTTATCTCGTTTGCCCTTAGATGCTGTACCCGAGGATGCCGAGGGATATGACCCTTACATCAATGATAACACCTATCAAGTTAATGCACTGAATTCGAATAGGTTTGAGCCAAGGAGGTATGTTAAGTGCAATGTTAATCTTGAAGATCATTTGCAAAAATCTAAGATCGAACCTGGCATAGACATGGTAAGTGAACAGGAAAAATATGAAATTTTAGTCGAAATCAAGGCTGGACTTCGAAATGACAAATGAACACCTACCTTAGCAAATAGGCATGTTATTCACGATGATATATTGTACTATATCTCAAACGCCGATTCAGATCCTATCTTACGTCTCTATCTCCCAAGACACTTAAGACCAGAGGTTATTCAGCAATATCATGACTCTAACGGTCGTAAATGTGTTGACAAGACATATGACACAATTAAACAGAAGTATTATTGGCCAAACATGTTTAAAGAACTGCTAAGTTATGTCTCTAGTTGTGTTACTTGTCAAACCAGAAACTTGCAAAAGATCAAACCTCCATTGCAAGAAACTGATATTCCTCCCGATGTATTTGCCAAGATAGCCGTGGACGTTTCTGGCCCATATCCAACATTATTGTCTGGTAACAAGTACATGGTCAGTTTTATCGACCTATTTTCGAGCTTTCCCGAGGCATTTCCCGTACCAGATAAGAGTACTGCGACAATCGCACATTTGATAATTGATGAAATATTTCCAAGATACGGGGCGTCGATGGCTCTGGTGTCAGACAATGGCTCAGAATTCATAAATAGAACTGTTAAAGAGACCCTGACTACTTTGAACATTCGTCATATTACTACGTCCTATTACCATCCTCAGAGTAATAAAATGGAAAGGTACCACCGCGTGTTAGGTGATATTTTAGCAAAGAAATTGAAGCATAATTTGATACATGGGATGTGTATTTGAATCAAGCTTTGGCTGCAATTCGATTTATTGTCAGTGAGTCGTTGACATTTTTACCATTCTTTCTATTATACAATAGTGATGTCGTGTTGCCGATAGACACAATTCTCAAACCACGCAGAAAATATGCGGGTGCGGATATGCATAAAATCTCCCTAGAACAACAGCATAAATAATTTCTATTAGTTCATCAAAATCTTAAAGATGCAAAACGCCGACAAGCCAAATACGCAAACAAAAATACTAAACTGGTCACTTTTGCATTTGGTGACCCTGTCTATTATAAAAACCACACTCGAAAGAGCAAATTAGAATCAAAATGGCGTCCTTATTATCGCATTATCAAACAAAACCACACCTGTCACATACATTATCAAGAGCCAGCTTGATGGATCTGTCACTAAGGTACACGTACACCATCTCCGATTAGCTAATGTGGATGAATGGCAGATACCAACAGATAAAATAAGTCGACCAATTAGGAAAGCTAATTATGTGGTTCCACCGATAAGCGATCATAATTCCAACCCCACCTCAGATACATCTGACAGTAATGATGACGATGAACTGCCATTAGCTAAATTAGTCAAACATTACCGCCAAGAACGTAATAATTCTGACGGTAAATCTGACATACCTTTGATGTAATTACGCAAACGAATTCGAGCTCAAAGTCACCACGCACATAACTCAAGTCATGAAAACTCTAATTCTGACACCAATGTTCCTAATTTGACACGTGTTTCCACCACACCTTCTTCTTTATCGTCAGATGATAAGAAGATTGTTAAAATGGAAACAACACCCATCTCATTTTCATCAGGTGCAACCAAAATGAGGGAGTCAGATTCCGATAACATGTCAATATGTTCAGATGAGCCATATAAAAAGGAAAATGAGATTTCTGTTATCTCGAGCAAGAAGCGTTTCTCAGGAAAAAGATCCGACAGAAAGACAAAAAGTCAGAAAACAAATAAGATAGTAGCAGCTATCAAAGCGATTAGTGGATTGCTTTAGGCTTCAAACATATGTGTTGTTTGAATTTTAAGTTATGAATCATATTTCTGTATGGTTCAGAAAAAGCTGAGAGTGATACTATTTGGGTATTAAGTGCTAATACATCATGCAAACATAAAGCAAACTGAACAGTGAACCCTTTCCTCTTAAACTTCCAAATAACAATACAGTCATTCCAATGCACCACCATATTGGGGAATTGAAAACTCAAGGATTTCCATTTGGGACAATGGCCTTAATAGCTCTGGTCACTGGGGATAAAAATGTAAAAACTCTGTTCTGCCAAAGGTTTTGTGTGAGTATACGGTGAACTCTCAGAGAAGACCGAGGGATTTCGATGCCGGCTCAGATTTCCCGGCAGCATGTTTTGCTGAAAAGGGGTAAGCAACCCTTTCATCACGTGATAAGCCAATTGACATAACATACCGTCTGATCTTCACGACACGGTATCTGTGTAAATATCCGGATATATCGATATATGTAGAAATGTGGACACACGTGTATTACGAGACATTATTGTCATACTCTTATTGTATACTAATATATATACTTATATACACTGGTGTTATGTAAACTGGTGACGTCAGTCAAAAAATGAATCTAGACTTGTTGTAAATAGAACATGTGTAATTTAGACGGACTGACAATGGTTTAGTCCCGAATGCTACCCCATATATACATAATTTTTTCAATATTCAAGTATTTGCACCAATGTGTGTAAATATGACCCTGTCGGAAATTAATAGGAATTGTTTTTGGAAATCAGTAAGCCTATATCTTTGCTGTATACAATTAGTGAGCTACAGGTGGAGAGGAACTGCTAGACGCTAATAGACGATAATCGTTTACCTATAGTTAATTGGGACGTTATCAACCACAGGTGTTCGGAATTACCTATAGAGAATTTACTGCTGATATCCTACGGAGTAGATTAACCTGGACAGATTAATAAACTCGCTGCATACAACTTTAACGGGACTTGCGGTTATCTAAAATGGTACGACAAACAAAATGGGACGTTGCTATGGAACACGTTCTTCTGAGGGCCGATGGTGTAACGTTTGGTGGAGCCCAACTGGACAATCCATGACGATACCGGGACAACGATGGCAGTGGACGTGGCTATATATATAGACGCTCTGCAGTGATTATTGTGGTTAACTTTTGTGCCGTAGCATTTACATTTACCGTGGATTATCTTCTATGTGTAACTGGATTTATTTATATGTATACAGTAACTAATGGCACAAACATTTAGTCTTACATTTTAGACTAAGAACTTAGAACTGCTAAATTTCATTATAACATTTCAAATTATATATGGAGGAATTTGTAACACTACCATACCCTTTAATAAGTAATAATAATATTTGAATAACAAGTAGTAGAAGTATATCGCAGTTAATAGTAATTTACTTAATATTCTACAATTTGTGATAGCTCTCTTTAATAGCAGTATTGTAGTAGCTTGCTCAGGTATATAGTAGTAGGCGGGGTATAGTGTTAGACCAATTGAATAAATGTGTCGAAATCCAATAAGATACTTGCACGTGAATGCAGGTATATATTGGAATGTTTTAGTAGAGAATTGGGAGATTATGTAGAGATTTGATTGAGTAACATCTGAATTAATATACCACTATACGATCAGAAAGTAAAATGAGGTAGTTTTAAAGATTATTAAAACGTGTATTTAAGAGTCTGGACTTGTAAATTATTAATGCCCTGGTGACATAGTGTTGCATGCATACGGCGGTGAACATGGAACCTTCATGTATTTTCACACCATGCCAATGTCAGCGGCGTATGGTCCCAGTTGCTAACAAAACGCTTTGCCCTAAACGAGAAAACGATGGGCGAAATAAACAAAATGGAATTTAGTTGGGAGCAGAGGTTATAAAGCCTGCGTATCATAGGTAACAGTCAAAAGACTAATTTAAAAAGCAGACGACAACGTACCCTAAGGTTGATTAAACAATTCTCAGAACCTTTATTGACTGGAGTAGTGGCACCACTCATTCGAAATTCAAGTAAAATACGCAAAAACATTTGAGACTGAACCACCGATATCTGTAAATATCGGGCTAAGCGTTCTCAAAAGATCGGAATTAATAAAAGTTCTGATTGCAAGCATTGGTAGACGTTTTACCGCAGCCACACTGTACAGGCAACGCTACTGTGATATATATTACAAGCATCAAAGGAGAAATTTGAAAATCATTAAACACGTTAAACACAAAATATATTGCAATCTCGGTTTCCCAACTTGGAACGGTCAGTAGGCAATAACGCGTACTGGTTAGCTTACATCGATTGTATGTGTACACAACCTCGCTATTAGCCTGTCTTTAGAGCTTAAATAGTCGCAGCAGTGCAAATAAAAGTACAATACATCAAAAGGAAACGTCCAACATTAAAGTCCACATCTAGAGAAGGATGAGACAACACAAACACAAAAGGGTTAACAATAGAGCTACCGCCTTGGAACAGTCAGTGGCAAAATGGCGGCTGTTGCTTTCAACCAGGTTCTAGGGTGCACCAAACCTCACTCTTACTATATTGTCATCCCAATAAAACCAGACACAGTATAATTATATAGAAATCCCAGCCAGGCTCTATTCTCTAACAAACAAGGTAGGCAATATAAGCACAACACATAGATGACCATGAATATAAAAACAAAGCCTAGGCGGCCACAAAGCAAGTACTAAATGACTTTGCTAAAGCCAGAGCAGCAAGAGAACAAACCATTATGGGTAAGAAAAGACGATATGCAATAGAAACATTAAACGCTGCAGTCCTTTGCGAATTTAGCTAGATGTCATCATAGTGTCCACAATATGTCCTGTCATCAAATAATCAAAGAGGAAAGCATAGTGGCGAACTGCAAATGGGTCAACCGCTAATTGTGCAGGACGTTGCAAAATGATAGTGTCATAACCGTTTTTTATAATCTGTTTAACAAGTTCGAAAACGATTGTATGAATCAAAGGACCTTACAAAGTTTGTAAAACACATCACCATAGAAAAGCTTTCTTTCAGTTTAAAACCACAACATAAGCATTCATATAAGTTTTGCATAATGCCATATCATTTGAAAACAGAGAAGTTAATTGTATGCTTCCGATTAGTAGACTAACACTGAATGTCAATAAAAGCCAAGACATGAGTAACGAGCATGAGCAATGGATGCGCAATGGACGATGGACTGTTTTGTATTTGTAAGGGTCATCTCCGACTCAGAATATCAACATATGATATGACTCGGAAATACAAAAACAGTGTATAATATAATGTACTGAACATAAGATTTGGTATCATAATATGAAATTCTATTGAAACTAAAAACTATTTAAAACACTTTGTATGGTGTTTTACGTCATTTTCAACATATGTAAGGTTATATATGACGGTCGATTTTTTGTGGTGGTGGCAGACCACCCACTTTTCCTGGGTAGAACCAGTACTGTACACCGCCCGCCATCCGTAAGAATCGACACTTCCTCACTTACAATTCGAGGTACCAGTGGGATTCGAACCCGCAGCGGTGAGAGGCGAATGTTAAGAAGCGAACGTCGTTAACCATTCGGCCACGGAGACGCTCCTATTTAAAATACAAAGCGTGTTTAAACTGATTTGGAATATAAGGAGTAAAGCACACCTATAACTATCCTATTTGTTTAGCTCATAGTAATTAAACTCGGGATAAGTATCCAATGAATTGTTGCCTATGCACGTATATTTTTACAAAATAAAGAGATAAGCCATTTGCACGTCGTCATTTAGTAATATTTGGAGATTTAGTGCTGAATATCAGATTTCACAAGTTGTATGTATATGTTATGTTACATAAACTATGTATAAGACCCATTTGCATACTTTGTTAAAAAATGCAATAAAATATGTTTAAACCAATGTATAAGATGTATATAACGTTGTTTATACTTTAACATTCGTATGGCGTACTTAATACATTAACGATATATATTAAAGTGTTTGCGGATTGCCATTATTTCAACATGCATTTCAACGTAAGTTGTAAATATAGATATCAATCTGTGTTCAATACGTATGCATGATAATTAATACAAACCCAACCATTAGAAAAAAAAACTTTATAAAGAACTAAATGGACGATATCTAACCATCTTTAATTTTAATTATATTTCCTAAGTTATACAGCGTATAATACACAAATATTTTCGTCAAGTTAAACACGGCTAAATTACAACACGAATGAGCGTTCATACGTATTAACTCATGAGTGTCCAGCTAACATTTATAAGGTAGGTAACACATACCAGTGGTGTATCAGCCAAATTTAAAATGTGTTATTCCCCTTTCATACACACCACAGTTGACATTTTAACTATTAAGTTTGGAGTGTTTCACTGGTAGTGGACATGTCACATGTGTAGTGATCTCACGAGAATCTGTATATGTGTGATACGTATGTATCGTTTATATCTTGTGAATTCACATTTTGTGTGACACGGACACATTTAGTTCACGTTTGTTTGAAAACATCTGAAGTCGTATAAATTTCTATAAATAAAAACAAAGTGACTTTTGTCCCAAGTACGATTTCTTCTCATGCACATGTACTCTCATGTCCAGACTAAACCATTCTTTGGCAAATTAACACGCTCCTCCCAGTTATTAGAACTATTTAAAAACACATGTTTAAGATATACACCAGACAGAGAATACTATTTCATAAGCATATCGCTACTTTTACCAGGTCGATTTCTTAATGACTGAAGTTATTTTAATTGATATAGCCTGACCGGGTTTCTGTTAACACTGTCCCGTAGTATTGAAATGGCACTAGAATAATAATGAGCTGTGTCGCCCCAATGGGGACTTTTTGCAAAGCGAAGCCCTTATTTATTTATGTCAACCCGTGTATGTGTGCGATGTCTGACATTTTATTTTATGTATGTACATGCGTCGATATTATAACAAATTGGAATGATGCATTTGCTTCATGGGTATATACTCTTTAACAATAAAACTAGATATCAAAATCAAACAGAAAAAGTAGCATTCAAAGACGACAGTCAACCAAAAACACACACAGAAACAAACAACAACAACTATAAAAGAATAACAGGCAAGATATGACATCACAAACAAAAGCTTTGACTATAGGGTGACTATTGGAACGGTCAGTGGAAAAAAAGGCCTCTTGGGAATTAAAAGAATGAGATATAGGGTCCTATAGAAACAACAGCGTCCAAACGCAATGGCATCGTAGGTCCGCACTGTAGACTATTCGAGGACGAATACCATTTTGTAATTGAGTGCAAAAACTACAACGATTTATAAACTATATATATAAAAAGAAAAAAACTTTTAGAAACATCAAAGCTTCTTAAAATGTACACAACTAATAAATAGCACATGCGAGTCTGAAAGTTATCCGTATTCGTATACAAAGCATTCGAACTACGAATATTTATAAATAAATACTAAAGTAACACAGGGAATTTGCTTGAACTTTATTTTACAAACTCGATATGTATAAATACCTGCTTTGTAAAAAGATCTCTCCCAAAGGGATATATTACTTATTTACTTAAACTTGCTAAATCATACTGCATATGAATGTTATTGTTTACTTATTAAAACATGCCGTGACTTATATATAATATACGAATGTAAGGCTGAATGGATAAGAGACCAAAGTAAATAAATGTGTTCTTGCATGTAATTGAAAGAGAGAATTACTAATATGCATGTAGTTTGTTACATACTATAACTTGCTATATAATTACAATATGTTCTTGCTCATCTCACCAGTGATAATTATGTATAGATATGTATATTATTTAATCATGTTCATGGGCCATATTTGGCCTAAATAAAGATATAAAACTAAACAATAACTTATATCTAAACTACAACGTATATCTAAATGATAACTTATATTATAACTTATATCTACAGTATAATAATAATAACAATAATAATAATAATAATACTAATATCTTTATTTCAAAAAGATACAATATTTGGCGACACGCCAGTCTAACATATGGTCCTCAGACAAAATTGAATATATTTACAGTTTATACAAATATGATTAAAATAATGGTACAAAAAGAATAAAAAGAATAAAATATGTCTAGATACTTCGTGATTTTTATAATAACTTATATCTAAACTATAAATATATTTTTAAACTATAACGTACATCAAAACTTCAACTTTGTGCTTTAAAGGCAGTTTATAAATCTGTAGTATACACTAATAAATACTAATAAATGGGATCCTTTCGGAGCAACAAACCCAATTAAGATAATAAAGCAGCAGACTCGGTTTTATTGAGTCTGTTCATGAGAAGTAATGAAAGAAGCAACACCTCTCACGACCCCTAGCACCGGCTTAAGCGGTATGCTACTTCAAAACCACCTATATTGGGCTCGCTGGTCCCAAAGGACCAGTAAAACTAATAACACTACTGATTCGTAGCACGGGGAGACATTTTACAGCCGCCACACTGCACTAAACGAACGCTAGTGTAGAAAATGTAAAATTTATCTGCTGATACAAATCAACCACATGTGTCTGGTATTCAAAATGTTCGCTAATCATTATCCATTAATAATTAACAACTGTTTTGCTGTGAGTACCACGTGTTTCTGTTCGGTAAATCACAAAGTGACATTAATTGCATTTAAACAATAATGAATGTGTTCGCACCGTCACTACATCAAGGCGGTTAATTGTGATTTACAATTCTAATTTTTATTAAAATAGTCATTAAACATTCATCAAAAATAACGCACAAGTACTAACTTAAATTAAATTAAAGGTACACACGGAAATCGTGTTTGTTTTTATTAAAACAAAAAGTCCCTGCATTGTGACTAGCTTTTCTGCCTGTTTGAATAGAAAAGTCGTGGGTTCGATCCCCACTATTACCATATGTGTTGTGTCCTTGAGCAAGACACTTTATCTGCATTGCTTAGTACTGGTTCTAACAGGAAGACATCGAGGGTGATTAAAATAAGTTCAGAGAGCTTTCGTTACCATCGATGTAAAATAAGTAAGTTTAAACTAATTTGAATTGTTCTTAATTCTTCTAAATCATAATTGAATAATGTAAAATACATCATTTTAGCATATTTCTAATAGTACATCATTTATTTAGTAAAACATATCGTAAATCACATTGTTTAACTCAGTGTTCCAGACCCGTAGTCAGTCTGAAACTTAACCGGGGCAAATGCTTTTTTAGAGCACATAGAAATACCAACCGCATATAGCTCCATGGTGGAGCTCTATGCGAACGAGTGTTTCGCATAGAGCTTTCATGGATCTCATTGCGAACAAACGTTTCACATAGAGCTCCAGTGTTGTAAAAGGAGCTCTATGCGAAACGCATGTACCTCTGATTTGGGTGGGGGAGTGTATCGACATTCGCTTTGCATAAAGCTCCCATTTTAAACCCGATATTCAGTCCATTATTTGCTTAGGGGACACATTTCCGTGTTAAATCTCATCAAACGTACTCAGAATGATTATTATGCTTCATTCTTGAGTGAGAGGGGTGGGGGTGCATATGGATTTGATCATGTCCGTCCGTTCGTCTGTCCATTCGCGATGTACGGTGCGTACGTCAAGTGGAACTACATCTCATATAACTGTTAAAGACAATCACTTGAAACTTACAGCAAATGCTTGAATGTTTGTAGTGAAATAGCTGTAGCATCGGTATGCTTAGAACCCTAACTCTGTAAATACAGAGTTGGATCTCTTCTCAAACCTGTAAACGTGAAAGAATTATCATGTCTCTGTAAATATAATTACAGTTCAACTGAAAATGTTGTACTTTGCACATCACTGTTGTGACTGCGCTCCGGGTACGGACCCGTCCTGCAGAGAGCGCCTCGGGTCAGAGGTGAATTGGTCGATAACCCATTTGACCCGTTTTAAAGGAGTCTAGCACGCTCGAACAAGTATCAATCTGATTTCTATGAAAGCGGGATTATATTCAAAAACAAGTTGTTTCCGTAACTTAGAGAGATATCTCTTTTCTTAGAGCGATATCTCTGTTGTTAAAGAGATTTATCTTTTCTTAGAGATATCTCGTTTGTTTGAGAAATATCTCTCTACAGAGAGACTCCAGCTTAAATGAATAATTCCGCTTGCCATAGATTTCTTCCGTTTGTATACCGTTTAATCAAAATCCATAGTTCGCGTAGTTTTCAATAATTATTTATGCAGCATTTATAAGCAATGACGCATTTTCATATAATTATTATTATTATTATATTTCCGACAATAAAAGAAAAGAACTACACATCCGATATAGTGTACACTTCGTATCAATGTTGGCGCTGTATGCGATTTGGCTATGCCTACCTTTCACATAGAGTTTCCCTTTTCAAGTTTACGACATAGTAAAAATCCTGTCTCCCGCATAAGCCCCATTCGTATGGAACTAACTCCCCGAGTAGCTCTATGCGTACGTATAGAGTTCCACTCTTTTAGAGTATTTTAGAAATCTCATTAAGCAGTCTTGTTTGACGATATGCCTACATTCTCTTTTGAAAAAAAAACACATTTGTATAATTAAATCAGTCGCTACAGACGAAGTTATAGCTCCAGGTAAAGATTGGTGGGTCTTCTCCACACCTCAGTGTGTGTTCAGAGAAGAGCAGGTAAATTTTATGGAGAAGCAACGACCAACGACCAACTCTACCAATAATACAAAGTGGAGGCGTCGCAACCTGTTGTACATGTTTGTTGTGTAAGGCCATATGTAGGCACATTACGTGGTCCGAGTATTAACTTTCATATCCCATCCAACCCTTTCTCCAAGAAGCGAAAACGGGGTTAACTGTGGTATGAAATAAAACCTTAATTTCGGCTTAAAACGTTTGCATATTATAAAATTAAAACATTGAATAGGTCATTTTAAACGGGTTATCGCATTTGATCAATAAAACATGTGTTTAAACAAGTTTTATTGTCGAAATATAAGTTTTAAAATCGTGCTAATTTAAGCCTTCTCATCGCTTAATGGAATTATGGCGGGACTACGTAATGCAAGTTTGCCGTTAGCGGTCCATAAAAACGGCACTCCGAGCGAGGAGCACCACACGTGTTGACCCATTAGCGAATGTAGGTGACAGCGCACCACTAGTGTTAACCCATAAGCGAATGTAGGCGACACCGCACCATAAGTGTTAACCCAGTAGCGAATGTAGGCGACAGGGCACCACAAGTGTTAACCCAGTAGCGCATGTAGGCGACAGCTGGTCGAGTGGATATAAGAGTCAGTGCAGACAACCACCACATATGCAACAATAGAACCGTCGTATCACAACTTTTAAAATATATCCCAGTTGACCATTCATTCGAATGAGATATAAAACCGTCTTCCCAACGTACATTCAAATGCACTTATATCCACACGCACAAATAAAAATGTAGGATAGCTATGGTCCCTTTAAAATACAAAAAAATAATTTCAAATAAGTAGAAATACAGCATTATTACAGTATCTCATAGTTATTGTACCAGCAGTAGGAGAACAATGAGGTTTACGTACTTATATGTTTTCTTTGTACCGTATTGTTATGGACAATATGCGGGTAAATATCATTTATATTTCTATGCATAGCATGTTAAATAAGCATTTTAATATAATCTCATTTTGTCTAGCAGTACCGTTCATATTTCATTCGATTTGTCTAAAACCCGAATTCTGACATACTTATCTGAGATATAAAAACAGTTTTTTTAACAAAACAAAAATCCGTTTTGTTATAATTCAAAATATACATTGTAACTAATTTGTCCACCAAGTTTATCGAATGATTGTAGATAATTAGCGAAAGCTGGATTTTAGATAACAGGCATTTTAGCGAAAGCTAGATTTTGGATAACAGATATTTCCTTAACCGCCATCCCTTCCTTCCTTTCTTCCTCCCTCCCTCCCACCTTTCGGTATCTGGACGATATAGTAAGCATTTGAAACTCTTTCTTTTCTGCTATAAAGACAATATACCCGAAATCACTTAAAGAAACTAACCCACCATATACCGGCAAAATTACAATGCACAACCGTTTATCAAAACACCATCCAGATGTTCCAGTCAAATATTAATGTGCTTGTGACGATTAAATGTTAAGGGTTTTTAAAGGGTTCTTAATGTATCCGTGATTGAATATGCCTACATTGAATTATGCGTCGGTAACTTAATTTGACGCTGCAGTTTTGGGGTTTGTTCTGACAAAAGTGTGGATCTGTCGTAAAATTTACCGGTTGATGACGGGAAGGGACAAAGATAATATATTTGATACTATCTCTTCCTTTCTCGAATTGCATCTCTCAGTTGAAAATCGAGAAATAATAAGCACAATTTATGACAAGAGATATAATTTCAATTTCGATATCGTTAATTATCCCTACTTAGGCGGTGATATTCCCTTAGGCGGTGATGTTCCCAGAGCAACATCTTATGGGGTATGTGTTTCTCAATTTATTCGTTTTTCTAGAGCTTGTATTCGAGTTGAGGAATTTAATATTTGTAGCCTTTGTCAAAATAAAAAGATACTTCGTCAGGTCTACCGTTACAATACAATTCGAAAAAGCTTTACTACTAGTTATTGGGTTTCTTACTGAACCCCTACAGAAATATGTGGGGTCAGTAAGATTTATAGGGGGCGAGGCGATAGCCGAGTCCCCCTATACATCTGACTGACCCCACATATTTCTGTAGGGTGTCAGTAACAAACCCAATAACTGATTTATTGCTTCGGGCACCTTTTTTAAGGCAAACGCCGATATTTAACTCATTTTAATGGAGCGTCAACGTCATTGAGACGTTCGCGCAATTCGACGTCATGACGTTGACGTCACAACCGTTTAAAAACATTATTAAATTTACTTATGTTTGTAACTAACGCCTTAAAGAACTGTTTGCAAATGATTTAACCTTTGAATCGGAATTGTAGTCCATATTGTTTAGTGACCCTCTATGAAATCTACTGACCCACTATAGAATAATAGAGGGTCACCATGTGACCGCTATAATCCAATGAAATTCCTAGGAGTTTGTGCGAGGTGCAATAAAAAATGTTATTATTATAACCCTGATCTGCTTTTAATATATAAAAGCAATCTGAACACATTTCTGCGACAAGGAATATTACAACCTGACTTCTGTAGTGGCGTGATTTACAAACGTCGTAAGATACTTGGTCATGATGACTTTCAATCTTTATTAAACTTGTTAAAAATTTTATCAAAAGAGGCCATGACCCTAATATTTTTCATCGGACTGCATATTTAGTGCTTGGTTAACCCAATTACACCTCGCCACGGTGTTTTTCTCTCTGATGTGCGATGACCGGACAGATTGTGGACCCTATGATGACGTCTACCTAAATCCTGAGAGGACGGTAACGTTTGATGTTTGTCTCCATTGCCCTTGCATACCCTTAATGGCGTGTTCTCTTGTTGTTCTGACTTCTGCATACTAGATTTGTGGATTTTTATGCTTTTCTTTTTATTTTCATGTATACATGACCATCTTTGTGTTATACTTATGATGTCTAGGTTGTTAGAAGATATAGCATGGTAGAGATAGTCTTACTTGCACTCGATTGCTGGGATGACAATAGGGTAATTGTGAGGTTTTGTGCACCCTTAAAACCCTATAGGCATATTTTGCCACTGACCTTTCCAAGACGGTAGCCCTCCTGTCAACTCTGTTATGTTTGTGATGTTTGTGATGTAATATAACTTGCATTTTAGCTATCATTGAGATTGTTATTTGTTCCGATGTGTATGTTTGGTTGATTGTGGTATTTGAATAATACCTTTCCTGTTATACTTTTATGTAGTTGAAAACGAGAAACAGCAGAACAAGCTTTGGTTTGACAACACTTTACCTCCTTCGTCAGGCATATTATCTTTACCAAACTTCGTCCTAGTGTTTATATCAATGACATAATTGTTCAATAACCAGCCATATTTGAGCAGAACAGAAGCATTGTGGCCGCTGATTGAATAAAAAGTGCTTGGATTGCTTTATTAAATAATCCACTTTTTACCGAACTTGTCTAGAATGTTTATTTTATTAAATTGTTTATCTTGAAAATCAGTAGTACAAACATATTGACAGTATTTTTAAAGTATGGTATCATTGTTTTACACTCGATTTCCACCAAATTTCTCAGAAAATGATTATCAATTGGATAATCATCACTTTAAAAAGCAGACCACTTTAAACCAGTTGAGCCATAAGGCCGCCTTGGTTCTCATGTGTAAAAAGAAATGTTAACAATTACATAAATACATTAATAGCATGTTCAACATTTTAAAGAAGTTAATAGATTGTTCAACATTACCTAAAAATTTAATAGCTCGGAACAGTGCGTACAACCGCGTAAACACTGTAAAGAAGGCTAAACATATCGGACAGGGAAAGCAGCATTCAAGGACGACAGCTAACCACAAAACACAAAAACAAACACGCAAACAGACAAACGAAAAGGCAAAAGTAATAAAAAATGCAAACGACATCACAAACACAAAAGGGTTGACAATAGGGCTACCGCCTTGGAACGGTCAGTGGCAAAGTAGGCCACTGGGGTTTTAAACCGGTTATAGGGTGCACCAAACCTCACACTTACTCTACTGTCATCCCATTAAAACAGGACTGTGTAAATAAAGAAATCCCCGCCATGATCTAAACTCTAACCAACAAGGCAGCAGTAATAGGCAATATAAGTAAAACACAAATATGCTCGTGTAAATATAATACAAAAAAACAATAGCCTAGAAAGCCACAATGAAGGTACTCATTGACTTGGCAGAAGCCAAAGCAGTAAGAGAATACACCATTAAGGGCACGACAAGAAAGAACATGGACAAATATCAAACGCCACCGTCCCAATGGGCTTTAGGTAGGCGTCATCATAGGGTCCACAGCCTGTCCGGTCATCGTACAATTAAAGAGGAAAGCATAGTGGCGAACTGTAAAAGGGTCCACCACCAAGCATGCAGTACGTTGCAAAATGATAGGGTCATAACCTCTTTTGATAAACTTTTTAACAAGTTTAACAAAGATAAAATGAAAGTGATCATGACCAAGAATCTTACGAAGTTTATAAATCACATCACCATAGAAGTCAGGTTGTGATAGTCCTTGTCGCAGAAGAGTCCTTAAATTACATTTATATTTGGAAAGAAGAAGATCAGGGTTACGATAATAACATTTTGTAAAGGTTTTACGAAGTTTATGGTAACGGTAACCCTGATTGAGTAACTTTTTAGTTATACAAAGATTACGAATAAGAAAGTCCTCAACTCGAGTACAAGCTCTAGAAAAACGAATAAGTTGAGACAGATACACCCCATAAGAAGTTGCTCGGGGAACATCCCCATCCAAGTGGGGATAATTAACAATGTCAAAATTAAAATCATCTCTCTTGTCATAGATTTTACTAATTATTTTGCCATTTTCAATCGAGAGATCTAAATCAAGAAAAGAAGCGTTATTATCAGATATATTTTCTTTATTAAGCCGAAGTTCTTTAGGATAAATATTATGAACCATAGTTGGAAAGAAAGGGTTGTCAATGTTCAGTATGTCATCCAGATACCGAGCGGTGTCATTAAAAGCTTCAATAACATCTGCCTGGGTAAATCGAGTTAATTTCAGCACTTTTTACAGCTGTTCTTATATTTTCAATCGACTTTGTAGTTGTCTGTAAAGAACTCATTTTGAGTGTGTATCTCAATGAATAAAAGTCTTTATTTATCGAGGGTGACCCAATTAGATTATACTAATCTTCAATGGGGCCCTCTGTAACAAATGCATGATACAAAATACAAGAAAAGGAAGATACATAAGATATATGTAAACATAATAACATTGTTGGTGGTGGTAGTTTGAACGATATTTACACAATAATAAGATGGGATGATATCTATATCGAGTTTAATGTTGTTTTTCCTTTATCCATTTTATGCAATTGTTTGTAAAGCTTTTCATTGTTGCACACTTCTGAATGTGCTTTGGAATATTATTCCATAAAATGGTCCCGGAGTAAAACATGCTGCCCTTGAAAAGTTCCCGATTAGGCTTAGGAATACTAAAATTAGTATCAGTTAGTGATCGAAGACCTCTTTCAGTTGAATTACGAGTAGTAAACATATCGGAAATATATGAAGGGGCAGTATTGTTCGAAACTCTATAGATGAATTTGGCCTTTTGAAGTATAATTCGCTGATCAATTGTGAGGCAATTTAGTTGTTCCATAGCGGCTTGAAAAGTAATATACTGTTCACCTAAAATAACGTGACATGCCCTTTTTTGCATTATTAAAAGGCTGTTGATATTTTTTCGACTTGTGTTACCCCAGATTACATTACAAAAGTCTAGATGTGGCTGTATGTAAGCTTTATAGAAATTAATTCGATAATTCAAAGTAACAAAATATTTTATTCTTGACAGCAACCATACATTTCTTGCTATTTTTTCTTAATAAACAATATGTTGTCATCCCATTTTAAATTTTCATTTATATTTACTCCTAAAATTGTATCACCGGTAGTAATCTGTAAATCAATGTCATTATAGCGCAAAGAAAGTGATTTATTTTCTAATCTGGCACGTCGATGTGGTGTGGTTACCAAAAGGACTTTCGTTTTTGACGCATTTAATACCATACGATTATGCAAGCACCAGACTTTCAAAATATCAAGAGCTTTCTGTAGATTTATTTCTATTATATCTTTGGATTCGTTTATTTCGTATATAGTAGTATCGTCTGCATACATATCTGTATTAGAAACAATGCCATTCAGTTCAAGGGGAAGGTCATTGATGAACTCCAAAAACATTAAAGGTCCTAGTATGGACCCTTGAGGTACCCCACACGTTATTGTTTGTTCCTTAGAAAGAGCACTAGGTCCTTTCAAAGATACGATTTGTTTCCTATCTGACAAATAAGATTTGAACCATTGCAGTGTAAGCTCGCCACATTTACATAACTTTCATTTTTGAAGCAAAATGTTATGATCCACCAGATCGAATGCCTTCCGGAAATCTATCATTATAGCACCTGCAAATTTTCCTTCATTTAATGCCTTTAGCCATTTATCTATCATATAAACCAAGCTGTTTCACAGCTATGTTGTTTCCTGAAACCACTTTGTGACTTACATAAAAGCTGATAGAATTGTAGAAAACTCATGAATGAATGATGCACATGTCTTTCAATTAATTTTGATATTGTAGGTAATACAGAAATAGGCCTATAATTGTTTACATCGTCAGACGATCCGGCTTTAAATAGCGGAAACACTTTCGCATGTTTCCAGGTGTTTGGGAATACACCTTGTTTAATACTAATACATTGGAAGCAGCAAACACAAATAAGAGAGAAAAGTAGCAGACTCGGTTTTCTATCAAAAGAAGTTATGACCCTATCATTTTGCAACGCATTGCATGCTTGGTGGTGGACCCATTTACAGGTCGCCACTATGCTTTCCTCTTTGACTGTTCGATGACCGGACAGGCTGTGGACCCTATGATGACGTCTACCTAAAGCCCAAAAGGACGGTGACGTTTGGTGTTTGTCTGCAATCTTGTCTTGTCGTGCCCTCAATGGTTTATTCTCGTGTTGCTCTGGCTTCTGCCAAGTCATTGAGTACCTTCTTTGTGCCTTTCTATGCTATTGTTTCTTTGTATTTATATGTAGACGAGCATCTTTGTGATTTACTTATATTGCCTATTAATGCTGCCTTGTTGGTTAGAGAATAGTTCATGGCGGGGATTTCTTTATTTACACTGTCCCGTTTTATTGGGTTGAAAGTAGGGTAAGTGTGAGGTTTGGTGCACCCTAGAACCGGATTTAAACCTCCAGCGGTTTTTTTTGCCACTGACCGTTCCAAGGCGGTAGCCCTATTGTCAACCCTTTTGTGTTTGTGATGTCTTATTTGATCTTTTATTCATCTTTAAATTTCTTCTTTGTTTCTGTGGTTGACTGTCGTCCTTGAATGCTGCTTTTTCTGTTCGATTTTTATATCTATATTAATTGAGCAATCATCATTCGCAACATCCCGATCCATTTATTGGAATTACATCTCGAATAAATCGAGAACGGATCAATATAGGGTACGTCATACTAACATGGCCACGCCCTAGATCCCAATAGATTCCCGCCAAAAGGCATCGGCAGTCAAAATCAATATAATATCAACGTTTCACAAATGCAATTTAGCTGTTTGTTTTGATCATATGTATTGTAGATTCAAAAATGTTTTTCATAGTTTTACAATAACTTGTATACGTGAATCGTTTCCTAGTTTCTCCGGATGTGTGGATTTTATTGTTAGAGATTTTCTTTTGATGGCATGTACATTATTTACAACATTGTCTTGACAATTTGAGCGCTGAAGACAGGATACAAGCGAGGTTGTGTACACATAAACTCGATTTAAGCTAACCAGTAGGCCTTATTGCCTACTGACGTTTCAAGTCGGTAACCCTGTCTTCACCACTCGTTGTGTTGTGTATTGTCATTTTCACTGTACATTTAAATTGCTCTTTGCGGTGCAGCGCGGGCCTGCGGTGCCGTTGCATTTGGATGCTGTGATATCTATAGGAACGCTTTTCTCTTTTTTGAAATAACAAATATGAAATACAAATCATATACCAGCCGTTGTGGTTTACAGATATGTTGTTTCTTTGGCTTAAGGCTAACTCAAAGATGGAGTAATAACTTCTAATAACTTCTCCTGGTTCACCTATTTTAAGAAACTATCCATATCTTGTAGTTGACGAGTCGCAGGATAATTCCCTCAAATGGTATATACATTGCAAGCAGACCCTGGTTCAAAGGCATAGGGACCTATTTGCCAATGGTCATTCCAAGGCAGTATCCCTATTGTCAACCCATTTATGTTTGTGGTGTCGCAAACTTTGCTTCTGTTTATCCTTGTTGTTTGTTTTGAATCCGTGTTTTTGTTTGACTGTATTCTATGAATGCTACATTTCAGTCCTATTCGACTCGTATACTTACTTCCATTCCGACCGCACCCGGAATCGAGTTTGTACGAATGTAACAACCAAGATAATATTCTGGTTTACATGTACAACATGTGTTTTATGTTTTCTTTCACAGGTAACTTTTTCATACCTCCCATTGAGGTGGATAATCCTCCTGCATCAGAAACGGACTTCACTAATAATTTGATGCTTTCTCCAGACCACGATACATTAAAACACGGTAAGTTTAGTAGCCAATATCTTACCAAATAACGTTACCGTAATATATGATGAGGTTGGTTTTGTTCGTCCGAAAACCATAAACAATTTCAGTAGAATAAATACATAAACACAAACAAGACAGAAATGAAGCAGACTCGATTCTGTCGAGTCTGTTTATGTGAGGTAATATAATTTGCAACATCTCTAACATCCCCTAGCACATGACCGTAAACGGTATTCTACTATAAAGCCACATCGATTGGGTTTGGTGATTTAAAAGGAGCAATAATAACTCCACCGATGTGTATTCGAGACGACTAAACAAATGCTAGTAACACTAGACACATGATAGTGTGAATGTCAATAAATACTGAAACAGGAAATTCCTCGGAAGCAAACACAAACCAGAGATAAAAGCAGCAGTCTCAGTTTTACTGAGGTAATATAATTTACATCTCTCACGCCACTAGCACCGGCTTAAGCTTCCGCTTTAAAACCACAACGATTGGGATGAAGATCTCAAACAGTAAGTAATAACACTGCTGACTAGTAGTCGGGTTGACAAGACCAGACCAGACCAGATCGAGATTTATTACTTAACACGTGGTGAGTTAAAAGTTGATCAGATCACGACCTGTCTCTTCAGGCTGATGCCTGTAGAGATGGATACGTGGGTCTATTCCATATTTGGTAATCTCGTTTTCTGGCAATATATTTCGAGACGAAAACACTGGGTTCAAGAAAGAAGACCAAATGCAGTCATTACAAAAAATATTATATAAACGTAATATCCTTATCGTTGGTGAGTTGTATGCAATGTTCATGGTACTGATCGTGTATTCAGTTGACATACTGTGTCTGGTCAGGCGGGAATTGCGTTGCGTCTTCAGAAAGCTCGCCAAAATACATGCGTAATAGCGTAATAGCGCATACTCTGCCTGCTTTATTGAAACCATGAGCTGTGATTACCACAGCTAACTGTGCTTCTAGGTAACCTAACATATTTAGTTCTTACGTAATCAAGGTTAATCAAGTCTCAGGTCAAGTCGCAAGTCTTTCTATGATAAACCACATTTATTTAATTTACTTCATATAAGTCAAGTCGTCCAAAGAAGCAATAGACACGGCGTTTTACAACGGATATAAATTGACAGCCCGTGTCATATCACATTTTTGTTTGAACATTTTCAGAGCGGAAGGAGAATTGTGCAATTTGGTCTGCTAGGAAAACTCCATGTGACATAAATCGAAGGTGAGATACTGATATAAATACATTTTGCTGCAGGTACATGCAGGGATGATCAATATGGAGAACGCATCCCGATGCCATTGTCTGACTGCCGAAGCTATCTTTTGTGTGAACGTTGGGAAGTGTACCCCAACTTCACCATCGCATATCATTGGATGGAAATGCCGTGTGGTCAGTCTACACGGTGGAATGCCACGGCTAAGATGTGTGATCACGAGAATCGTGTCAAGTGTGAAGACCAAACCAATGAAGACCAAACCAATGAAGACCAAAGTATTTCGATTTTATTATATTCTTCCCATTTGCCATGAGTGTTAACTCTCTCTCTCGGTTTTTCACGCTGTGGGTTGGAATGAATGCAATGATGTTTTGTTCGTTTCTTTAACACTCCGTATTATGTTATATTGGGACAGCAACCTCAGAAGGAGATGAGATGAAGCGCCAAGTTTCCCATAAGCTGTGATGACTGCGGAAGGTCGTTATTTAGGATGCTTAAACAGTTTCAGATTTTTGTATTTTTTGAAAATACCATACATTTTAAAAGAAACATAACGGCTCTGCTTATCTTTACTACATCGATCATGTTAATAAAATGCAAACATCTAGAACTGATACACTGAATTAAATTATTGAGATCACCTTTATCTCTTTCATTTTTTTTTTATTTTGACATTTTCGCGCGCTGGTAAATGCCCTTTTCCTAAGTCTTTCGCCCTAGATGCCCTTTTCCTAAGTCTTTCGCCCTAGAAAGTGTCCATTTTTATAGAAAATCCTGTCTTTTTTAAATCCTGGGGTAAAATCTATTTCAAAATAAAAGCGAAAGTTTTAAGATAATAAATTGTAAATTAAGTCTACCTATTTAATAAGATTAATTATTGTTTCCATTAATTGCATAAAAACACCCACATCAATTTATTCATTGAATGCATTTATTGTAACTTGTAACAGGTGTTCTTTTGCTTTTTGTCAAATAATGTTAAGTACAAAGGAATTGTATGTTGATTTAATATTAAAATTAATGCAATTCGTTGACGAAAATGACCTTAATTTCTTATAATTAAAACACATAATTTGTTTAAAACTTATTACTTACTATTATAATGAGTTGTTTCTGTACTTTATACACGAATAATATTAATTTTGTAGCTACAATAAAGTGGCATAGTACATCTTATTCACAGGCGTTTTTGAAACTATTAGTCAGTAATACATCGTTAATTGCAATGTTAATGTGTAAGTTTGTGTATGATCTTTACAATTGTCTTCATAGAGAATAATGTATCTATCTGTCATGATGAGCTTTACAATTGCCGTCATAGAGAACACTTGATCTATCTGACATGATGAGCTTTACAATTGTCGTCATAGAGAACACTTGATCTAGTCGTCATATAGAATAATTGATCTATCTGATATTATGAGCATTACAATTGTTGTCATAGAGAACACTGTCTTGCTCTATCTGACATGATGAGCTTTACAATTGTCGTCATAGAGAATAATGAACCTATCCGAAATTAGGAGCATTACACTTGTCTTCATAGAGAATAATGGATCTATTTGACATTATGAGCTTTGCAATTGTCTTCATAGAGAATACTGGATCTATCTGACATTATGGGCTTTGCAATTGTCGTCATAGAGAATACGGGATCTATCTGACATGATGAGCTTTACAATTGTCGTCATATTGAATACTGGATCTATCTGACATTATGGGCTTTGCAATTGTCGTCATATTGAATACTGGATCTATCTGACATTATGAGCTTTACAATCGTCATCATAGAGAATACTGGATCTATCTGACATTATGAGCTTTACAGTTGCCGTCATAGAGAATACTGGATATATTGGATATTATGAGCATTACAGTTGTCGTCATAGAGAATACTGGATCTAGTCGTCATATAGAATAATGGATCTATCTAACATTATGAGCTTTACAGTTGTCATCATAGAGAATAATGGATCTATCTGACATTATGAGCTCTACAATTGTCGTCATAGAGAATAATGGATATATCTGACATTATGAGATTTACAGTTGTCATCATAGAGAATAATGGACCTATCTGACATTATGAGCATTACAATTGTTGTCATAGAGAATACTGGATATATCTGACATTATGAGCTCTACAATTGTCGTCATAGAGAATAATGGATATATCTGACATTATGAGATTTACAGTTGTCATCATAGAGAATAATGGACCTATCTGACATTATGAGCATTACAATTGTCGTCATAGAAAATACTGGATCTATCTGACATTATGATCTTTACAATTGTCGTCATAGAGAATAATGGATATATCTGACATTATGAGCTTTACAATTGCCGTCATAGAGAATAATGAACCTATCTGACATTAGGAGCATTACACTTGTCTTCATAGAGAATAATAGATCTATTTGACATTATGGGCTTTGCAATTGTCGTCATAGAGAATACGGGATCTATCTGACATTATGGGCTTTGCAATTGTCGTCATAGAGAATACGGGATCTATCTGAAATTATGAGCTTTACAATTGTTGTCATAGAGAATACTGGATATATCTGACATTATGAGCTTTACAATTGTCATCATAGCGACTAATGGATCTATCTGACATTATAAGCTTAACATTTGTCGTCATAGAGAATACTGGATATATCTGACATTATGAGCTTTACAATTGCCATCAAAGTACAACAAATTCCGCCGTGGACTTTGTAAACACCAACAATTATTTTCGATTTTTGTAATAATAACACATCCATTACAGATCCTACTATCTTTCAAAGCAAATTTAATGAAATTAAATCGAAATACAGTAACTTTCAACATATATACACAGGTGGTTCTAAAGATGGAGAAAAGATAGCTGTTGTTCACAAACATAGCCTGCCTGACAAGGGCTCTATCTTCTCAGCTGAACTTAAGGCAATTGAACTTGCCTTATGTTTATTCGGGAATCTGATGATG